>VZTX01023476.1:0-34824 GCA_013400915.1 Pardalotus punctatus
CCCCGGCGCGGCCCGGTGCCCGCGGGGATCGCCGACGGCCGCCCCACCCCCGGTCCCCTCCCGGCATCCCCTCGAGTTTTTTTTAAGTCTCTCCGGTTTTTGGACAAACGGCCCCGACGGCAGCCCCGAGCGCTTGTGTGTGAGCGTGCGTGGGGTGCGTGTGTTTGCGTGCACGCGTGTTCGCGGCTCCGCGTCCCGTCCGCCTTCGAGCCGCCGCATCCCGCCCGAGGGCTCCTCCCGACGGGGCGGGGGCAGCGCGGGGCTCCGCTCCCGGCCCGGCCCCGCTCTCCGGTGGCAGCGGAGCCCGGGAGCCCCGGCGTGAACCGCGGCAGCCCCGCGGAACGCCACAATAAACCTTCTGAAGCGCAGCTTATCTCGGCAGAATTAATTTCAGGGGGGTGCCCCGAAGTGCGATTCCGCTCTTATATCCCCATCGGAGGTAAATGGAGTCGCATCTCGAGGCGGGAGCCGCGGCAGAAGAGCTCTGGGACGCCGGTGTTCAGATTTAAGGGGAAAACCCCGTTTTTCTCGTTGTTGTTATTAAATATCGCCCAGTTAATGAGTGTCCGCGCGGCGTCCCGCGGAACCGCCGCAGCCCCCGGCCCTTCGCCCCGCTCCGCTCCCCACGAGCCCCGAGACCTGCGGAGGTGACGGAGAGCCCGGGGATTCCCGGGGCTGGACCCCGCTTCCCGCCGGGATCGGGCCCCGCAGCAGCCGGGGCCAGAGGATGCGCCACGCCGGAGCGGGGCTTATCCCTGCGCCGCTTCCCGAGGAGATCCCGCACCTCGGGAAACACTCGTCGGGACTTTCCGGCAGTTTTTCTTTCTTTTGTTTTTATTTTTTTTTAATTTTATTTTAAACAATAAAAGGAAGCCTTGTTCTCACGAGTCGGCTGCTTCGTTCTCGGTGTGCCGGCGGAGGGACAACCTCAAAATTCCCTTTTTCCCGCCTCCCTCTTGACTGCCAAGGATTTAATTCTGCGGTCCCCCGGCCTCTGCCAGGGTCCTTCATCCTTGGGGGACCCGCTGAACCCCAGCCCCGGGCGGCACCGGGGAAGGCGCAGCCATAAAGGAACGATTCTGAGGTGGAAAATCGGGACTTTGGCCTCTGCAGGACCACGGACCTGCTCCCAACCCCTTCCCAAGACCCATGCGGGGAGCTGCAGGAGAAGGGGGTCCCCACAGTTCTTCTGGGTGGCAAACAGCAGAGACCCCTTTCCCCTCCCGGCAGATTCCCCACGGGGACCCCCACAGCTCCCTCCCCTCTCTGTGAGGCACAATTTCTCCTCTCTGGCTCCCACAGGGAACGGCTCACAGTGTCTGGGGTGGGACTAACCCCAACCTGGTGAGTGATTTCCCCTCAAATTCTGTTTAATCCAAGGAAATACATCAGGCTCAGTAACCTGGAAAAAAATAATTGTATCTGTAGGTAGAGCAGCTTCAGGAGCCGCACAGGGTAGGGATGCTGTCCCAGGGTGACCCCCAGACCCAGCAGCAGCTGGGGGACACGGGCAGCCAAAGCAGAGCCCAGGGAGGGGTGATGCTCCTCGCTCAGGTCCTGCATCCCAGCCCTGGGCCACGGAGCCGAGGAAGCGAAACCCCTCGGATGCTCCAAGCACCGCTCCAAGGGTCAGAGCGGGCAGCGCAGCTCCCAGGGCCGAGGCTGGCTCCACTCGGGATCAGACCGTGAGGGAGGGAGGAGTTGGGCAACGGGAAACCTGCAGGGACGAGCCTTTTCTACAGCAGCCCCCAACGTGTTTATCCAGACTCCTTTTCATGCCCCGAAAAATGGGAGCAAGGGACAAAGCCACCAGGCCGGGTCCATCCACCTTTGGCACGGAGCCGACCCACCCCACTCCTTCCTCCAGCCCTTTCCCATGAAAACTCACCCTGGCTGCTGGTTTTGTCCTGCTGGAAAAGCAAAATGACTCTTTTTGAGCCCCCAATCTTTTCCCGGCCGAGGGGAGGGCTTGGCGGCCCCAGCCCCGGGAACGCTGCATCACAATGAAGGATTCTGCTCCACCCTCCCTCACTTGAAAATAATGAATCCAGGTTGATGATTTCTTCCTTCCAAGGTTAGCCGGGGCTGTCTGGGCTTCTCCCTCATGGCTGGTGATTAACACCTGGATGTGTGGAAGGAAGGGAGGACTGTGTCCTGCATGGTGGAGTTGGGAAAACAGGGATGGGAACTTTACTGATTTACACAATACCTGGATTTAACGGGAACGTCCAAAGGGAAAGCTGAACTGGATGCTCTCCTCTCTTTTTTTTTCTTTTTTAAAATTTTTTTATTAAACAAGGATTTTAAACACTAGGGTAGAGGGCGGGTGGAATTATTTTCCAATAAATCAATAGAAATGTGTGCACACAGGTAAAAAAGACACAAACAGGCTCTCGAGGGGGTTGGAAATCAACCACACACCACCGCTCAGAATTTCAAAAGCCACTTTATAAAGCAAATAAAAATATTTACCGATTTGGTACACTCACACAGAAAATCCCTAGAAAGAGTGCTAAAAATGAATGGAATCTCTGCCCTTTGCAGCTATTTTAAATTAGGTATCAAACAGACAAATCCACGTCCCCTTGCCTGGTTACGCCACGACAAAACCCACGTCAGAAACAGGCAGAGCGTCGTCAAAGTTGAAATGTTTTACTTGGAAAGTCTGAAAAATCCCTTCTCTGTGAGGAACCGAAGGAAGCATCTGACGAGGAGCAGCCAGGGCCGTGCCTTTCAGCAGCGCTGGCTGCCTGCTGGGTCAGCCCCGGGAGTTCATAAAATCCCATTTCTGGGCATTCTTTCCGACTCCGTGTCTGTTTTCAGGCTCTTGTGTGTGGAGTAGAGGATGTTTGGAGTTCGGAGCGGCAGGCAGCGCTCGGCACAGCTTGGATACGTAAGGAGGACGACACAGCGCTCCCACCTCGTCCGACGGCCGGCTTGCAATCCGCTATTTCCCAGTCCCTCCCAAAAATTCATCGTCAGGTCCGTAAGAAATGTGCACATTTAAAACGGGCATCGGTTTAAAAACTACAGGGATGGTGCTTAACAACTTGATTCCCCTCCACCCCGTCCCCCCAACAAATAATAAAAAGAACAAAAGCAAAAAAAATCCGGACGTTTTCCATATTTTTTTTTTTTTTTAAAAAAAAAAAAAAAAAAAAAGGCAGGAGCTAATTCCAGCTGTACCTTCCTGCGGGAGGTGGGAGCGGGTAGGGCCTCCCGGGGCCGTACGCCTGCAAACAAACAAACAAAAGCAAGCATTTATTTTTGGGATTAACAGAGCAAGTAAACAAACTGGAGGCGCCACAAGGAAGGGGCTGAGCATCCCTCATCCATCTCTGGAGTCTCCCGAAAACACCGGATGGGGCTGGACGCCCCTGGAGCAGAGTGGAGCTGCACAGCCCCGGCTTCGAAATCCCAAATAAATCCATCCCCAGCCAGCGCTGTGAGCAAGAACTTCCCCCTGTGACACCTCTGCTGTGCTCTGTCTGCAGCAAGGAGACAAATGGGATTTTATGAACTCCATTTGAGGCTGGGACAGGCATGGATCCGTGGGGCAGCTCACACTCAATACTTGTATTTTTACACAGAAGGAAAAATAAAGCTGTATTTGTTGCAGAAGCGGCGTTTTCCGGCGCTCGTTTGCTTTAATAAGAGGTCAAAAAGATCCTACTACGGCTTTGGAAATGACTCCAAATTAGATGTATATTCGTACTTAAATTCAGCCATTTGGTACGGCAAGTATCCAGTGAAAAAATCCATTGGAAATTTTCACAGAGTCCCCCTGAAGCATTTAAAATTATTTCCAAACCTGGTATATTGCAGAGTTAATTAAACTGGATGCACCAACACCAGCTACAAGCTTTCTTTGCTCCTTACTCAGGGATTTTTTTGCTGTGGAGGGAAAAAGGGGCTTCCTTTTCTTTCTTTAAAAAAGAAATCCACCTTTATCCCGGCCCACGGCGGCCGAGATATCCACGGAAACCACGGAGCAAACCTGCCGGGGAGGCTCCTGCAGGGAAGGTTTGTTTCCAGGTTTAATTGACAGCAATCAAAAAAAGGGAACAATTTGGCTACATCCCTTAAAAATTCCTTGAAAACCAGCAGCAAGGAAGGACAAAGCGGAGGTCGGAGAGAGGCGCACCGGGCAGGGATGCGGACACTCCGCTGTGTGCTGCTCCAGGCTGGAATAAAAATGCCCAACACCTGCACCAGCCCATGGAGTTCATTCTTTGGTTCTCTGGGAGAGCTGGAAGGCGGCAAAGCCCCACTCCCAGGGAGCCCCCCAGATCCATGGCAGCTGCATTAATTTTGTAAGCACTCCGCGGCAGCGCGTTTATTAACCTCTTCAGACCACGTTCTGTACGCTGTAAAAAAAGAATTCAGAGGTGAAAGGGCCCAAAGATAATTATTTATGCTGCTACGTGTCACCACTTCCACTTGAATCCCTTTTCAAGGCTTTAAGGCTTTGAAATTTTCAGGCAGCAAGGCTGGATTCAATGATTAGGTTGGCACCCTAAACCCTTTCAGGTACCTTCTCATTTCACTCCAGCCCTGAGGAAATAATGACATGGGAAAGTTCATTTAAAAGTAGCAACAACAGAAAAAGGCCACGAAAATTTAAAATTAAAGGAGAGATAAACAGTTGCAGCACAACCGCAAACAGAATTTTTTAAGGAAGAAATTTACTAGGATGGAAGATTTGTCCTTAATTGTGGACCCATCCTGTATGTGAACAAAAATAAAAAGGTTTCACTACTGGGTTTTAATGTTTCCTGCACCAGCAGATAAGTCCATGCCAGTGCCAGGGGAATCCTATTTTGGGCAAGACCACAGCGTGACCCAGGGTGTGGATGTCCACAAGGCTCCCAGGCCGCTTTCCAAGCGGATACCCTGCCTGGGCCCCCACTGAAAACCCTGCTGGGAGAATATTCCCGCTCCCCCTCACCATTCCAGCTGCTGGGCACGAAGGTTTAAGGCTGGGAATGAACTGCTCCAAGCACAGATTCCTGCAGCAAGTGTATCCTGCCCGGGATGAAGGCAGAGCAGGGTGTGTGCCCTGGCAGACAGACTTTTTCAAGTGTCCATTTCCCAGACTAATTAAACCCTGCCCAGACCCCAGGGGACAAAGATCCCGCTCTGATTTTTCCCCAGGAGCACATGGATTAGTGCAAGCAGGCATTTATTCCTCTGGCTCTGGGGTTTTGGGTAAACCTGTGTCGCACAAAAGACAAGATTCCTGAAATCTGATCCTATCAATGCACCTCACCCAAATTTAAAATGTGTTTTAAAGCACCACCAAGGACTGGGGCTGAGGTTCAAGCCCCACTGTTTCCCTGGGATTGTAACCCACATGGTGGAGTTCTGCTTCCAGTCAAAACCAGTGCTGGCACGACTTGTACTGGTGCTGTAACACACATCTGGTACTGGGCAGGCTGGGAGGAATAAAATTAAACCTAGGAGTGACTAAAAAGTGACTTGTCCCGGGGTTAATCAGGTTCCAGCAGAAGGCACATTTCCAACAGTTTGTGCCTTAATTTTCACACAAAATTAAACCTAGGAGTGTCTAAAAAGTGACTTGTCCTGGGCTGAACCAGGCCCCAGCAGAAAGCACATTTCCAAGAGTTTGTGCCTTAATTTTCACATAAAATTAAACCTAGGAGTGACTAAAAAGTGACTTGTCCCGGGGTTAATCAGGTTCCAGCAGAAGGCACATTTCCAACAGTTTGTGCCTTAATTTCCACATAAAGGATGGGGCAGTAGGGCTGTCACCCTCCTGCTCCCTGGCACTGCTCAGTAACCTTCCCACGGTTCTGACCTCCCCAAACAGCAGCAGAGCTGAGCATTTAATCTAGATATCTGAAATTTATTTTCAGTGAGTGTTTAGCAGTGTAAACACCCAGAGTTCTGGTACAACAGTACATGCAGATCATGTTTGACTGGGATCACACACCCCCAAAAATACCCTAAGCAAAGCCACCTGCTGCCTTCAAGCAGCATTTTCCCTGTGGCATTTTCATGAACTGCTAACCAAGCCACCTGAATTTTGGCTGAGGTTCTCCCCTCACGTTTGCTTGTTTCCATTTAACCACACAGAGCTATTTCCACATGTTGGCCAGCGGAACAAACATTTGCATTAAGTAGTTTTTCAGCTCAGAGAAAGCCAATAAACACTTGAGGGGAAGTTGTAAGAAGCTGCATTTTACACACGCTGGGGAGAACCCAAAAGACACAGTGGGTGGATTTCCTTATGGAAGGCAGGTTTGCTCAGGCTGCAGGAAGTGTGGGACTCAGGACCACGTTTGATGGGTGCTGATGAACATTGGTGGTGCAGTCTTGGCACGGATTTTGATCTGGAGGGGCTGGACAAGGCTGGGACGTCACCCACCCATGGGTGGGGGCACACAGTGACCCACGCGCCCTCCCCACAACCACAAGGAAGCACGTACCGAGTGGAGCC
This sequence comes from Pardalotus punctatus, assembly GCA_013400915.1. Classification (NCBI taxonomy): domain Eukaryota; kingdom Metazoa; phylum Chordata; class Aves; order Passeriformes; family Pardalotidae; genus Pardalotus; species Pardalotus punctatus. The sequence continues at coordinate 6,461 of VZTX01023476.1, forward strand.
CTGCTCTCCTACCTGTCTGCCCCTGTCCATGCGGTCCTCGGGTCTCTGTGGGTATCCCATGGGTCCCAGCCCCTGGTACTGGGCCGGCTGGAATTGGTTTGGGGATTGCAGCATGCGGTTCCAGGCCAGCAGAGGAGCGGCTCCGGCAGTTCTGTGCAAGGAAAAAACACTGCGGTGTGACCTTGGCTGCCGAGCGAGTCCCACAGCACAGACCCACGCCTGGATTCGTCTCAGGGCTAGAGAGAAACCAGGAGCAGGGAATGTCTTCCCAAATCCTCCTAAAGGCCACCTCTGCTGACCGCTTCCTCCATCACAGCAGGAAGGCTGCGCTGCCACGAGCGGCAAACGGATTTTTCCGTGCGCCTTCTATTCCAGGGGAGGATTTGCCGATCCCAATCCCAAAGGTTCCCCGGCACGCCAGGAGTAAACATGTGCCACACGGGAGCCGGGGGCTTTCTTCTCTGAAGGCCCAGACTCTTTCTGGGAGCCCATTCTTCCCAGTTAATTGCAGGTTGCAAATGAATTCTTACGGCGAGCAATGGGAATCTAGGGTAGGGGCCTTGGCTGCTTTTTCCCATCCATTATTCTGCTCAATATGTCAGGAGGTCTGATCGGGAAGAAACCTTTTCAAGTTCTATTGATGCCGTTTTCAATTGACCACGGTGACCTAGCAACATAAGCACTAATTGGCACGGGCTGACTGACATTTGGTGTACAGTTTATATGGGAACGCAGATCCGACATCCATTATGGGCCGGTTTGCCAGCCTGGATTACCCGCAGCAAGAAATGTTTTCATTTCCTTCAAGCACCCGTTCCAACGGGACAATTAGAAATCAACAGGTAGAACACGTCCAATATTGTTTGATTCAAAATATTTAGGGAAATGCTACAGGCGTGGTCTGGTTGTTAAAGCCGAGCACGGGTGAGGGACAATTCCTTAAAGGATTCAGAGCAGGTGGGTTTTGCAGGACAATATGATGTTGTGAAGGGAAAACATGGAGGCTGGAGACAGCTAATCATTCCTGACCCCTGCTGAAGAGGGAGTTGGCTGAGCAGAGCAGGGCCAGCCTGGAGGGAGATGGGGACAGCAGAGAGCACAGCAGGGCACCCCAGTTTTGGGATGGGGATAGAAAGCAGGAATCCCGCATTCCAGGTTTACCTGCTCCACTACATTTGTGGGGACTAAACACTCAAATTCAACATTCTAAGTTCATATTTGGCATGAATTAAGTTCATTTTGTTCATATTTACTCCTTTTGATTAAATATTCTGAGAACTAACTTTTCCCTCCTCATGATTCCTACAAAACACCAGACTTCTGAGGAAGAATACATGGCTCAGCCACAAGGAAAACTACTGGGAATTTCCTCTGTAGCCCCAGCTCTAGGACTTTCATTAACAATCAATCTATTCTGCCTCTACAACAAGTGCTGGCCATAAATATGACTGAGGGTCACAGGCCAGCACTTGCTCCATGCCTGGAAAGGGGAACTCTGACACAAATTTCTTTTAACATTAATAGTTATTTGGCATGGAGTTTAAACTTTTTAAACTGTTTGGTGAGAAGTTGGGACATTTAACAAATTAAACACAACAACACTAACATCACTGCTTTGTTGGGGCACTGACTGGTGATTTAAATTACCTGAGGGTGCAGATTTGCACCTAGTGAAGCTGTAACCATAAAAAACAGAACTGTGCCACTTGGAACACCCCAGGAGCTCACACTGCCAGAATTACCTGCATGCACTACAAACTCAAACAGATTCAGGAGAATTTACTCAGGAAAACATCCCTGTGGCCACACCTCAGCCACCTGGGAAATCTCTTCTACGAACAATTAAGCAAAAAGATTTGCACAAATAAATGACAGATTTCCATCAGCCAGGTTGCAAATGTCCCTCTACAAGCTCTGGACTGGCTCGAGAGCGTGGAAGGATCTCTGCAGAGCCCAGGAATGTCAGGACAGGGGGGAAGGACACCAAAATTCAGTTTCCCTGCTGCACACCAAGGTGCATCACTAGATTTAAAAGCAAGGAATCCTTCCCAGGAGCAGCTGGAGCTGCAGCAGCAAGAGGGGACGGCAGTTTGGGGAACCAGCAGCTCCCAGGGAATGAATGGGGAACTCAAAACGCTTCCAGCAGGTTCCAAAATTTGTTTCTGCAGCAAGTCTGTGTTTAACCTTCTGCTTAAGTCTCCCTGCTTGCCTCTGTACAGCAGCCAAGCATCAGCTCTAAGCATGTTTGATCTGCTCCCCAAATCCAAAACCTTCCAAGAACATGGCAAAACTACTTATCCGCAGTGCTGGCAGAGCTTTTCATAAACCCTCCAAGGTGTAACAAAGAGAAAGCAGTGACAGACCTGGAGCAGTCCTTCACAAATAAAAGTATATAAATCGGATTTAGTTAAGGGGCGGGAGTAGCAGCTCCCATGGTCCAAGTAATATTAAAGTTTGCATTATGAATGAATCCTGCCTTAAAATATTCCACACAGATGAGGACAGGACAAGGGAGCCAGGCTTACTTCAGTGGGGATCAAAATGGTTGCCATGGAAAGTGACTGTGGAGAGCTCAATAAATTCCCATATTTATTGACCTCGCCATATTTTCAATGGTGAACATTTGCAAATAAACCCAAGGGAAAAAAAGCAGCGCCTCAGAGCAGAAACTTCCCTCCATAAACATAAATAAATGTCATTATTCATAGCTGCCACAGGTAGCCCGGGCTTATTGAGCCCGCCCCACTGAAGGACACACAAGCCATCAATGAGGGGACGCATGTAAAACATCCCTGATTATCAAACCATGTCACATTCCTTCTATTCGATGGCACTTATTGGGCTGCAGATTCCATAATCCTTCCCCGAGTCCCTTCTGCATTTAATTCAGTTCAGCCTTAAGTAGTTAAAGAAACTGTTTTCAGTGGCAACTAATAACTACTGACCTACAGTGACACTGCCCTACAATGGGCTTGTCAGGCCTGAAAAACTTGTACCAAAGAAGCTGATTAGGACTTCAAGAGGTTTGTAGCAAGAATCAATGGCTGGTCTGTGCTAATGCTGCGGCTGCGGCACAGGAATGATAAAAGTGGAACACCATTAGTTATGCCTCATTAAGCTCCACAGCCCTCCTAAAAAGAAATTTGTTTAGCCTGTCCAAAATCTAATGCAGTTTTAAGCTCTCTGTGTTCAATTTCATAGTATCTCAAAAGCTTCAATAAGATAAAGGCCAAAGAACCAAGAACGGTACCAAAGCACCAACAGTAAAGTTAATTTTGAAGCCTGAGTTTTAATGGAAAGTGTTTTTCCCTCCTTTTTTTTTAATACAAAGTACTCGAGCCTTTTAAAGGATGAACACCACGTAGTGGGCTCTCAAAACATCAATAAATCACGGACATTAATTAACTCCAAAAACCCGCTGCACAGCATCATTTCAGCAATTTTAAACCACAATATTCCAAACAAAGAAGGGAAAAGCAAACATTGGGAAGGCTGGCAGATCCCAACCCACCCTCCTGGGCATGTTTCACATCCTTCCTGCCTTACCTTTGTGGAGTCTGCTGGAACAAGGGCGTGGGGCCTCGCCAGGAGTCCTGGGGTCGCAGATCTGGAGGGCAAAACGAGATGGCAAAATGAGAGAGAAAGAGCAAGTCCAACTCCAGAGCTGCTTTTGGGGAGCCAAACAGGAAAGCCCAGGCTGGATGTGCCACAAACACGCTCCAAGTCGTGGGTTCCTGCTGCTGACTCGGACAGAGTCCTGCTGGGAACTGACAGAGGGCAACTTTTTTGGTTTTAGTAAGCTTCATAATAGAGAATTATGGGTTTTAATTGCTAGAAGGAGCGTTGGTTAGTGCTTAGATGCTTCACAGGTGTCTCCTCTTCAATTCTGGAAGATGCAAAAGCTTGTCTGTCACCCTAACAACTCCATTTAATGTTTGTATTTCTTACCAGTACATTAGTCACTCTATAAAAAACGTGGGCACTCAAATACACAGCCACCACTGTTACCACTACACACCACATTTGTGACCAACAGATGTAAAAGTCAAAATGTGGGCCCGTTTCCCTCTGTTATTCCACAAAGGCAACTAAAACAATGGCCAGAGCGTGGAATAAAGTGGATGGTTCTGCTTTATTCGTGTTTAAGTAAATATAGTTACATTTAGGGTGCAAAAGATAAAGAACTCATTAATACAAAATATAAATACATTACCACTAAAGATAGCAAAGGCATTTAAAAGTTACTGCGGCCGGCGATAACACACCGATAAAAATCCATTAATGATGTCTCAGCTAATGGAATCAGACTGAATTAAGCCTTTTTGGGGAAAACCCTGGCCACAGCCGCAGCGCTGGCGTGCAGGAGACCACCCACTCGCCCATTGTTCGTGCCACCCAAACCAGCCCTGCACAAAGGGCGAGGCAGGACCAACATTGCTTCAGCAGGGCCCGCAATTAAACGCTTGTTGTCCTTCTAAATAACCTGGTCAGCAAACAGGATAAAAGCAGCAGCTCCTCAATAGCACCCAGGCAGCCCCCAGCACTCGGGGCCAGCGTCAATCAAAAGCTCCGGTTTCACTGACACCTTTGATGGCTTTCAATGGCCTTCAAGTGGGACCTAATTCCAACAGCTGGTTCCAGCAGCTGGATAACGGCCGGCACACGGACACCCTGCCACGCTGCCGGGGGCCAGGACATGGAAGCTTGGCCTCCCTTGGAAAAGGAAAGGGGGAAAAATAAAATTAGTAAGTCTGTGCCTCTCTCCTAACTCTGGCTGCAGTGTCTGTCCCAGGCCCTGGCAAAGAGAGCACCAAATAAATTCCCAACCCCAGCAGCCCCACTCTGCCCAGGAGCCTGCTGGGCAAAGCCAGTCCAGCCCAAAATTCTTTATTTATTCCCCTGTGCAGGGTTATTTATTCAGCATTACACCTTTATGCCCCCCAGACACACACAGGTACCAAATGCTGCTCCTCAGCTCCTCTTTTCCAACCAATTTCCAGCCTGAAGCACGACCAGGACCCTCTTTTCCAACCAATTTCCAGCCTGAAGCACAACCAGGACCCTCTTTTCCAACCAATTTCCAGCCTGAAGCACAACCAGGACCCTCTTTTCCAACCAATTTCCAGTCTGAAGCAGGACCAGGACCCTCTTTTCCAACCAATTTCCAGCCTGAAGCACGACCAGGACCCTCTTTTCCAACCAATTTCCAGCCTGAAGCACGACCAGGACCCTCTTTTCCAACCAATTTCCAGTCTGAAGCAGAACCAGGACTGAAGGCGGGCAAGTGGCGCTTTCCTACTCATCAGCCTGTGAATCTCAAGGGCTTTTCCATGCCTAAATGAGCACCACCCACAAAATGCCATGTTTATTTTGGAATACAAGGGGAGGGCAGTGCAAGAGAACCCACAGAGCTGTTTTGAGGGAAACGAGCAATTTTTTCAACTGGAGCTTAAAAAATTTTAAAAGTTTGGGGCAGCCCCAGACTGTCACAGCTTTCAATCAAAACTATCCTAAAAATTACTCTATTTCTAGTAATTTCCAAGTTTCACAGACAGCAAGAGCACAGAAACACAGGGAACATCTTGTTTCCAGACCCCTCCTCTCCATGGGAGCAAGGACCCAGCTCTCCTGCTGTAACCACACCTTTCTGCAGCTCAGTTTAACCAAGACTTCAATGAAAGCATCATCAAAACATTTAAAGCCCCCCTATTACTATTCATTTGTATGGCTGAGAGAACAACCTCAGAGGGAAAGAGTCCAGAGCAGTGAACAGCACCTCAGAAAGGTACAAAATGGGAGAAGGAATGACAATTAATATTTTCTTCAGGCTGCAAAACTTAGGCATTTCCTAGAGCTATAAGGCCAAAGAAACTGCCTTCTCTAGCAGCTCCTCAAGTAATAATTTATCTAATCAGGGTGGCAATCAAAGAGGAGATTTCGTGTTTACTGATTGCGCTAATCAAAATCACTTTGCAAACGCAGCTAATTGACAAGTTTACTGACTGCCACGCAAGTCAGAAATCAGATGTTCTGTGCTGCAGGAGCCAAACCTGCACTTGACTCCCCAAGTTATCAGCACAGACAATTATTCATCAGCTGAAAATTGGCACATCCACGGCAAATCAGGGAGCACCGGTGAGGAACACCCCCAGCCGGCTCTTGAGGAGGAGATGGCTCCTGGCTTGACCGCGTTGCCCTTCTGGAGGCTGATTTTTACCGCAGCACGTGGATAAAAATACCATGCACCAAATGGAGAGGTGCTCTGCATCAGTCCCACAAAACGTGGGGATTTCAAGCCCATCAGCTGTGGTTTTTCAGGAATGTGTGGGTTCTGGATGCTTCCCAGTCCAGCCATGCAGAAAAACAACGGTTCTCTCACAACGGTACAGTTGATGAGCCAAACCTGGACACGGGCGAGAACCCTGTGTTATCCAAGGTCCACGAGGCCTTCCCATTTCTTCTAATTTGGTTTTCTAGCTGAAGGTAGCTGTGCTTTGATGGAGACACTTGTGGACTGAAGGGGGTGACTGCATGCCGGAAGAAGACGGCTGTGCTGCCAGACCTAGGGGCACCTCTGGAGACTCCATGCAAAACGTTGTCAGTGGGAATTTGGCCCAAGCACTTATGAATTCCCAAACACGCTGTCCAGGCAGACTGTTCCCACTGGGCAAGGACCCCCAGGGAGCTGCTGACACTCCTCATCTCCACAGGTCTGCTTGGCATAGGACCCACACAGTCTGTAATCCAGGATGCGTTACGAACGTGGTGCAGGTGAACATCCAAAAGGCTGATCCCAGCAGAAATCTTGGCTATGCCACCTGGGGCTGTTCTTCTAACAAGAGTTTAAGCAAGTCTGACTACCTGGTAGGAGAGGATCTGAGACACACGTGGTTCACTCGGCATCGACAGTCCCAGGTGGGCTGGGCTGGGGCTTGCCCCTCCAGCCAGGCAGCAGGATGTGTTTTGGGAATGGTTCTAGGGAGCAGCACAGTCCTCAGGCTGTTAGATCCACGAGCTGTCCCCAGGCCTCAAAAAATGAGGCACTGAAAGGAAGAATGTCCGAACTCTAAGTCAAGGCTGCTGTAATTAGCTGCAAAGACTTCACACGGCAGTCAGCGCGAATGAGAAGTTAATTAGAGTTTAAGCCTAATCTCCCAGGCTAGCTCGGTGTCTTAGCAGAAGAGGAGGAGGAACACAACCCGGTGAAGTGCCAGAGAACACATTTGCAGCGTGCAGCACTGTGGTGAAAGCAGAGCGCCAGAAGCGGCTCCAGAGAGCGCGGCTGGCACACGAGCCCGCGCTGAAAGAGCCTCTGTGCGGCAGCTCCGCCTGGCTCCTCTCCCTGCCGCACCAGGCAACAGCAGGACAGCAACCTCTGCCTCGTGGAAAAAGCAGCACGAGCAGGAGGGAAGAAAAGCCAGACCAATTGCTCCGAGGTTTGCCAGGCACACCTGCAGAACAGCGACTGGGGACGGCGGTGGCGCTCCGAGGGGGAAGGAGGCGCGCGTGAAGGAAAGCACCAGACAGTTTTCCCGAGGCCAACAGATGGACTGGGATTTCTCATCCAGCAGTGGCTCCAAGACTCCTCAGATTGAACCAAACAATGGCTCTGGGGGGTATCTGCCTGCAGAGTGCTGCCTGCTCAGCACAAGAGGATAAGAGCTTGGGAAGTACCACATTGGCAGGATCAGCTCCAGGGATGTGGGACGGACAGAGCAGTTTGGGGCGTTTCCCACAACACACCGGGACTTGACAGCTACAGCAGCACAGGGACCGCTGGGCTCCCGAAAACCTCCCCAAAACCACGGCAGTGCTCTCTTTTTGGAGATGAATTTGAAACCGAGATGCCGGTCTGGTAGTTCTGCCTTCCCATTCCCCACATTCTTCTTTCCAGATCACAGATAAATAACAGATAAATAGAGATTGTGTTTAGACCAACCCAGCTCTGAGAAGCAGGAGGCAGAGCCCACTTACTTGACAGCAGTTTGGGGATCTGCTGCTGCCCCGCCATGAGGGGCCTGGCGTAGGGGCCGCCGTAGGCTCCGAGCGGCACGGCGTTGGGATACATCCCGGGCATCCCTCTGTCCCTCGGCATCATGTGCCTGTTACAGGGAAGAAATGGCAAGGAAAGAGGTCAGGATGCTGTGGTGAATTCTGTCTCCCAGCCTGTCCCACGCCCCAGCTCTCTCTGGTGGGACAGGGATGCACTCATGGATCGGGGCCCAGGCACATCCCAACACACGCACGAGCCGTGGGAGCTGCTCCCAGGGAAACGCTCAGGTTTTTACTGCCTGAGTGCTTTTTATTGCCACTGTGACACAGAAGGACAGAAAAGGGTTTACAGTGCAGCCCTGGGACAGCTCTGCTTTTCCTCCCTAAAGAGGGGTGTTTTTCCTTCTTGCCGTTCCCCCAGAGCCATAAGGTTTTTTCTCTTCCTGAAGAGACGCTCCAAAGCTGAACTTTATTTGCCGGTATTACAGGTTCCTTTAAAACACTTCCTTCTCTGGCTCTGGTAAATGTATGGCTCCTTGCGCTCCCCAAAATGGAAACCCATTTAATTTTTAAAGCTTCTTCATTTTTAAAAGCATAAAAGGCATTCCTGCCCTCATTAACAGTCTTAATTATCACTTGTGCACAATATTCTCGTTGTACCTTCTGTACTTCAAGCAAATATCCACCAAACAAGTTTTAAAAAACCCAAGACAACAGGAAAGTGAGTCAGAAATATTTAGGAGGGGAAAAAAAAAAATTAAAAAAATCAAGAAGCAAGCAAGGCATGACTGCAAAATCACTCCTTACCCCAAGGTTCTGAATGCTGACTGGTCCAAATGCACTGGTTTCCTGTCCCTGTTAAAGCCAAGCTGTGGTCTCCAAGGCCTGCCATCGTTGTTGGTTTTTTCCCAGTCTCCTGGCTTCAGAACTGGAGCAGGTTTCCTTAACAATACAAACAGTTCCATAAGTACTCATCAGAGCAGATACTCAGATGAATAAATCAGAATTGAATTATTTGAAAGCTGGCAGCTGACACTTACTTTGCCCCAGGTAACACGGTAGCCTTGAAAACAAAGTCTTCAGCAAATTGTGGATCTTTGAAGGAGATGCTAGAAGGAAGTGTTTGAGGATTAGGTTCACTGGATAATGAAGACAAAGTGGAAAAGTAATCACTGCTTTATTACCAAGGAAGTTAAAAGCTAACACATGAGCAGAATAATCTCACTCTTCCAGCTGGAAATCATGTTTTCCAGGACAAGAAAGAATGAGGCTACAAGGAAAGAGAATAACGGCCCCTTGGAAAATTCAGCCTAAGTGACACAACCCAAAGAGCAGAACCCTGACTGCTCACAGTGTCTCCAACGCCAGGAAGAAAAATCCTTGTGACAAAAAACAGAGAGAAGCACAGAACAATTCCAACCCACTGACAGTGGCAGATGGAAAAGCCAAACGCTTCCTTCAACCCATCACTCCCAGTAACAACAGCCGTGTCCTGACAAGGCACTCAGCATTTCTTACTGCCTCTACATGGTTCTTCTAGCTGAACCAAACTGGGCCTCTTTGGAGATAAAACTGACCCACATCACAAGTGATTTGCAGTGTTATGAGGGCTGTATGTTGCACACTCTTGCATTGAACCCCAGAGCTTACGGACCTGACGGCCGAGTTCTGTGTGAGATCCGGCAGCGTCGGGACAGGAGACTCCACCACCCTGGTCGAAAGAAAAACCTCTGTCAAAACACCATGGAATACATTTCTCACCAGCTGCTGCTCTATCTCTGACAGTTGCTCTGTCCACGAAGCCTGCCAAGCATTTATTTCAAAATTAACTTGCCTTTCCCCTAAATTAAGTACATCTATAAGCACTGGAATGACTGAATCCTTACTTCTTAATGCCACTCGTTTTGCAGCTGATGTGTGTGGATTCTCTAGTGCCTATGGAGGGAAGGCAATGCTGGAAGAGTTTTGTTGTTCCTGTTCCCTCCAAGAACAACTCTGACTTGGTGATATTCTTCACAAGCCATGACAAGGGTGGAGAAATATCTATTAGTGTGACTGGGGTACATTATCTGAGCACAGTCAGGGCAACCAATGTGTGTCCTACAAGGTGAAGATTACACTGATCGTTTCTCAAGTGCATTCTCTAGAAGATTAAAAATAGGAGTATTCTTTGTACGTGCAGCTGGGAAAAATCCTGATTTTAGCGCTACAGCCTAAATGGACAAAGCCAAAATATATTTAAGCTATCATCATCTGGATTTTTCTTCAATGCAATGCAGGTTAGCACATGAAAAGCAGAGTTTTGGGGTTTTTACACAATGTGCGCTTATGGGAAGTCACATCAGCCCACGTTAATGTCCACACTAAAGCAGAGAAGCCAAAACACGGCCTTACTGAACAAGGCCACTGAGCATTATCACTTTTATTACCCGGGCCTTGTTTACCTCATAAAACAATTACTAAACACATAAAGAATCAGCTGAAATGAGAAACAGAAAAAAAAAAATTCCTCAGCAATTAAACAAAAGCATTAGGGCGTTTCAAAGATCACTCACTGATCCGGGAGGACGGCGTTGTCGTTGAGGGTGAGCTTTCCCTGGATCCCATGGCACAGCTCTGGGGGGATATCCACCGGCTGTGGAGAAGAGTTTTTAGGGTGAAACACTTCCTTAGACCTCCCACATCCCTATTTCCACAATCCCTGAGGAACAAGCACGGCTCACCTCCGTGTTTTTGGCCTTGTACTGTTCGACGATGAAGTCGCAGAGCGGGTGGTGCTTCCCAACAAAGAGAACGTCACCGCCAAGGCTGTTCCTTCTGCCTGGAAAAATCATGGGAATGGGTAAGAGCTCAGAGGAAAGGAAGGAATGGAGCAAACCAACAACACTGTGCTGGTGACGCTTCCACAAAAGCCAAGATTCTGTGTGATTTAGGAGAAAGCTTTGAACATTCCCTGAGAACACAGGGAAGACAATATCTGCCCAGAGCAGGATGTGTCTGGCCACAAGGATAGCTGGCAGGCAGTAAAATAACGGGAATCTTGTGTTCTGTGGAGGAATGTTGAATTTAGAACAGAGCAGCACTGCAGATACAGACAGAATTGATAAAAAACCAACCCCCAAACCCCACACACCTCCACAGTTCACCCACAAGAACCAGATGTTATTTCTGTACAACAAACAAACATTGGCCTTTAAAAGGTGAACAAGAGTTACAAAAACAAACCCATCAAGGATCACTGCAATTACAAGCAGAGCTCATGAGGAAGAGTCTGCCATAGACTCAACCCAACCAAACATCGTGCACACCTTGTTCATTTAGGGTGAAATTCATAGGTGACAACAAAATCCCCCAGCTCTTTAATAAAATCCCCCCATTCTTACTCTCTTCAGGAGTGAGGTCAGGGTACACTTCCTCCAGGGCAGCTCTGAGCCGTCGCTCATCCACAAAGGGCAACAACGCCACACCTGGCAAAAGCAAATCAGCCTTTTCTGATGCTTGCTGAAAAATCCCAGAACAAACCCAAAACCAGACACTAGGATGGCGAGCTCTGATAGATTCCTCAGCCAAGAAACAGCTGTTGGCAGCCACAGAGAAGAAAACCTGACATTCCAGAGGCTGGGAAATTTCAACTGCAGTGTAAATTACCCCCAGCCACAGAATTTGGCAGACCTTCACAATTAATATTCTCTAACGAAAGGAAAATCCACACAAATACTGTAGCTCTTTTTCCATTCTTTGTATGCTCCAAAATATTTCTACATTCCCCAAAGCATTTTTGGCACGGTACTAATGAGCCACTGATTGAGCAGAACAAGATCCATTAATAATGCAACAGAGACAAAAGACAATTATACAGTAAGGCTGATAAAAACAGACGAATGATTAATCTAGTTTAAGACATATTAACAAATCTAGAATGACTGTTGAAATTACCAATAATCACTGCCAATCCAAAACCAGTTACTGAACCATAACTTGCTCTTGATACTAATTTCTTTTCAAAAATACACCTGCTGTAAAATACTTGTCCCCACAACAAGTAACACAAGTCACCTTTTTGACTTGGTGCACTGTTTTCTCACTAGGGTAATTTCCCAATTTCTTTCTATTTTTTACAGATTCTTAAGACTAATGTCTAAAAAAAAAAATTTGAAATTTCACCTTGCCAAGCATACTTCTTCCCATTCAAATCAATAGCGAAGTCTTCAGGGTAGAAGTCAATGATGCTTGATTCCTGGAATTGAGAAAACAAAAATCACCCTTAAAGCCAACTTTGACCCGGGTTCAGAATGTCACATGGTGCCAAACACAAAGATCTTTGCTAATAGAAACATCCTTCATTAAATGAAAGTGTGGATGGGCACTTGCATTACTCAGACATTTAAAATAAGAAATTAAGGAGGAGAGAATAGTCAGGATAAGGAGGAAAGCTAATTGGGTTAAGCTACCTGCTCCCCAAGTGAAGTTTTGGAAGGTTTCTGTAAGAAACGAAACCATCTGAAGTGTAAGAGAGCCAGGAAATGTCATCCGAATTTCAAAAAAAAGGAATTTTTTAAGGATTTTAAGCTTTCAGGATTTTTGAAGAATCCTTGCACTCTACCAAAACCCTTCCCTCCTGTCTGCAGCATTTTTCTGCCTGAAGTGAGAAGCAGCAGGGCACATTCACAGCACTGCAAGACGACCTAACCTCACAAGATGGGAACGCGGCACAGATTCTCACCGGATCTGTCATGAGTTTCCTCCACGTCGGCGGCAGAAAATTCCCACTGGCAGCCGGGAACACCCCCATCAGTTGTTCAAGAGGCTTGAACTGTTGAAAGCAGACAAGCAGATGTGGGACTGTTCTAACGAGAGGGTGAATCAGCAGTGAATGAGTCAGTAAATCAAGAGCCCTACCGGTTTGGAGCCCTTCTCGAAATCTGAAGGCATGTCTGCAATTCCCTCGAAGTCTGAGGCAAAGGGAGCGTAGTGGAAAGGGTAATACCAGTTCCAGGATGCACAGCCCTGGGGCAGAGAGGCGAGAGACACAAAATCAGACACGTCAGAACAATTAGAGAAAAAATAAAAATCACGCAGTCACTAAAGGTGACAAAATGGCAGAGAGATATTCTCCTGTCAGCACATTTACACTCCTGATTTCCACAGCAAAATCCCACTGCCAGCTTGGGGAGATGCAGGAGCAGAGCCCCCCGGGATGCTCTACTGGATGTGAAAACTTGAATAATATTTGCTGCAGGTTGAAAAGCATTTTCTGGTTTCAGCTGTTCCTTCTCTCTCTCTCCCGTACCAGCACTAATGCACACTTGGAGTAGCACTTTGCCCCTTTCCTCTCGCTCTTCTGCCTTGAGCAATGGGGAATACAAAGTGTGCCCTCAGCAAGGAGAAAAATCAAGCAAACTCAAAACACACCAGAACGCCGTGCACCTCGCGAAAGAAACGTGGCTCCAGGAGGTCTAAGTCAAGCTTTCACCTCCTCAGCTATTTTTCTTAGCAGCACCACTTCTAACAAAAGCCCACTACTATTTTGACTTCCAGTTCTGAACAATTAAATGTCAACGAGGCTCCTCCAGTGGTATTTTTGGTACAAAATTACAGTGCCTGTAATTATTCGATGCAGTCCTTCAGACAGACTCTGAATGTTTCAAAAGCCAGGTGGATTGCTTTCATTCTTTTTTTTCCCCTTTTTTTCCCCTCCCCCCCCTCTCCAAACAGATGTTCCCACTAGTGAGACATGCCCTGCATTATTTGCTTTCTGTAGGAATAGAAAAGCCCATAATGTATTCTGGCAGAAGTTTTATGGACAGCCAGCAGTAGTTATTGGAGTCAGTTTTTATTACGGTGAAAAGAACAAAAATAAGCAAAGATCCTCAAGCAAACCTATTCTGAAGCTCCCCCAGCCCAACAGATTCCTAACCTCATTTCCATACAATCAGGGAGCGATTTTCCTGCTGCCCCATCCCCACACAACAGACTGGAATGGTTTTGTGCTATTGTACCACTGAAGGGGACAGCTTCACTTACAGCTCACCTGAAGGCTCACTTCCACCCTTGGGGGCAGATGGGCGCATAAAGTTGTAGGAAAATACCCTGTCATGGTTAAAAAGCATGGTTTGCTTCCAGCAGACCTTAACTGTGCCCAGGATCTGGAGAATTCCCACCCGTAGGAGTATCCAGGTGACACCTATCCTTTGCAAAAGGAGGTCATGCACGCAAGGATGTGGGGAACTCAGCTCTGCACCAGAACTTCCAAACCCTAAACGTGACGATTTTCATTCACTGTAACACGTGAGCCAGAGTGCAAACTCAAGGAATGGTTAGAACAGGAGGGAAGGGGACACATCCCATTTTATTCTGGGGAAGGATGAAAAAAAACCAATCTGAAACAGCAGTTTTGTAGGTGTGAGAGGTATCTGCCCTGCCTGTGCTCCCAGCTGGGCAGGTGGGGAAAAACGTGCAGGTTGAACAACGCAGCCCTGTGTGGAAGCTCCAAATTCCTGCCGAGACAATCAGCTCCGTAGGGCTGGAGCTCATTCTACTTCCAGGCCACACAGCCCATCGAACTGACTCTGCCTTCAGGGCACGCAGCTCGTTATTAACCATCAGTGCCACAGCCCCCACCACATCCCGCTAATCTCTCGCCAATCTGACATCTCAATTATCGAAAGATTTAAATCGGATACAGATTACTTCCATCACAACACACTTCACGGAACAGCATTACAATCTATGGAGGAGACTGACAACTCCGTCCCTTTCCAGTTCTTACTGGCATTCCACAGGCTTTGTCCTTTGTTCCCTCATTTAGTCACCGGCACTGTCGTTATTTGTGGCTATGTACTGCAAAGGGAAAACAGCAGCAGTGCTGCACCAACAAGTGCTGCTGCTGGATGTGAGAACCTGAATCCCAGGATCACTGAGGCTGGAAGAGATATCTGAGGTCAGAGTCCAACCTGTGACCAGCCACCACCTTGTCAACCAGACTGAGCGCCACGTCCAGTTGTCCTTCAACAGCTCCAGGGATGGCGAAACTGCATTTGAACCCCCAGTGTCAAACAGAATGGACACACGTTTCTTTTACACCTTCAAAAAACCCCCACAGCTTTTCCAAAACGAGCATCAGACTGAAAAAACTCAGATTAGAAACTTTGGGGTACCTGATAATAATATCTGAGAACCCAGCAAAGCCCTTCCACGTAGGACTGCACAACCTTGCGACGGAATTTCTCATCAGACGCGTCCACGTCGAATTTGTTTTTATAGTAGCGCTGCTTCCAACCAGTTTCCCACAACCTGAAACACAACCAGACAAGGATGGCATGTTAACATGGACAGACATGACAACAGATGCACATTTGCAGGTCTGAATTACAATGTAGGACAAAGTCACTTTGCTACTTCTGTTGCCATTTTTACACAGTTTCAATGGAAGCAGAAAAAGCGATGCTCAGCAGCAACAATTAAACGGGGCGGTTGGCAGAACTAAGGGAGTTTTCCTGCTACTCAAAATATACAGGCAAGCAAATAAATTAATAATTTCTGTGTCCTGCTGCTGTTCAGACAAGCTGTGGGTACCAGCAGCACTTTCTGCAGCTCAGCATCCTGTGTTTGCTGCCTCACACCAGATGAGCTCCTTTTCACCCAGGATTTTCAGTCTCTCATGCTGGAGATGAACATTGGGACCAAAGGAGCCACCTCGGCCACAATTCATCCTTAAAAAGAACAGCTCCCCCTCACGTCTGTCCACAGACGGGGCAGGGAAAAGAAACACTTGTTCCTCTTTCACACACGGGCACCTGAACCCTTCAGCTCTGCTGTATCATGTCAGGAAAAAAACCCAAACTGGTTAAAACAGATAATCCCTTAATAATGAGCTGTTTTCTTAAACAGAACTTTATTCTAAACAACTCCAAACCTGATATCCCATTTGAAATCCAGCACAAGGTCCCTTTCCACAAAGGCTGTGACTGCTTTACATTACACAAGGAACCCAAAGCACACAAGGAGCCTGTGAGATCACCTCAAAATGACTCTCCCAGAGCCAAAAATCTGCTGTGCAGAGCTTTAGGAGAGAGCCACCATCCATGTACGCTTCCTTACATGATGCACATCCTTTTGCTTCTGCAAAAAAGATCTTCCCCTGCTTCTGTTTTGAGCCAGTTGCTCAGGACAGGGACACTTCCTAAAACCTGGCATGAGCTACTTCCAAAGTGATTCACACTGATGAGCAGGCAGAGAAGCCAAGAGATGTTCAAGACTTCCAGAAAAGCAGGTGAGCAAGGGCAGAGCTCCTGGCACTGAAGGCTTCAGGGATGGAGTCAAGAGCATCTGCAGGCTCCGAGCTGCCTGGCAGAAAGGCACTTGCATAAATTCAAAAAAACCTTTCTGTGAGATAAAACCCATCTGCAGCCAACTACAACAATTTGTTCTGGTTTCAAAGTCGTTCTAAATACAAAATGTATTTTCACAAACAACCCGGTCATATCTAGAACATCTGGGCAGCTCTTTTTATTTACAATGGCAGGCATAAAATTAATTTCCACTCAGAAAAGGACATGAAAAAAGATTCTGAGCTACAAGAGCTTAAATAGCTGTGGCTGAATGTAGCAGATCCTTTTCCTTGGCAATACCAACCCTGTCAGAACTACTGCTGCTCATAAATCACTGCAGTTCATTCACACTGTTCAAGCTTCTTTTAGAAGCTCTGCTAACACTCAGATGGAAAGGAACATTAATGTTTATCCTGACTTTATATAAAAATTCTGCATGCTTGATTTAAAAAAAAAAAAAAAAAAGATAAAAAAACCAGTCAATTCAGATACAGACATACAGGAAAGAAAGTAAGAATGAGTGCTCAAATATGTGATATTGGAAGAGCTGATGGGCCAGATGCCACAAATACATTGTGATGACTGTGACCAGAACTCCACAAGGAAACAACCCTGAGTGTTTTTCCACATCCACCTGTGGCCTGACTCCACGGAAAACAAACCCCTGTGGCTGCATTCCTCGGGAACAGCTGTAAGGGCCTTCACCCTCGGCTCAAACATCGAGAGCTTCATTTACACCCTTGATCAATGCACACTCACTGGTGATTAATTCTCAGAAAATTCCTGTCTCGAGCATCCCATTCTCAGCCTTCCTAAGACAATGAAAGAACTCAGAGACAAATCAGATCCTGCTGTAAGCTAGAGATGGGGGAGACCACTGGAAGTCAGGACAAATGCTGCTGCCCACGTGAACACATCCGAGCCGTGCGGGTTAAACAGCTCCCAGATTCCACGGAGCAGCCGCATTCCGCTCACATAATCAGGGAATGTCTCGCCGAGCTCGGTCTCAGAGGGAGCAGTGGCTTGGAGGCTGCAAACCTGCACGCATACTAATCTGGATACTTAGGTTTAACAGCCAGAGCTTACCCATCTCACTGGAATTTACCGGATATTCCAACCCTCCACATTAATTACCGCTGGATAAAAAGATCACAGAAAAGCATCAGAAGGCACCGCCGCGCTGAGCTAAAAGGCATTAATTAGGCTGCATCTATTTCAGCAATTTGCTAACAAAGTGCTACAAAAAATGGCTTCACCTGATATTATCCTCTGGCTCAGGTTCACTGTCACTGTCCTCAGCTTTCCGCTTAATTCCCCCTCCCAGGGACGGGCTGCCGTCGGGAGTCAGGCTGGTGTTTGGAGATGATGAAGTCGTCTAGGGTCAGAATTATTACACATAAATAGAGGGAAGGAGGAGGAGGAGGATTTATTAGGCTTTTGAAACACAAGTTCAAATTAACAGCTCCGTGATAACCACAGGCCTTCTCTTCAGTTCCGAAAAAACTCCAGGCGAAGGCTGCACAACCCTTAACCCATCGAGTCAAGGAGCAAAAGGGAAGAACATATCCTTGGAAAAAGGCAGGCAGTGATGCACAGAGGCAAAAATGTCACTGGTTTAGAGAAAGAAAAAGATGCAACAAACAACACAGTATCAATTTATTAAAAAAATGCCGTTCTGGATATATCCAAACTGTGGAACACCACGCTTTTCTCTATTCCCACAGCTTCTGTTACAACTGCATTTTGCAGCACTAGTGAAAAAAAGGTGCTTCTAACTCAGAACTGCCAGAAATACTCTGAGTTCCTTCACAGCTGGTCTTTTAAACTCCTCTCAAATGTATCTATTTTAATATTAGAGCCTAAAAGAAATGTCTCCCGTTCCATAAAGGAACTCATTTGCGTAACTCAGGTGCAAAAAAGTTTCGAGATTAAAAGGGAAGAGCAGCAGAAATTATACTTTGAAAAGGCACGCTCTGTTTAGACTTCAGAGACAGAACACATACACCTTTGTGGTGAAAAGAACTTTTAATTTGTTCGCTGTTTAGATGAAGATTTATCCCCAGAAAGAAAATACTTGTCATAATTGTTATTTAAAGTTAACAAGACTTCTAACAGAGCACTTCTTTCCAGTTTTCACTCACTAATACCTTGCCCAAAACTTCATCCAAGTTTCTCCTTTCCCCAGGGAAAAGCGTCATTCCAAGCAGAAATCAAAAAGACAACTTTATTCAAGGAGGCTTGGAAAAACTGGTTATTAAAAGCCACTTCCCTGAAGAAGAATATTTTAGGTGTCAGCTTTTCAAGGAAACTCCACGGGGCAGAGAAAAAGGTGCCTGGAGCAACACGGGGTGTGATTATTCCCTTTCTCTGTGCAAAGCCCTTTGAACATCTACTCACAGAGTTCTGCCTGTCGTGCATCCTCATCTCAAAGGCGGCTTGTCGAGGGTTACAGATTGCCTGAGGGCTGGATCGATTGCCCAGGGCTTGAGGGGAAAACTGGCCACCAGGAATAAAGGAAGGCTGATCCCTCTGGAAGATAAACACACACAAGGCCGCTGAACGAGCTGTGTGATCTCCCCAGCAGCGAGATGATGCTCTCTATTTTCAGATTAACATTATGTGGAAATGAATATACAAAGGCATGTTTTTAAAATACAGAATAGAAGAGGCTCAACAGTAATTTAAGTTTTTTTTAACTTCGAACTAGGTTACATGCAGGCCAGAAAACACCATGATTACACCTGCAGTTTCAACCAGCACACCCTCCAAAAACGAAAGTAGACTTTTTAATCCTTGCTAGTTTCTACATGGGGTAAGGAGTTCATTTACCTTCAATCTTTTCCTTTTTTCTTTTTGCCGTCTTTTAAAGTTATCCTAAACAAAGAATAAAGGGAAATAAAGTCAGTCAAGGATACAGATTCCTTGGAAAACGATCTCATAATTCTCAACTGACCATGCCACAAGATTTTTAGGGAATGTTCTGAATACAACATGGGTCAATTCTTGCGTCTGTAAATCCAAGAGAAATAGGATGGAATTTTCTACCCTACCATGCAAATCTACGGGGAAAAAGAACAGCTGGGTACTCAAACCCCCACAATTTTTGTAATGGTTTAAATAATCAACTAAATTTAGCTGTAGCCTTACTTAGGGTGACAGTAGTGTCAAAGGACACAAACTCCTTGCCTGCATTGCTGAGCTGCCAAAAAAATGTCAGAGAGACACTAAAGTCTTAGAAATAGGAAAAGAGACTCAAGGAAAGATATTTCTTATTCTGTGATTCCTGGGCCAACTGAAAGCTTGAACATCAAACTGGCATTTCCAGGAAAAGGAACACAGCTGGGAGCACCGGATTCTTCTTTGAGCGTGGAAGAATTCACCAGAGATTTTAACAGAGAAAATACAAATTTTGGCTTTTTTTTTTTCTTAACTCTTAAAGGAGGGCCCCTGGCTAACAGTAAGTAATTAAAACCAAACTCCGAGAATGTAAGAACAACAACAAAGAAATTACATCGTCGTCTTTCCTCTTTTTGAAAATACTGTCTTCAACTTCCCCAACTGCCAACATGATCATCTGGACGCGCTGCAGGTTCACAAACCCACTTTCAGTGAGGTAGCCCTGCAAGTCAGAGAACAACCATTGAAAAACAAGCCTGTTTTGTAGCAAAGACACAGATATTTTTAAAAGAAAAGGAGAAACTCTCACCCCGGTTTTGTGCACCACGTTTTTATAGATGTTAACCAAGCGATCGATTGCTCCCTCCCTAAACACAAACCACAGGGTGAGATTCCGGGTAGTTAAAAGCACAGGAAGTGTTTTTGCAAAGAAAGAAAACACATTCTCATCTACCTGATCTCCAGAGATGGCAGATGAGGGAGGAAGTCATTCCCCACAAAGAAGCACATGAAGACCCAGTCATCAACGCTTCTTTCAAAATCAAAAGTGAAAGGCAAGCTGGCCATCGTGAGCTCTCTCTCCAAATACTGCAACACACACACACACACACAAAAGGAGCTTAGAAAACACTGTGCAGGGTTTAAATGGAATTTTTAACAGGGTTTAAATGGTATTTCGAGCAGGTTTAAATGGTATTTCCACCACGCAGCTGCTGCACCTCACCTCTCGCAGGACACACAGGCGGATGAAGATGAATTCTTGCTCCGAGATCGGCAGGGTGTCGGCAAACTGGTCGTGCTAGAACCAGAGGGGAGCCACATTACACCAAGTGCATCCTAGGGCTTCTCCAGCCCCATTTTCCAGGCTTGCTCTGAGAGGAGTTAAGGAGCCAAGTGGCTCCCAAGTCCTTGGGCCAAGCAGGTATTCTGCTGCTTTGCTCAGTTACTGATTGTTTGTTCTCATTCAGTGGGGAAAAGCCCCAAAAAACAGAACACCACAAGGGAGGATATCGGCTTTGGCACCATACTTTTGCAGTTTGACTTCTAAGAGCAGAGGTAGATATTCCCAATAACAATTTGTACTGTGCTTCAGCTAAAACCAACAGCAAGAATGATTTAAGGATCTCATTATGCATTACAGATTAAAAAAAATCCGAAAACAGCAAAATTCTTACCTTTCCTTGTTTTTCTCTGGGTAGACCTTGGCAATCCTTAACCTCATGCCCCATCTGGTTACAGAGAGCACATGGCCTGGGTTTATTTGGTTTGAACTCTTCCCTAATTATGGTGAAGTTTGGTTCGTGTGTAGCTAAGCCAAGCATGATCAGATCAGCTACCAAGCAAGAGAGAAGAATAAAATGGGATGAAGGAATGACATCATCAAGTTTTGCTTTTTAAAAAAAAAAAAGTTTAAAAGCAAAGTAGATTCTGCCTTAAGCAAGATGTTGATGTGATTACCCAGAAACCACAAGCAAGAGGGTACTCACCATCAGCCCCACACAGACAGTGGTGAGTGTTTGGATCGTGGTTTGGTTGAGCTGTACAAAAGAAAATTACATTTTGTCAAAGTCATGTAAAATAAATCATTACTGACCACACCTCAATTTAAAACAAAATGCCCACATTAATCGGAATTTTACCTCTTTGTCTCCTGATGTAATCCATGATTTTATGTTCCCCTTCACCAGGAGCACTGGCATCTGACAAAATAACCTGAAAAACATTCAAATCACAGCAAGAAGTAATGCTGCCACAGGAAAAAACCCAGTAACTTATATACTGCACACAGCATCTGACTTATGAATACTCGGAATTTGTGGCCTGAACTAAAATATTGTGATTTAAGATGAAATTATTTAAGAGCATGGAAGCAGTGAAGAGGCCTTCATTCTCCCCTACCA
Organism: Pardalotus punctatus; assembly: GCA_013400915.1. Lineage (NCBI taxonomy): Eukaryota > Metazoa > Chordata > Aves > Passeriformes > Pardalotidae > Pardalotus > Pardalotus punctatus. Next base: position 28,080 of record VZTX01023476.1, read on the forward strand.
GCTCCAGGCTGAAGCCGACATGGATTCCAATTCCACTGAAATGATCACTCCATGTTTGATGTGTCCTGCTAAATTACCAGGGCAATGAAATGGGCACTGGAGAACTCACAGATTCAGCTCATTGATGCACCAGGACACGATCTCATCACCCCCTCCTCACCCTGACATCCCGACGAGCATCAGCGTTTATAAAACCCCTGTCTGATGGGGGGAATTCAAGCAGAGCCAACTGCCCTCTAATTAGAGCACTTGAGCGGTCAACTCGTGGCAAATAACACACAAATAGCACAGGCAGCTGCATTTCCTGACTGCTCTGCCCCTTGTGAGCAGCAAACACAGGGCTGTCACACACAAAACTGGGGGAGTGGAGTGCTTGAGCAAGAAGAAGGGAGAATTTCCAAGCCCAGAAAGGTGACGTGTGTTATTTTCGCTGCCTGCCATTAGAGCAACAGAGAAAATGCAGCCTGCTGAGGGAGCAATTAGAAAAAAAGAAATAGTGCGAAAAATGCAGCTACGATGTATCTTTCACACTTTCCCTCCAAAAGAAGAAGAAATGTTCCTAAAGCCCTGTCTCCTCCCATTATGTGAAATTGTGGCTTTCACCAGCAAACCTTCTCCCTGCTCTTCGATGAAATCACAGCAAATGGTGCTGGGAGATGGAGTTATCAGGATGAAATGGATCTCTGAAATCTCAGCAGGACGTGCACGTTGGCTCATTGGTAATGACAGCTCAGAGCCAGGCCAAGAGACAAATCTGTTAAATTTCTGCTCTTCAACGGGATCCCAGCCCAGCCCGAACACCTCCCTCATTTTCCCGGGGTGTGAAAGTGGCAAACTCACTGTCAGGTTCTTCCAGCCCGGGTCAGTGTTCAAGCGGTCGGCAACATAATAGCGGAGGCATTTAGCAAGATTGTCCATAAACTCGGTTCCCTATAAAGGGTGGGAAGGAAACAAATTAAACTTTCACTCAGCCCCGGGCAATTGCTGGGCCCAGGGATGGATCACTCACCGGGGTGATACAGTTGCTGTCAAACCTCTCCTTCACCTCCTCTGGAGGCAGAAAGCCACCTGGAGCAACAAAAACACACACAGAGTTACATCCACATGGGCTGTTGCCAACATTTTTGCAAGAAAAACCCAGACAGCTCCCGTAGTAATAATTATAAAACCGGTTTGTTTAAAAAAATTCCCACAAACCGAAATTAAACTAGCTCTTACCATTATATCACCCCCATCTTGCAGGTGTTTCTACATTTACAAACATTGTTACTTCAGCAAAGTGGTTTCAAAGCCCAGACACAGCCCTGTGTCACTCCAGCTGTGTCACCACCACCCTCAAAGTTGCTCTGACTTTTGTTTCCTCACTGAATTTAGAGTTTCCACTGTCAAGTAACTCCCCTTGCTCGCAGCTCATTATCCCTGTGCAGGAGTATTTCCATCTGATCCCTGCTTTTAAGCCTCCATCCTCCTTTCATCAAGCCCTACAAACGTGTACTTCCTTCCATAAGGGTTTTGGTTGTTTCCCACTGCATTTATCCCTGCTCTTCTGTTCAATTTATTTTCAAAAGGAATTAAGAGCACTCAACACAAACTCATTTCAGGCAGCAGACTGGAGAAGAAAAAGATGACATTTTGTTTTGTCTCAGTCCTCAACTTTGGAAAGCACGGATCCAGCCTTCTGTAGGCTTGCTCTCCCCTTCTCCCAGCCATGCACACACAGAGCCCTTTTTTAAACCTTACTGAGGTGATCAAACCAAGTGATTCTCATGGAAAAACCCCTGATAAGGTCACTGTCCTACCTTTGGCCAGAATTTCTTGTCGGATTTTTTGCTTCTCCTCAGCAGCTTCCATGCCTTCCTTTGAGGCTCTGAATCTCCTGGACCGCTGTTGATTCATTTTGGCACGTGGAGCCTAAAGAAAGTCCGGAAAAGCTCGGGTCACTTTGTGCATCTGGACAATCCCTCCCGTTCTGAGAGCTGGTTTGGGTTACAAGTTATGACAAAGAGCTGCTGACTTTTATCAGACCTACTGATGGCCAGGCTGGGTGGAGCACCCTGAGCTAGTGAAGTGTCCCTGTCTAGAGCGAACCAAACAATCCTTGAGGTCCCTTCCAGCACAGAGCACTCCACAATTCTGTGTACTGAGGGGAGATGAGGATTTTACAGCTGGAAATTAAATGTGCCAACACTCACCACTCCATCTATGGCCATGTAAAGGAGTCTCCTCGGTCTCACGATGTTGAAGATCCTGTCAATATACTCAAAAATCGCCACCATCATCTCATCTTCGTTTTTGGGCGCCGGCCTAAAACGCAGAGCATTCAATTGAACATCTGAAATGCTGTGGGCACAGAGTTATATTATCTGTAAAGAGCCACACAGAGTGCCTTACTTGTCCTCTGGGTGTGTGCAGGGGTGAATGATGCCGTTCATGTCCAGGTAGAGGTTGTCGAACTCCACCTCGTTGGGGTTGGGTTTGCTCGTGTCAATGGGGACCTTGACACCATTGCACTCCTTGGCCTGGGGATGCAGTCAGAACAAGGATTTCAGCACCAATGCCAGCAGGTATTGATGTACAGACTCACCAAAAAGTCTATTTTGTTTGCAGTGCAGCAGAATAAAAAGAGAGCAACAAGTGCCCACATCATTACCCAAAACTGCACTTTTTACTATTAAATAGCAGGTTTTTTCTAGAGCTGTTTATAAACCAGAAAACTCTACAATTGGCTATGGAAGAGCTGCTCATTTCTGCTGACAAGAAAAGTTCCCATATCTCACATTATTCCTTCATCCTAAACCACTTAGAGCCATCTGTGTGCCTGGCACTATTTCAGCCGTGGATTCTTCAACAGCCACGGTCACTTTTGTTTGTTTTGTTTGGGCCTTTGTTGTTGTTGGGTTTGTGGTTTGGTTTTGTGGTTATTCTGGTCACAAGGCAACGAGCAGCACCCTGATTCTCCCTCCCACCAGCCACAGGCATTACACACCGGATTGATTAAAACCCGAGGGCATGGAGGAGGCAGGAGCTGAGCAAGGGAAAGCCTGACGATTTTCAGAGGGATTCTGGCTGGAATGGGTTATAAACCACCACAAAGGTGGAACAGAGCGTGCTCTCAAACAGCTGGGCATAAAACCAAGTTTAAAAATGAATGGCTTGTTCTGAGGTAAAGGCTACAGTCCCAGGATTGCATGGAATGGGGGAAAACCGGCATATATGGGATATTTCCATCACAGGGAGCTCAGCACCTGCTGCTGAGCCCACACCAAGCACTGCCCCAAACTTCTGTCTGCACACTGCCTCACCGAGTTCCCCACATCTCTCATGGAGATTCAGGAGGAAAAAAACCCAAAACTTACAGATCATGACACCGGCTTCGGACCATTTTCCTGCTCAAAGCAGCAGCAGGACTGGCTGAGCTCTTAGCCCTGTCTTAAAATGTCAAAATTAAACCCTGCAAAGTGTTTATTTAGTTTTTACTTTTTTATTTGATATTTACTTTACAGTTATCCTGATGGACAACATCCCCAACCACTCTTTGCTTCCTTTACTGAACTCTCTGGACACACACACACAAACACTAAAACTGCACGGATTTAGCAGAAATTAAAGTGTCAGGTGCAAACACAGCACCTTACTCCGGGCATCCCACCTGGATTCTCCTCGAAATCCCACCCACCCGCTCTCCTGAGCCAAACAGGATCAGAAAGCACAGGATCAGCTCTGTGGTGCAGAAAATGAACCCCCCCTTCACAAACCCATCAGGGTTTTCATGCAGGAGCCTTGTGGAAGGCTGAAGTATCTGCCAGGGATATCTCCTGTGATATAACTAAACTGTTCACTCCTCTTTTGAAACCATTGAAAACAGATCTTCAAACATGATACTTTAGTTGCAGCTTTATTAATTCCTATCCATTTGATTAAGAATATTCTCTCCTGGATTTTTTATTATCTTCAAGATCTCCCTCTCATTCTTCCTGCTCAGCTTAAGAAGATTATTTCTTTTTCTTAAATCTGATTAATCTAGCAAGGTAAGAGAACAAGGATCAACTTTTCAATATTTCAAAGAGACAAGCTACCGGGCGATACAAAATTTCTGATTAGAGAGATTTATAGCAATCCTAAAACACACATGGAGCTGATTACATCGTGAGAGAAGCTTAAATTCATCTACAGTAAGACAAACTACAGCTTCTCCCTGCTGTCCTAGTCCACTCTCAGATTTATGACCCGATTTGAATATAAAAAAATGTTAATGAACACAATTTATCCATGTGCTGTCCTGGCTGTAATTGCAACGTGCTCTTGAGTTGGAACAAGGCAACGTGGACGAGGATAGCACGAGCTGCCACTTCACTTATGGCAAATCTAAATCAGCCACAAAGAATTTGTTGTGTCTTTCCACTTATTCCAATAAAGAACTTCGGCTGTTATGAGCTCAGTTTTTAAAGATTAAAAAAAGGGATATACAATCAGTAAAAGCAGGGCTACACAAACCTTTGTTTTACCTAAACGTGAGAGCAGCTTTGATTACACAGAGATTAATCTAAACATTTACAAATGTGCTGAAAAAGGCAAACCTGCTCTCGGAGAAAAGTGCACTGAGCTGTTACAAATGTAATTGCTGTTTAACCTGGGGCTGCTTTTAAAGGACAGACCCTGAAGGGTTATCCAGGAACAGCCCCTGAACCAAGGGTTCCCAGAGCCTCAGGGAACACACCAGGGATGGCACAAGCCAGGAGTTTGGTACAGAGACAAGAACAGCCAGTGCTGCTGGAGCACAGCTTTAAGGGAAACTGGTAAGCCCACATCCCCCCCCCGCCCCTTTTTCTATAAAAATCCCCAGACAGATTCTTACATCTTAATTATCCCCCATTAAAAATTCTCTTCTTGCAGTGACAGGTAAAAATAAACCTCCCACCTCGCCGAGAGGGGCTGAAATCACAGCTGTAATAAAACCACAAGAGGAACTCACAATTTTAAACCAAATCTCTGTTTCACTGCCTGAACCTGAAACACAAAAACACCCTGGAAAAACACAGAGCTGAGCACTAAAACTGACTGAAAACCCCGCTGCAGGCAGGCAGGGCACAGCGCAGCCTCAACACGGAATTCTGTCACTTCACCTTCTTTTTCCTTATCTTCTCCACATGTTATCCCGCTCCCAGGTGTTTCCCCAAGGCGAGGCACACCTTGGAAGGAGGAGCAGGAAGGCAGAAGCCCCAGCACACGCTCTGAACTTTCCAAACCAGCACTGGGAAGAGCAGGATGCAGCCAACGGGAGAACACAAATTATTTGGGAAAGCCTACGGGACAAGCATTTTGGGAAGCAAGACCTCCAGAGTCTGCAGTTTCAGAAATAATCTGAATTACCCCTGAAGAGGAGAACTTGCCATGTTCAGGGCACAGAAAATCCACCACGGTGCAGATACTCAAAGCCTGCTGCTGAAGGGAGATGCCCCCCCATCTTCCCTGTCGCCCCCACCGTGTCCCATAGGATGGCACAACATTCCTGTGGCTGCAGGGATGTGCCTGAAGGAACCAGCCTCATTTAAAAAAAAAAAAAAAAAAAAAANCCCATGGGATGGCACAACATTCCCGTGGCTGCAGGGATATGCCTGAAGGAACCAGCCTCATTAAAAAAAACCTGTAAACTAACATAATTTCAGCTGCAATACTGCCTGGAAAGGCACCTGTGGGATCCTGCAGCAAGGCTGTGGCTGAGCCTTCACCCAAACCACCTTCTGCTGCTGCAGAAAGCCAGATTTTAGAGGATGTCTTTGGAATAATCAGCTCCTGTTTGCACAGGAGATGTTTATCCTGTACTAGAAAACACCAGCAATGAGACCAAAACCCCTGAGGCTGCTCAAGGTTAAAGTGAATAAGCACAGACTTGTTGAAAGTCTTGGACACAGAGCGACATCCTGGGTTTGGGGGGTTTTTTCAAAAAATAAAGTCCCAGGGTAAAGCAGGAAGCTGGAGAACAACTAATAATGAAACAGAAGACTGATAACATAATGAGTAAGAAAATGAAACACCCGTGAATTACTCAAGCTTTAGGAGGTTGAGAGCCTGAGGAAGCAGGTGGATATTCCAAAAACCCCCTGCAGCTCCAAAGAACAGCTCAGTTCCTTCTTCAAATCTCATTCCCGCCCTCTCTCCTTGTGCTGGCACTGCCTTTCCCGAGCCCATCCCTCGAGCAGGATCCTGGAACCGTGTGCCTGGAAACAGGGAGACTGAGGAGCTTCCAGTCAGTCCCTCGACCCACTTTAAACCATTTCCTCACTCTTTTCAAGACAGGCAGCTGCACTTGAATTTCCAGCAAGTCCCGAAGCTTGCTGTCGGCTTCTAATTCTCAAAAAAAAAAAGTTGTGGAAAAGCAGGGACTGCAAAAAACACAAAAGAAACAGCAAAAACTGCTCCCTACCCAGCCCAAGCCTCACCAAACGCTGTCACAAATCCCACTTTTCCGGCCCAAAGCTGCAGAGTAAAGGCGCTGGGAAGGGCTGGAATTCCCGCAAACCGGCTGGAAGGGGGGGAACGGGAGGAAAGGAACGGGAGGAAAGGAACGAGAGGAAAGGAACGGGAGGAAAGGAACGGGAGGAAAAGCCCGATGCCCTGCTCCCAGCGTCCATTCCCACTTCCTCCACGTGCTATTCCTTCCCGGAGCGCTCACGCACGCGAACGGGAACGAACGGAGGCGCCGGGATAATTCCTCCAGCACAGCGGCCGCTTCCACCGGGATTAA
>VZTX01023476.1:34907-53320 GCA_013400915.1 Pardalotus punctatus
GGAGACGCGGGGACAATTCCGCAATCAAAGCGCCCGCTTCCACCGGAAAAAAAAACCCGGGGGAAAAAAAAAAAAATCCCAAAACAAACCCAAACAAAGCCCCGACCCGCTTTGGAAACGCCCAGGGGGGCACAGCGGGGACTCGGCAGCCGGGCCTGCCCTGAGGGCCGCTGAGGCCCGGCCGGCCCCGACCGCCCCGCGGAGCACCGGGGCGGCAGCCGGCGGGGCAGTGCCGCGCCGGGGGGGCCGGCTCACCTTCTCCTCGACGCAGTTGACGATGATGGAAGGGTACTTGCGGCTGAGCCAGCGGAAAAAGGCCGGGACTCCCATGGCGGGACCGGGACGCGCCGCGGAGAACCGGACCGGCCGCACCGCCGGCACTTCCGGGGTCGGGGGGCGGCGCGGGGCACGCCGGGAAGGGGCGGGAAGAGGGGGCGTGGTCACGTGACGCGGGCGCCATCTTAGGTGCGGGCTGAGGGCGCCGCAATGGCGGCCTGAGGGGACGTGAGGGGTGGGAGAGCGCCCGCCGCCTCACAGCCCGCCCAGAACGCGTCCGGGCAGCTCCTGGGGCACTGCATGGACACCGAGCGGGGAAAAGAGAAGCCTGAGGGTATAAAAGTGATACGCACGAGCAAAAGCAAAGCCTGAGGGAAGGCTGAACCCGGAGACAGTCGCGCTGCCGCGCTTCCGCTGAGCCGAGACACAAAGTGTCAACTTCCCTCTAAAACCAGCCCCAAGCGAGCGGTTTAACAGGAAAAACCCTCTCCCTTAGCACCTTGTTGATAAAAAGCAAGCACACGCGTGCCAGTGTTGCCGAACAAGCCAATAATTTAGAGAGACGTCGATTTATTTCAGCGCTCTGCAAGCTGGGTTCTTGGTGTATTCCGTAAATCCAGTACAACCACCAGACTTCCAACACCGTATTTATACCCAGAAATCCGGAGCTGGTAAGTTCCTAAGCACAGCCCTTCTTTTAGGATTGACCAGGAATGCCCACAAAAGTTAAAGTAACCCCAGGAAATTCCTCCACACGCTCAGGGGGAGGGTCTCTGCACCTCTTTTTGACCTGTAGGTGTTGTGAATTTTAGCATCATAATGAACATGGTTCAGCTATAGCATACATGGAATTTGAGTGTTTTGCCAAGTTAGGAATGTAAATGTAGACAGACATGAACACCTGGATTTACTACATCCTTAAAGCTTTGTAGTTCCAGGGTGTCCTTGAGTAAGGGATGCACTAACTAGGTCTCTGCATAAAAGAATGCAAAGATCTTACATTAAAGAACATCCTGGCTTCAGACAATTTTGACATATCCTACATTGTGCAACAACAGGAGCGATTCGGGGCACGGCTGCTCTGTCCCCTCTGAGGGGATGTTTTCAGTGGGAAACGGCTCCACATGATGCATGACAGCAGCACGAGGCAGAGAGCCCCCATCCCCTCGCTCTGCCCGTGGCATAAGCAAACACTGTTAATTTATGGCCGTTTGACGGCGCCGAAATGGAATTAAACCGTCGGGTATTAAACGGGATTAACACGAGGCAGGTTTTGCTCCGCCGTGTCCCGTCGCTGCACACCACAGGGCCGAGGACAGGGAACAGCGGCCTGGAAGCCATTAACAAAAATAACAAAATCTCAGCAGTGCTTGTTGAGTCAACGCCGCCGATTTGGGGAGCGGAGGGGAATCTCGGTACCTGGCTAATTCTCTGTAGAACAAATTAACCCAATATTGTGTCTCTCATTATTCTTATCCTCACTCGGCTGTTGTTAAGCCGTTTTCCGTCGTCGTTCCTCTCAATAAAATCTGTGACTTGAATAAATTTCCCCGCGCAACTTTGTAGTGGCACCACACCTGTGGTATCAGCTAAAGATTGTCCTTTATCTGTTCCTTACAAAACGTTCCCTGATTGAAGCTTCCTATTGTAGTGCTTCTCCTCCTGGAATTTTGTAGGGAGCACGGCAGCTTAGCATTAACATTTTGTTTGTATTGATGGGCAATCCGTTGTTTTTCTGATAATGCCAAAGAAAACAGGAGGCTGGCGAACACAAATGAAACGCGATTGTCTTATCTTATAATTACTTGGGTAAACAAGTGCTGGAAAAATGAATACTGCAACGTACAATTCCTTGAAAAGTTGGTCTGAGCGTCGGCAGCCACACCAGGCCACAAGCCCGGGTCTCACCTCTGAGCTGTGCATCCTCGAACGCAGCGCAGAGCGGCGCGGCACACCCGCGGCAGGAGCAGGGGAGGCTTCCACCTCGGGCACTTTCCTTGGATGAGTGGCGTGCCGATGGAAATCTGTTAGGGCTGTATTGATTCCAGTCCCCCTGTCCGTCACCGTCACCTGCCATCAGCCCCGGGCTGCCGGCGTGACAGCTGTGAAGGAGCACGGGGAAGTTGACTGGCAGGATGTTTTGCATCTAATGAGTCTGTGCACAATAAGAGTATAATAAATAATGCTCCGGAGGAACTCGGCTATCGCTCCGACAGCGAGAGGCAGAGATTGCCTGTGCACGGCTCCGCAGCCATCTGTCACCTGTCACGGGCCGCGTGTCTGGGGCTGAGCTGGACTGCGGCGACGGAAAGCCCCGCAGACTGGTGTCATGCCAGCAGATAGAAAGTGGGCTGACATCAACAGCCAGAGTCACTCAGCAAGAGCTTAGAGCTGCAGAGGCACCGTGCAGCTCAGGCGATGTTCCTTGGCAGAGCAGGCTGCTGGACTTTTCCAGCAGGGCCTTGGGCTGACATTCCCTGAGCCATCCCGTAGCTCCAGCCTGTCTGTGGTGGGATATAGGGGAGCTCACACTTAGCAGACAGGTAGGAGTGAGTCAGGGGTGAGTGGACTGATGACCCAGGCACCAGCCCTCGGGTGCTGGCTGCAGGCATTGGTGGTCATAGCAATGAAGAGCTGGGAGTTGTGCCACCCTTTCCAGCAGCCTGGCACAGCCCACAGCATCACCTGGCATGTAGGAATGGCTGCTTTGGGAAGCGGGAGGACTCCTGCGGTCCCCTTGGGCTGCTCCTCCTCTCCATGCACCTCCCATCCCTTGAGCAATGTGCCCATCCCACAGCACAGGGGTTCCTCTGGGGGCAGCAGCCCCACAGGACACAGGGACTGAGTTGGTGTGATAAAAAAGACATTAAAGCCCTCAGTAAAGTCCGACTTTAGTCCTTTAGTTAAGCCTGGCTCTCTCCCAGGACGTCAGCCCTGGTCATAGATTTGTCCAGCCCCATCCTTGGTGCAGCTGGTTTCCCCATTCCCAGAATATTCCAGGCTGCACCCTCACCGATATCAGACTGAAACCCACAGCCAAGGGTTCCTGCTCAGTTCCAAACCTTCTGCAATTCATTTCATGCTGTGGAGCTCTCAGCCTATGTGTTCCTCTTAATAAACAGAATGTTGTTCCCATTTCTAGCTGGGTTTTGAGGGATGGGGTGCAGCGAATTGTGCCCCTGTTGGGAGATGTGGGTCTGCGGAACAGCACAGTTTAATTGGGGCGCTGCTTTCTGCTTTTGAACTTGTCGTCATTTATGAACAGCTTTTTTTCAACATGCCCCTTGTTTCTCCCTCCCAAAGAAAACCTCATGTTTAATGAACTTAATTTTAGATAAAAGGAATGAAAAGAAGAAAATTAAAAATGCATGAAGCTCCTAGAGTCATCTAATTACTGTGATGTCCACACAGCAATGCCAGCACGGATTTCACAAAGCAGAGAAAAGCAGGAAAGCACTGGGGCTCGCCACATGTAAATGCTGCTCTGTTCCAAAATGTGCTGAATTACAAATGGACATTTTATGCATTTCTTCTTCTTGATCTGCTGCAGAAGGAGATAAAGATCAAACATGCCAGCCCGCCCCAGCAGCGCCTGTCTGCATACCCACAATGCCTTTCTGCTTTTTCCAAACCCCGTCTAGCGCTGGAGTCCTAATATTGGGATGCACACACGCCTCAGGAGGGGACTGTCATGGGGCAGGGCTCCTGTCAGAGCAGGAAAACACTGCAGGTCAGAGAGAGCACAGAGAGACAACATATAGGACCCCTAATGTTTATTTGGTGTTTACATTTTCTTTGTGATCAGCAGCACTTCCGCCCGTGGCACACTTACTGTGAGAAAGGAAATACAGTTTGTTTCTTCCCAAAGGCCAGTGGGAGAATCTCAATCATAGAAGTCATCGAAGTCGTCTGAATCGGCACTGTGGGTCTGTGGGCGCAGAGCAGCCTCGAGCTCGGAGCTGCTCTCGTCAGATTCGCCCCAGAACGCTGTGGGTGAGGAAGCAGAAACCAGAGGGATCAATCTTTTCCGTGGCGATGCCATTTATCCCAGATGTGACCCCGGCACAGCTCTCCCGAGGCTGACCGAGGGGTGGGAGCTCGAAGCCCCGGCCCCAGGTGTGCGTGTCCGGCGCGGTGTCCGGCAGCGCAGCGCCTGTGCCTGGACAGCGGCCTCATTCAGCGCTCCCACTCCATTGTGCCTCAAGGTAGCCGGCAGAACATTTCCACTCCAAGCAATTTACTTGACCAGCTGCTGCCTGAATCGCAGCTTTGTCTATTCTCTTCCCCTCTCTCCCACTACTTGACCCTGCGGTGAAGTCATCAGCGGGCCATGACATCACAGAGTTGGCACAAAAACGGCAATGACGTCACGAGTGAAATATCACCACTCTGAGATCGGATCAGATCCAGGCAGGCCTGATCTTGTGGCTTTAACCTTAGGCTCTGGGAGTTGGCAAACCCTTTCACTGACAGCAGCAGAATCCCACGGCAGTTCAGAGTGCCTGAGAGATTTCTGGAGATGTGAATTCATTGGAGCCATGGATAAAACAGAGCGGGAAGCATCAGGGCCGCAGCAGCTGACAGAGCTGTGCTCTCTATTCCCACCCATTCCAGAGGCTACTGGCTGTCCAAAGGCAGCGTGGGAGCTGCTGTGCCTGGGATGAGGCCCAGGGCTGGGACAGGGACAGTGGGAGGAGGAAGGCTGTCACACTCACAGACACTGCAGCTCGCGTTTTGAGGCACTTTGGCGCCTCTGATGGCACCAGCTCCGAAAACACCTTATCTACAAATGCAGCAGCTGCATCTTTCATCCCCCATCCCCGGCCCCCTGGGCTGCACGGCTGCGCTCCGCCGGGAACATCAGAGCCGCTCCCACGCTGAGCGGCTCCGAGACAGGGAAGGGCTGGGGACGCCAGCGCCTTTCAAGTGCCACCAAAGCAGCCGTTCTTGGTGGCATCGGTACCTCAGTTCAATGCCACACCTCTCAAATGGGGCCATTCCGGACTGCCAGGCAGCCGGAGCAGGGCTCCAGGCAAAGAGCTCCTGGCTCCCAGCGCTGCTCCGCTGGCAGGAGGCTGCCTTAGAGAGACAGGGAGAAAACTGGAATACGTGGGGAGCGAAAACACGTAGGGCCCAGACACCAATTCAGAACAAAACCAGCCTGGCCACAGACAAAACCAGCCAGCTGCACCCATGTCCCATGGAAGACCAAGGAGCCCTCAGGTTTCCTCCACCTGTTCGCTGGTGTTTGATTAAACCCTGCGAAGATCCCGACTTGTTCCACACCGCCCACCCCACAAACACCTCCTCTCTGCCCTGAATTCCTCCTCAGCTCCCTGCTGACTCCCATGCTGAGATAGGGAAATTCCATACCTTCCCTCCTCTGTACTTTACACAGGTCATAACGTTGTTCTGGGAGGGCTTTTACACTATAAATTAAACTAGAAAGACAATAATTTTCATAGTGTAATGTTTGTCTCCTACCTTTGGATTTTATGGCAGTTACCGTCTCCTTCTGCAATTCAGTCCTGTAAAAGATTTCAAATAATCAGCATAATATCTCCAATTAAAAAAACATAAGCGGCTTTTTAAAAAATACTGTGAAATGGTTTAGCAAAACAACAACCTAGTAACTTCTGTAACTACTTCCTTTTTTGTTTTTTTCCCAAATAACTATTTAATAACAGCCTTTTTCACTTAAAAGGTGCAAACATTCATGTGCAGCAGGGACACAGGTCCAGCTGTTCCTGGAGTCATCCCTGCACTGATTTACACCAGCGCTGAATTAAGGGACAGAGGAGCAGGGCCCTGTGGAGCTGTTGCAGCCTTTCAAAGCACGCAAAGTATGGAAAGACAAAATCCAAACAAAAATAAATCCCCCCCAAGTGATGCTCCCTGCACTTCCTCCTGTTCCCGGTGCTGTCCCCCGGCCCCATGGAAATGTGCAGTCTCCGCTGCCTTTGATCTACCTTGATGTATGTGCAGCCTGAGCTTGCTCTGCTAAATGGCTGCTCTTGTGTCTGGAGCATCACAGGCCCTTTTGAATCTCTCAAGCAAGCTGGAATCATTTTGATCTTTTGTGTGCAGCGCATGCATTGTGTTGGGGCTGGCGAATAATCACACGGGGGCAACAACGGGGGAGAATTAACTGTTACAGTCCGGCAAGAAGCTCCAAAAATAAAGCTTCAGCTGATTTTAATAAGGAAGATCAAATAGGAGATATTTAGGATATCACTGGGCCATCCAGTGAAATATATGCCAATGTCAAGGTGCAGTTTGGAGCTGGGGCCTCGGTCACAACAGGACTCTCTGAAATGTCTGTGATTTGCTGTGTTTCATTTAAAAACGTGGCAGCCAATACAGAAGTGCTTAAAGTGGGGAGCTACAACTATTCCACTATGGTGTAAGCATTTGTGAAGGAGACAAAAAAAAAGCAGGGATGTTTCCTTGTTTGTGTTACTCTCAGTATTCCATCAGAATTTGGGATGGCAGCTGGAAAGACCCACGTAAAATTTCACACACTGCAGCTACCAGTGGTGCAGCCACTTTTCCTTTTGACCCAGAGAAAGCTCCCACTGTTTAAGTCCCGTTCTCTCTCCTCAGGCTCCTGCTCTGTGGACAGAAATTCCAAGAATCTGAAAGACAGCCCAGGTTCCACCAAGGCACTGAACCGAGGCAGAAGTGCCAGTACCAACTGGCAGCACTAGTAGAGTACTATCAGTGATGTAACTCATTATTACCTTATTCAGTAAAGAACTTTAAACTGTTGGGCTTCAAAGGTTTCTCCAACTTCCCTTTAGCGTGCCATCCCACTGCCTTTCCCTTTTATTCCGAGCAAAAGCCCACTCTGCCTTACACTCTCACTTCTCCTTCAAAGACATTCACTCGACAGGATACCCAGCGAGGATTTGAAGCCAGAGCTTCTGGGCTGATCCTGCAATATGCTGAAAACCCTGAGCTCCTGCTCCCTTTGGCGAGATCTCCTGCCCCTCAGCACTTCCCAGGAGGTGCTCCACGCATCCCAGGCTCGACCCAGGGGTGTGGAGCAGGAAAGCACTTGTTGCTGAGCTGCAGCTGGCGAGGTTCCTCCCGTGCATGCCGGCACAGGAGCCATTTCAAGTAGCTGAGGAGACCAGGTGGCAGCAGCCACCGCTTCCCCTCTGGCCACATCCCGGCCTGCTGCTGGGAAGGGAGCGTGGGGGTTCCTGGAATTTCCAGTCACCTTCTTACGAAAGCCATTTGACAACTGTGTTTGTCAGACCTGTCCTGCTCCTCTCTGTGGTTCAAAACCCCACAACAAACACCAACAGGTTGGTGCTTTGGGGAATTTCCAGTCACCTTCTTACAAAAGCCATTTGACAACTGTGTTTGTCAGATCTGTCCTGCTTCTCTCTGTGGTTCAAAAACCCACGTTGGTGCTGACACCGTGCTGAGGATCACCAGGGAGGACTGCCCAGCTCTCCAGGCTTGGTCTTCCAGACCCGTCTGAAGGGCTCATGGGGAAAGGACCTGGCTGTAGGAAGATCTGGAGACCTTCCCACTGCCACCCCAGCTTCCCATGAAGAGAAAGATCAAAGCTGGCAAGAGAGGGGGGAGACAGGTGCTTGTGCTCTACAAAACACCATCCATTCCCTGTGGTTCATCTTCCCAGGGCTAATCCACCACGTGTGGAATGGGGTTCACTCCCCATAGAGCCCAGAGCCAAAGCCAAGCACAGCCGTCCCCAGAGAGGGAGATGGGGAACGGGGCGCCAGCAAAGGCTCAGCAGGAAAGCTGTCGGCACAGGGAAACGCCGCGTAGATCTGGAAAACGGAGCGAGGACATCAGAAGGGTCAGAGGGGAAACGGCAGCTCCCCCAGATCCAGCCTAGAAAACGCTGCAGGGAATAAATTCTGGGGTTAGGTGTGCAGCATTAGGGAGATGCAGCAGCACCTCTGCGCTGCGCAGCAGCTGCACCCGGCAGAGCCGGCCGTGGCAGTGGTCACCCAGCCCTCGGAGCACACAATGGGCACAGACCTCCGCCGAGACATTTTCGGGGCATAAATGGAACGGGGCCGGGTCCAATGCCTCGACTAATCCCCCGTCGTGACCCTGCAATATCCATTTACACGTTTGCCTCTTCCCTAAAATAATTCCAAACTGAACCCAGGCTCTAACAAAGAAAAAACCCAAACCAGTTTCACTTCAAAGGGCCTTTTAATCTCTCCATTTCTCTGATGAAACAGGCTTTTTGTATTGAAGATGCTGCAATAGTAAGAAATGAAAAAGCTCCAAGAAAATATTTTTTCCTCTATAAAGAAAATTAATATTAAGAGGAAAATACCAGGACAACCAGAGCCAAGTTAATCAAGGGGGCTCACTGGAAAACAGCAGAAAACATTTACGGTGGCCTGAATGTCTTTTTGCTAAAGCACCTGTTGAACTTCAATCTTTTAGTGTCAAGCGAAAAAGACACCCAAAAAATTTGGGAAATCCTAAATGCCAAGGGATTTCCCCACCCTGGAAAGCCAAGTATCTACAGTACACGTACTGCACACTGTTACTTAGGCCGTATAAACTCAAAAGCCCATTCATCATGCCAGAGTTGGAGTAATAACACTGAATTTCAGTGATTACACTGCAAGGAGGATGACCCTTATTTTAGGATACAAAGGTTTCTATCGAGCTGCGTGTAAGACTGGTCTCTGTTTAGATTCACCACGCAGAAGAAAAAAACCCCCACTGACACAAAGATGCATCACAGCGCTGCGAGGAAGCTGTGCAGAAGAGCAGGGGCAGTGCCAAAAAATCCACTGTTCCCTCTGTGCTCGGCCGGCAGATGTTGGTGCCTCTCCCCACTGGCCTGGCAGGGCATCGCCACCCCGACACTGCTGCTTCTGCAACAGCTGGGGGTGCAGGCAGCGGAAACAAAGCTCACACAAACAGCTGGAACAGCGGAAAATCGCGTTGGAATTTTCAGTCAGCTTCTTACAGAAGCCATTTGACAACTGAGACTCCATTGGGGGATAAAACAATCAGAGCCTGGATGGTTTGAGGGTGCGTTTCCCAGGAATCCGGACCCACGCGATGCCACGTTCTCTGGATTTCCAATTGTGCATGTCCTGAGCACTCCCAGCCGCAGAGCTCTGGGATGTCTCCTCAGAGCACACACAGCAGAGTTTTCGGTGTCGGGACTGGTTCGGGAAGGGGGGAGCGGGGGATACGCAGAGCCCGAGTGCCCCCCGATGGCCAAAGCCAACGGGGCCTGTGAAACACCGGCCTGGGAATGATTAAGAGATGAATTCGACTCTGCCAACTTCTATTTGCATGTCACTACAGCTGTGTTGGTTAACAGGGCTGAAAACCAGCCTTCAGAGACCCCCCCCAGAGTCCTTCCAGCAGATTAATTAAAGTTTAAAATACTTTACACCGTGTTGGTGTCCTGACAAATCCAAAGCGGGCTTTGGTTCTCAGCTGATAACGCACCTTTAATCTCCAGATTATTTGGAAACGAGACAGCGCAAACAAGTCAAGGAAAAATAAAACGCTTGCATCCGAAATGGGGAATTCCCAGAAAGCGAGTGACCTCCACTGGCTGCATCCATCGCTACAGCCCCCCGGAATGCCACACACATCGCTGCCCACCCGCCTGCGCTTGCCGGCAGCCTCAGCCCTGACTTCTGATACCTTCTCCCCCCAGGGCCGTGTAATTTAACGCCCTCTCTCCTGCTGCAACACCCTAACACCCCAACCGAAGGTGCATCTCCGTGCGTGGAAATATTCCCCCGGGGAAGCAAAGGAGCAGGGGAAAAGCAGTTTTCTCGCTGGAGGTAGAGCAGGCGGCATTTGCGGGAGAAGAGGAAGCTCTGGCATGCACCGCCGAACAAAAGGGAACAAGTGGTCTTTACTCGGAGAGCAGCTTCCTATTAAGACTCACTCCGTCGTACATTATGCCTTTCATCCCCACTCAACCACAAAATGATTTTGCTGTAGGAAATACAATGGCAGAAAAAGATT
Organism: Pardalotus punctatus; assembly: GCA_013400915.1. Taxonomy (NCBI): domain Eukaryota; kingdom Metazoa; phylum Chordata; class Aves; order Passeriformes; family Pardalotidae; genus Pardalotus; species Pardalotus punctatus. Next base: position 45,180 of record VZTX01023476.1, read on the forward strand.
TACATTGAAAGAATCTTTAATAATAAACTGTTGCAGATCTGCCTACTTCCCCATGATTTATAATACAATAAACATCGGATTCTATTAAGTCTCATGCACTGAAGACACGCACTGAAAACCCGAGTATGAAAGCCCTCAATTCTTCCCTTCTCCAGGCCCATAATAGTGAAACGAGCATGGATAAATGTGCTAAGAGTATCTCTTTGCATCTTTTATAGCTTGTGTGTATCAATCTGTAAAGCTTATTAAGAAAGTCATTGCTATGCAAAGCAGCACCCAATCTCTTTCTCTTGCTTTTCAACAGCGCGCAGTGTTTAGCCAATAGGGCCGGGCCCCGGCCCCTCATTCCGCATTCATAACATGCAACATTTGCACAATGTGTATCTCAAAGGCTGCTGAATAGAAAGCCTTAATACTCATGTAAACAACTGCAAACCAATTACTTAATGAATCAGGCCCACACATAATGAGGTGCCAGACAAAGAGCTATAAATGCATTTTTGCGCCCGAGCCTCCGCTTTAAAGTAAAATCCCTCAGCTGTAGTTTGGGCTTAACTGGCACATGATAATTATTGTCTGGGGGACATCAGAGGAGCCACGGTTTTTATTCCGGTCCGGCGGGGTCTGCGCCGAGGTCACTCATCAGCTCAGTGACAAAACACGGCAAAGGAGAATTTATAAAGTGCCACGGCCGAGCTCGCAGGGATGTTTATTCTCAAGTAGTGGGTTTGAGACCACTTGTGAAAGCAATAAAGCCCGAGGAGTGGCTGCCGGGAGCGGAGCTGCAGCACCGAGGAACCGCGGCACGGCACGGCCTGGCTGCAAACAGCTCTCCCTCTTCCTCCTCGTGCCGCTCTCCAGGCAGCCAAAGCCAAGGGCTGCTCCCAAACCCCACCTTGGGAAGGCTGCGCTGGGTCTGAGCCATTTAGAAAAACTAACTCTGACGCTGACTTAGAGATTTATTACGTTCCCTTCCTAAAGCGGCATCATCACGTATCCCTGCACGAAGCGTGCTGCTGCTGAGCACCCAGAGGCCTGGAATTATAGACCAGAGGAAAATATTTTAAATGTATTACAAATTGCAATTTGGGAAAAAAAAAAAAAAAACAACAACAAAAAAAAAAGTACAGCATCTAACCAAGATACAAGTAGCTGCAAGCCCAATTAGCCAGCAGGGCAGCAGCAGTGGGGTTTAGCCTGGAGAGATTTTAAATGAAAAATAGTTAAATTTGAAATTACACATTCAGCTGCAGTGATTCTGTAAATAAGTTCTCAGGGCCACATCCTGCTCTTCCTGCTGTCCCAGGCTTCAAGGAAGGGCTAAAATATAACATTTTTAAAATTCACCTGTAGGAACACCCTTGTATTTCATACCACAAGGCAGGATAACATGGCTTACCATTCTCAAAGTTCCAGAAAATATAAAAAGAGAAAAAAATTGAACCTAAAATAGGAAGAATCCCAGACAAAAGCAGGAACACCAGTCATCAATGCTGAGTATTTACTGCACTTGAATTACAGAAATCCTGTGATTTTAGCAGAAAGTGCAGAATTGGAACTGGTCTCACCCACAGCAGCCCAAAAATCCTCCATAAAGATCTGTGTCATGGACACAGGAAGAGCTCGTAACCTGAGGTGTTCCAAACCTGCCGTGTTTGATTACAGAAACACCAACTTGAACCCCAGGTAAAAAAATACATTGTGCGAGCGTCAGCCCTTTTCTGCCAGGGTTCCTCCCTCCTGGAATCATTTCCAATGTCACAGCTTTACCTGGAGAAGGGAGGAGCACTTCCATGCGACAAGGAGCTGCTTTCCGAACGCGTTTCCAGGCTGTCACTTCCTTTGGGACTGTTGTGGCCACGATCCCGACCTGCGCAGGAAAAACAGGGACTGTGAACTTTCCGAGGCCCTGGCACAGAGTGATGCCGCTGGCTCTGGTTTTCCAGGAGATGCCCGAGCAGCCATGAACGTGGTTAGAGCGGAGCATCGGCTGTTCCTGATTAAGTGGAATCAGTTAAAACCACAAAACAACGTTCCCTCCTCGGTAATTAAGTCACGATGGTGATTTATTCCAAACTGGGCAAGTTTTGCACCTTTTACCTCGCTTTAGGAAAAGGGGCAAACACGGAGCTTCTCGTCAGAGCTGTTTGCATCACAGCAAAACGTAAAGGATTTATGAAGTCTTTTTACTCCTTTTTTTTTTCAGAAAGGTTTTGTTCTCCTTCCCCTTAAATGTAGATTATTTTGGAATGTTACAGTTCTGTCAATATTCTTTGGTACCTCTGTGTTTTCAACCATCCTCTTGAATTAGACAAATTACTAGAAAACAACATAAAAATCGAATTAAACATGTATCTTGAGATTTTTATGACTTAAACAGCCAAACACCCAACTATTTCAAAACCTTTTATCCACCCTTTCCTTTCTTCCCTTTTTTACCCTGCTCTGTGGATCTCATTTCCATTCCGCAAAGATTGATTTAAAAAAAAAAAAAAGAAGAGGCAAATGGATTCATTCACTGGAGTCAGACAATTGCTCATCTTCATATTCATTTCCAAAGCACACGATGCTCGAGCACAAATCCCACTTTAAAAGGCTGCTTTACATATATATATATTTATCTATATTTATCTATAGCACTGAAACGATAACCAAGCCCCACTGTCACCAATGTCCCAACACAGGACAATTTAGTATTTCTGTCCACATTGGATTCTCTGTTTCCTAACTGGCTGTGCACATTCCCAGTCCCTTCTGCACTTGGATTGCAGCGGCACAAATCCTGCTCAGCCTCAGGCACTTCTGGCAAAGGGGTGCCAGAGCCTGCCCAGGAGGAAAGAGAAATCAAGAATGAGAGGGGAAAAAAAGAGAGGAGGAAAAAAAAAAGAATATTCCTCCCTTCCCATGATGTATCACAGCTCATGGTATTGCCTCTCCCAAATCCAGCATTCAAGCTGCTGCTGCCTCTGCTTAAAGATGGATGAAGAATTTTCACCCAGGATTCACAATTCTAGAAAGACTCCAAGATCTTTTAGGAGCTCAGGTATCAAACACGAGCTGCTGGAGGGCGTCCAGCCTGACTCAAGTGCAGTGTCCAGCCTGTCCTGCCCTGGTGAAGAACTTTCTGAGTCCCAAACATATCAAACGATATCAAACAGAGCGAAAAGTTGGGTGAGATTTATTGATGCCTTTATTAGTGCACTCCAAGCAGAACCTCAGAACCCTCAAAGGAGGGTTCAAAACCTCACCAGGAAGGACACCTGGGCATGGGAAAAGTGGTGTCAGGATTGCTGGCTCATTAAAGGTGGCCTAAAAAGAGAAGCAGGATCGGGCTTGTGCTCCTTCATGTTCCTGTATGATCTATAAAGAAGGGTTAATTTTTTCTTCTTAAGAGGGTTTTTCCTCCTTATTCCTACACTGGAGATTTTATAGCTGGGGAGTAGCTGGGGGTGACATTCCAGCTGTTGTAAAAGCAGAGCCCAACGAGTGGAGCAGTTACACCATTTTTATTCAAATCCTCCACAGCCATAACATCTGCCTAAATCAAACACATAAGTGAAGGGGAGAGAGAGAATCTGGTTTTGTTAAAGATTTAACAAACCTGCCCCTTCAATAAAATCAGCAATTTCCTACTCATAAATGAGACTCTTAAACAGTCATCCAGCAAAACAAGAAATAATGGGTTTTATCCTTTTTAATCTCGCATTATTCGCCTACCTCAGGAACAGCCGAAGAGCTGAACAATTTCTTTTACATATCTTTCCCTGATAAAAAACAAAGCATCCATGGAGGAGATGAGGATGAGCCCAGGTCTGCCCCGGTATCCTCACATAACCTGGTATCCCAGGAGATTGCTGTTATCAGCCAGCTCCTCTGTGGGTGAGCCAGGTGTGATCCCTTTAAAGCCCATTATCCACAGGCGGCCTTCCATGAGCTCCGGACAGGGCATTAAAGAAACAACACAGATACTTCTGCAATATTTACAGAATATTAAAGCAAATAAATATTTTGCTTGTCTTTTTATGTAAAAGAAGTGAAAGAAAAATGAACCAAAACTCTAGAGGCATTCCTGAAGTGTCCTCCTAAAGACTGCTTGGAAGTGCCTCCACGCAGCTCTCACAGTGAAGTCCATCAAGCCCCAAAGCCCCAGAAAACTTCTGGTGTTTCAAACCAACACTTTAGGAATACAGCAAATACTGAAATAAAAAGAAACACCCCAAATCTGTATCTCTTAAGCTCAGAAAAAGTCATGCAGCAAAATAATAATGTACAGACGGACATCAAATATCAGTTCATTTAAACTCCTCAAAACAAGTTGTTTGAGCCCAAAAGCCAATGTGCAGAGATGTGGCTTCTATTTTAGGCCCAGAACAATTCCAGAGCTCCGGGACCACAGCAAATGGTGATGATAAAAAGGAACGAGCAGCTGCCTGGCAGGGAGAGAAGTGGGAGGAGAACAAGGAGCCCAGAGAAGATCACGGGCTGAAGATGAATCGTGTCTGAAAGGAGCAGCTTGGCTTTCAAGTGAGATGTGAGAAGCCTCACTCCTGGAGACAGAGGAACAGCAAAGACAGCTCCCTCGGAAGGGATGGGTTGAAACTGGAGTTATGGGTTTGGCTGAGGAGCTTCTTGGCATTTTTACATACAGGAAAGCTCGGGAAGGCGGGTGCCTGCGGGGGCTTGGCTCTTGGCTGACTGACATCGAACAGCCCCGCAGCGTCCTGGAAAGTCTGCAACAGAGAATTCCCCAACACACTCAAAGGCAAAATTGTGGCTAAATGCAGGACTGGCAAGTCATAAAATTCAGGACAGGGAGAAGCAAAACAAACCCATGGACAGCTACTGAGATCCAAACTTGGGAGGTGGAATTTGGGACAACAGAGTCTCAGTGATGGCACTGGCTGGAGGCAGCCACTTTGGTTCAGGAGGCAGAGAGCTGGCACAGACACAGCTCCCGTCCGGCAGGGATCTGCCCCACGCTCATTCTAATGATCCCCAGAAGAATCAAACCAGAAACATCCACAGCTTGCCCTGTGACTGGATCTTCCCCACGGAGACCGACCCCTGTAACACCAACAGCGGGCTCCGAAGGGCTCGAGGAGAGGATATTCACACGGTGTAAATGTGGAACACGATGACAGGCAATTAGAGAGGCGCTGTTGCTCCCCATCTTTGTTTACACCACCGTGAGCGTGGACTTTGTGATGTGAGGTTTAATCTTTGCGCTCAGTGTGAGCGGCTGAATTGACTCCCTCTGAAGCCGCCCCGCGGCACGGAGCCGCCAGGCTTTGATTATATCACCGAGCCCAAAGCTGGGCCCGAGGTTAATATGCAGCCACCCCTTCCACCTGTAATGGGAATCTTTTCCACCACACTTTCTTCCCTGCTCTCATCTTCACGCCAGCCCGTGACTTCTGGATGTGAACACGCCGTAATGAAACCATTTCAAAGCGGCAGCCATCAGACTGGTTTGTTTGCTTTTAAGCCCTACTCCCTTTAATTTCCCACTTTTGTTATCTCTTGTTTATTGATCTAAACTATCCATTACTGCTCTTAAAAGCAGCACCCACTGGGAACTTGCCACCCTGCCTCTCTGTAGCTTCCTCAGAGAAGGATGAGCCAAGCAAACGTCTTGAGGAACTGAAGACAGGATGGATTTGGGAAACAAACCATTTGACAATTCCTTCTGCGGCCTGGCTTTGTCACAAAAGGCAGCAAATACATCCCCCAGTTCCTAATGAACGTGCACACAGAACCCACAAATCCATTTTATAGTGGCCACAGGCCTTGGCCTTTCCTCTCCTGCAGAAAAACCTGCCACCACAGGCACCACTTACTTTGGGAAGTAACCAGAATGCCCAGCAATACATATTTAGGAAAATCTCCCAAACCCATTACAAATGTACATTGATCTGCCAGTGGCTGTAGCACAGTCCCCTGGGAATTTGCATAGAACACGCCTATGTCCAGAGCAGGAGCCTGGAGTGGCAGCAGAGCTGGAACACCCATTACCTGATTCCCTCCTTGCCAGTTCCACCTTCTTTCCTTCCCTGCCGTTGGTCAGGATCGATGGCAGGCTGAGAGAGGATTCATCACTCTGGACAGGTGACTTATCCCCACGCTCTCCTGGAAGGGCTGCCAGAGCCTAAGCATTAAAAACAAAAATAGCCACAGCTCCATTATCCTCCCCCTCGAGCGTTTTCCAGCACACATTTAGGCTAATCTACACTCCCCGGGGTAATCTGCTTTCAAGGTGTTTCTGTTAGATGTTCCATTGCCTTACTTCTAGGGCGTAGCTCTGGGGCTTGTTTTGGGACCAAAAATACAGACCTGAGTCTGTAAAATCTGCTCGATGTTCTGCCCTATCTCACACTTCAGTAAAACGATTGTTCAACACAGTAAGAGGCTGAGGCACTTGCAGCCTATGGAATGCCATTTTTATTTATTTACTTAAATAGTTGGCTATAGCCTTTTGCATTAACTTAGAAAACCCATGAGTGTGCCACCATTTGTACAATGCTCTCTGTGTTCAGCACCAAACCTCATGCTGCTTAAAAAAATATCTCATTCATGATAAAAAAGTCACAGAAAAGACAAAGATAGAAGTCTCGAGATGATTTGCACCAGAGCAAAAGCCGGACTGGCATGAAGGGTGGGGACTTTAAAAAGCCCCTTTTCCTTTCCCTGTGGCATGACTCAGGGATGTATTTCCCTGAGTCCGCAGGGCTGATTAACCAGAGACTGCTCATCCTTGCCCTGACAGCCACACCCTGCCCAGGGCACAGCCCTAACAGTGCTCAGGAGTCTCCAGAGCCCCCGATTTACCATCGCAGGGTGCGAGTGCCCACCTGGCTGTCCTGCTCCTCCTCGCCCGGGGCCAGCAGCTTCTCAAACATCTCTGCCACCTCCTCTGGGAGCTGAACCCGGCGCTGCTTCAGGAACAAGCCATGGTGCCTCAGGCGAGCCCGCAGCGCCTCCGTGTCCCTGAGGAACAAACCAGCACTGTCAGGGGGTGTCAGGGAAAAGCCATCACCCATTTGGTCCTTAATTCCCACTTTCTCTTTTAAAAATGTTCAAAGGGAAAATGTAAGAAGCCACTTGTGACTTCTGCAAACTCGGGGAAGATGGGCAGGGGTGACCACCATCATCATCATCATCATCATCATTATCATCGTCACCATCATCATTATCATCATTATCATCGTCCCCATCATCATCATGCCTGCCCTGTCTTGAGGCTCAGGATCCAAAGACACAACACCCTTCCTTTATCCCTGGTCTCATCCCTGCAGCTTTGCTCACTCCATAGGGCACAGCCGGGCACCCACTGCCCCAGGCTTGTCTTTTGCTCAGAAAGAATAAAAAGGGAAATGAGGAAAAAAAATTAAATAAAAAAAGGTGCATTTTAATGCAGAAAATCTCAATCCTGCAATCCTTTTGTTTGCCAAAGATGTTTGTTTTTCCAGTTGCTCCAGTGAAGTTTCAGAGGAGTGAATTCCAATTAACTCCACAAGTGTTTGTCCCTAAGAAACCATTCAGGAGACACAAGGAGATATTAGTGCTCGCAGGCGTATCAGCCTCGGCAGGAGAGGCAGGCACCGGCAGAGAGACCCTTCTGCAGCGCTCACGAGTGCCCCGATCCTGCCAGCACTTGAGCAGTGCGGAGCCTGCGACGGGGAGGGAGGTCTAGACAGAAGCTAGACAGAATGGAAATTGTTTTCATTCCTGGGTTAAAGAGACCTAAAAAAAAAATAAAAAAATAAGTAATTCTCACTTGTCCTTGTGGCATATGCACGGGAGAAAAACCCCACCATTTTGAATAATGGCATTTTGTTGTTTTGAAAGGCCACGTGCATCTTCTGTCTCACACAAAATAATTTCCTTCTCAAAATTACATTTCCCATCCTTACATGCCCAAGACTCGCGCTGCGGATCCCGGGAATGACAAGTTGCGAGGTCCCTGGAGTTCCTGCCATTCCTTGCCTGCCAGAGGGGCCAGGGGTGGGACACACCTCGGACTGGATGACCTGGGGCGACCCTGGGATGCGGAGCAGGAGTCGCCATTGGGGAACGACAGAGAAATAAAGGAACTCCTGAACGCTCCCATTCCGAGTGCCATGAGTGAAAGGAATAAGGGAGTG
>VZTX01023482.1:0-30311 GCA_013400915.1 Pardalotus punctatus
TAACATCACCCCAAGACATCTATATAAAAATGTAACTGTAAGATAACACAAATGGGACTGAAATAAAACCATGTATATCTTGTCCATTTTATTAGGAAAGTGGTTAGGAGAAAAATTTGCATAAAGGGAAACTATTCATTAAGGATGTGAGAGACTTGAAATAAAACACCAATATTGTAAATGCAAGTTCCAAACATCTGGTGAACACAATGCTACTGAAGCCCCTCCTGTTCCCTGCTTTAAAAAAGGTTATGAATATCACATATATACTTATATGAGAGTTTAGGTACTTAAATAGAATGTTCATGTTTTATTATCTCAACAAATATAAAAACCCCATACTGTTAAAGCAGCTATTAATATATTGTGAGTTATTTTACTAATATTTGGAGGGATCCAGCTAGGTCATAAGACTCCTACTCCTGAATCTTTGAGAATTCAATCACACAGATGATCCACCTTAGCATGAGAGTCCCTGGGGCACACGTTTTAATAGATTCCTATTCTAGAAACATTTCTATTTTTTCTCTGCAGTGGTAAAGAAAATAAAAAATGTAATGTTTACATTTAAACACAAAATGTCTGTCTGTTAAAAATGCCTATCTCTGTCAGCTATTACTAAGGAGGCCTAGGGCAGATAATCTCCTCATTTGAGAATATCAAGAATATTCCTAAAGCTAGGTGTGATAAAAAGCGCTATTAAGACAACAAATAGAGGAGAAAGCTAAGTAAACCAAGTCACATATTTTCAAGGCTTATCTTCAGGTAGCCTGAGCTCCAATATCAGTGATGATCCAGGCAGTCCTCCCACATCAAATTATCTTGGTGGGTGATCATGCATTTATGACAGGTGATCCAAGGATTTAGAACCTGTTGCCTGGAAGTGCCAACATGGCCCGTTTTACAAACACACAGAAGTACAGGAAAGTGTAAACTGTATCAGAAAGAGGGGTCTAGACATTTGCAGGAACAACTGAACATTCAACAACAAGGGAAAGAAATTGGAGGAGCTGGAGTATTCTTCCCCCAAACCCATGTTTAGACAAAATGACTCCAACATGGAACTCTTATACTGAACTGCAACATCAAACAGTTCTTCAGATGGAACAGGCTCTCTTTTCAGTTTTAATGTCAAGCAATCAAAATTCTCTTCTCTGTTCTAACTAAAAGGGTGCATGTGGGTTGGGCAGGACAAGCTGTGCCCTCAGCCTCACCCACACAGACAGAAAAATCCCAGACAGATTGTTCACATCACGTGTTTCCATCAGTATCACCTGCCCTTCTACCTATACCTTCCCGGAGCCCGCTAGTCCTACTCAAGGCATGACTAAAACCTGGTGTTCTCATGCCCATTGCATTGGTTTTGCTTGGCCTGTTTTTTTGGTAGTAGGGGGCCATAAAGATGGCCTCTGTGAGAAGCTGCTAGACGCTTCCACCATGTCCAGCAGAGCCAATCCCTGATGGTTCTGAAGATGACGGACATGCCGCTGGCCAAGGCTGGGCCAGTTGGAGAGGCTGGTTATGCCTCTGTGATGACATATTTAAGAAATCAAAACAGTGTGCACACAGTTTTTTCTAGCCAGAGAAGAGGAGGAGGTGAGAACATGTGAGGGAAAACAACATGGAGACACAAATGTCAGTGGAGAAGGTGGGGGAGGAGGTGCTCCAGGTGCCAGAGCCGAATTTCCTCTGCAGGCCATGGTACAGACCATGGCGGAGCAGCTGTGCCCCTGCAGCCCATGGGGTCCACGGGGATGCAGAGATCCACCCACAGTCCGTGGGGAGGTGCCCATGCTGGAGCAGGTGGATGCCTGAAGGAGGCTGTGATCCAGTGGGAGTTGTAGTGGAGAGACGGGGCCCCTGATTCCAGGCCAGAGCAGCCTGTCCTTGGAAGACTGCACCCTGTGGACGAGTGACCCAGACCGCAGCAGTTTTGGGAGAACTGTCTGCCTGTGGGAGGACTCACGTTGTGGCAGTTTTGGGAGGACTGCTGCTTGTGAGGTTTAGAACCACATCAGAGAAGTTCACAGAGAACTGTCTCCCATGGAAGGGACCCCACAGTGCAGCAGGGGGACTTCTCTCCCTGAGCAGCAGGAGAAGATCCTGGCGATGAACTGACCAATCCCTCCATGCTCTGTTCCCTGTGCTGTTGGTGGGAAGGAGGGAGGGGTTGGGGGCAAGAACAATGTTCTAAGGGCTTATTTTACTTCTCATTATTCTCCTCTGATTCTATTGGTAATAAATTCACTTTATGACTCAAAGTTAAGCCTGTTTTGCCCTTGAAGTGTTTTCTTCTGATCCCTATGTCAACTCATTACCCCTTCATTTAATTTTTTTTTCTGTCTCTCTCCTCTGCCCAGCTGTGGCAGGGGAGAGAGCAAGTGAGCAGCTGCCGTGGGTACCTGGCATTTGGCCAGGGTCAGACCATGACACCCATGCATCAGATGCAGTGAGAGCATGTGCATAACCTTGAAGTGGGCTTTTACAGGAACTGTAAAAAATAATACCTTAGGTGAACATTACATATGGGTGGGTGGTGGCAAGTAGAAGAACCCTTACTGTTAAGAGGGCTTATTCCACAGAGAGACTAGCTGGGACACCAAAACTGAGGCAGAGTCAGTAGGGACGACAGGTCTAGAAGAGTAAGATTTCTTCACTCTCCAGCTAAGCGTTTTAGCTGAAAAATCTGGGAGATGCATTAAATATGGAGGTCTACAATGCCATTCTTGTGAAGTCACTGCCAAGGTCAAAATCATAATTTCAATAATCTGTCCTTTATGTCATTATTATGCAGGTTCTATTTTACCCTGGTAAATTACCATTCTTTCTCTCTCTAATCTGGGATGCCCCAAGGAGAGCTGTACCCTCTCCATCTCCCTAACATATCAGCCTATGGATAAAACATTAAGAAAGAAAACAGTGGGATTCAGGAGCAGGGGGGGCTATACCACTGATTTGATAGACTTAAAAGGTTAATCTTCAGCTACATCTTGTTCATTAGTCTAAATATACATTTAAAACATCAATGTGCTTTAAAGTACTTTGTCAGTACCCATTAAGAATGTGCATTGCATATTTTAGACATCTTGATAGTAATAGGTGCTGAAAAGCAGGCACCGTTCATCTTTTTAATGAGTGGTTTTCCCTCTGAGTGCACTATGGAGCTATGATGCACCATAAAGTGTCAACTGGTATGCCCTGTGGACATGCAAGAGCAACCCATTCTGTGAAAATCAGGCAATTAAAAGGCATAATGTGTGAGCATGACTTCAAAGCAGCTATTCTTTCAGGTTTTGATTGCAAGCCCTTCTTCTTCACACTGATCTAAGGGAGGTGAGGAGGTCTAAGAAGATCTTTCCTACACTGGCCACCTACTTTGGAATGTGGACAGCTGAAACAAAAGGAGCCACTGTAAGGCTATTATTCCACCTCTGATACATGATACACTTTTTCACATCATTCTGCTAGCAGAGCTGCTCTGTGCAAGTAAATATCCTGCAGCAGATAGATTAATTGCTTCTGCCAGTTAAGGACAAAACTACATCTATTCTGTTAAACATCCCTCTGCCCCAGGCCATGCAGTGAATAAACTTCCTGGTTGGGCTGGAAGTACAATGGCCTGCAGTCCAGTCCCACTTGATCATGCCATCTTTCTGCCTCTTAGAAATAACTGTTTGGGCTTTAAGCTGTTTCAGTTTGAATACCTGAAATAACAGGAAGGCTGTCGTGCAATCTGTCAGCACAGAGCGGTGTGTACACAGCATGCTGCTACGGGAATGAAGGATATGGCATCAGAACATATGGTGTGTTTCAAAGTACATGGCCCATTGGGATGGTGTAGAGGACTGTGTAGGGCAGGAGAAACCAAGCCTGGCATGGTTCTGGCTGAGGAATGATTTGCCCTCAGGATGAAGCATCTCTTGAACTGCACCTGGGTTCACCTTGGAGGGAGGAAACACTTTGGTTTGCTTCACTGGAGAGACTAGGAATCGAGTAACATATCACTTCTCAAAGAAACATTTGGTTTATTTGACAATGCCAACACATCCAAGGCACCCTTTTCCACGGAAGCTGCAGGAACCAGTTGTGTAAATGCATATGTTGTGCCAGCAGTTGCATAAAACATGAGGGTAGGAGCAGAGGGTTTCACAGTCAAGGTCAGGGACAGCAGCAGGGGAATGGTGTCACGATAGAAAAATTGTGGTTGCTGGTAATAATGGAAATGAGCTTCACCCAACAGCTCCAACACTGCTCACACTGTTACTGGGGCAATGCCACCTCCATCACGCCATATGGGAGTGAGTGTATGTAAAGTACATAAAGGAGCAGCCTACCTGGGAAATACGAGCATAAACACCAGCCGTGACAGTCCTCTGCTGTTTATTTTAAAACATAAGTACCACAAAAGCAACTCAGTGCCTCTAACAGGGGTTATGCATGGTGAGCAGTAACACACGAGCAACTGGATTCTACTTTCAACATATGGAACAAGAGGATTGCCAGGCTTTGAGCATGGCATACCTTCTATATGTTGCTATAAAAACACTGTAATACAAAATAATACTTTAAACTGAAATGAGCTTTGGCCTCCCACCTGCTCACACACTTATAAACACAGGAGTAGGTGTAATGTCAGCAGGATCACGGGGCACCATGCGGAGCTCTGACAGCCCCCACAGCCAAGCACTGTCTCATATGGTATCATCACTCCCCTTCAGTGGAGCTCAGCCGTGACTGGCATGGGCCAGACCGCCCTGCATCCTTCCTCTGAGGAGCTGGGAATGCTTCAGGAACATGTGAAAGGTAAGCTCAGACTCATAATGACTTGGGAGTGTCAGATAATGCCTGATCATATGTTCAGGGGTTTCTCTTTTCTTCTGCCATTACTGATTTGATCATTTGCCACTAGGTGAGCACATTGCTTGCTGAAGAATTGCTCTTCACCAAAACTAAACACAGAGGACAGCTACATAGCTACTTTTTGGCAGCTGTTTGCCACAGAGAGTTTGGGATAGAATTAAAAAAAACACCACAATAACCTTTCCACTGATAACTGATGGTTAGCAAATGACTGCTGCTTGTCCTTTGGAAGATCAAGTAATTTAAATTTTAAAATAGTTATCATTCTACCTTTGTCTGCACCTCCTATTGCTGTTCCATAAACTGCCCTCTAGGCTATCAGTAACTTCACAAGAAACCTCTGCTACTGCCTCTAGACATTGTTTAAAACTTTGCAGATGAAAGAAGAAAGGAACACTAGAAGAAAAGCAGAATGGAAATGTATGCCTTAAAAGCCAGTGGTTGAAAGAAATGTTTTAAATAATGTCTCGGTACTTAAAAAAAGAGTAAGTGCATGCCTTGTGGAAATATCCAACTGGAATTTTCATATTAATTCTATCTTCTCAGTAAACCAACTAAGAGAAAAAAAAAATTAGTGCCACAGTCTCTGTAATTCATTGCATGCAACTGATCATTTAATCAAATACTTGGGCCTGTGTACTTCCGTCTGGACTAGAAGATTTGGTATATCAAAACCATTATGAGTTCATGTTATAACTATGGAGCATTGCTGGGCAGAAAATATATCTATGAACAAGAATTATTTTGTGTATCCAGAAACTTTTTTTTTTTTTCAGATGAATCACAGTGGAGACTTACTTAGCTAAAATTTTTAGAGAATTTAGGTTCATTCAGCAATATTTCAACAACGGCACTTTTCAGGAAAGAAAGCAGTGTTTTAATTATGAGAGTAAACCTTATAGTGAATGAACAGACATTTATTTTAAAATCCCCATTTTGATAAAATATTAGGAAGAATGGGTAAGATAGTTGGTATAAATGCACACAAATGTACTGCAACTGTCAATTTGTATTTACTTGTATAAACAGTATCAATGTCACAAGATCCTATAAATTTAGACTACTGAGTGGTAACCAAAGTAACATTAACTCTGAAAGAGAAATACATGACTCAGACCTTGTCCAAAGATGACCATTTGAACCCACTGTCTGACTTTTTATCTGAAAAGCTTCTTTTTCAGATACTTTCATATTCATCTATGGGTTTTAATTTTCTTTCTCTGAGACGCTTTCATTTGCATTTCCTGGTAAGGAAATTGCATGCCTATAAAGTGGATCAAAATTCAAGAACTGATTTCACTTAGAGTAAATAAAATACATTCCTCAACACTCCTGTAACAAAACACATCCACAGGATGAGTACTGGTGACATGAGCTTTAGAAATTGTACCTTTATTTACAGATATCTCTCACATCCAATACACAGCGTCTGTTAAAAAAGGATCTCCATCTCTCCCATGCTTACCTTCAAAACACTGAGCAAAACTCTTGTTTCCACTTTTTGAATGGCACTTGTTCTTTCTTGATAAATGTCCCTTGCATTCACAACTGGATGAATGTATTGCTGTCAGTCTCTTTTCTAACTTATCACATTTTCTCATGCCTTTTAAGTTCATATAATGCATTATTCAAAGCAAGGACCAGATTTTTCTCCTGTGTTCAAGATGTCTGTTACACTTCTGAAAATGCAAGACCAATATCTGCTTCCCTACAAAGTCAGAAGCTTCCACTGTCAAACTGGGATGTAACAGCTGACTAATTTGCTTTTACAAACTCTGATGAGCTTTGGAGTTAGAACACTGGAAGAAAGAGTCTATTTTACCACAACTACCTGTGTTTTACAGCAATGAAGAAAAAAATGTCACCAGAACTTTAACTTCTGAAGAGGTGTGGATTTTACTGTTTTCTGCAGGTTTCCAGTAAGACACTGTGGGCTGCTAGCATAGTCACTACACAAAATAAGATTGGTTCTCCTGAGCCATACTTCTATAAATTTTATTCCTGACAAGAGGAGCAAAGGCAACAAAAAACAGTCTTGGGAGACATACTAGGAAACAATAAACATAGTATTAAAAAGCTTGCAAAAGGAGAATTACCCACTTTGAAGCACACAGCCTCCACCATACTGCATCCACCTTCTATTCAAAGGCAAATAAATTCTCCATGACAGCTCCTAATGGTCTCCACAGTTGTTCACTGAAACCGCCCCCAAGTTACAGGGTAATAAAGGGATAACAACCCTTGGCTGACTAAATGAGGAGGTGGGTCTTCCCAGTAAAACCCATCTTTCATTACTTGCCCTTTTCTTTTGTTCATCCAGTGAAGTAATATTTCACAACTACAACTAAATCACTAACAATTAATGCAGTAATGTATCTTTATTCCACTTAAACCACTCTGTGGAGTATCATTGTGATAATGCTCCAAAATTAGGTTATAGTTTGTTTAAAAGTCAGCAATGTAGTAATAACAACCCTTACTTCAACTAAACATACATAGGCACTTAGTATTACTATCCCTGTAACGTCATGCTGTCAGGCTTCTTTTTCCAGATTATTAAAATTTTGACACAACATATAATTGCATTTCTGCTGAATGTCACTTTTCCTATTCATCTGTTATTAGCTTGTTAAATTTTGGTTCCCTCATAGAAGGCCACCTACATACATCCTGAAAATTTGTGAATTGCATCTGTGAATACATGTTCTGACCTGCTTTCAGCTTGACATCCCCACAAAGAGGAACATAATCTAAATTTATTTGATGCAAACAGACAAGAATTTGCCTGGGTAACCATATTGCTACAGCGAATTTCTGTCAAAAATAACTATTAAATTTAGATTAAATACTACCTTATTCTGTTCTATTTTCATATATGCAAGCATCTTTAAAGGACTTTGAGTATAAGCTGGAGATTTGATCCTCCTAAATTCTGAAGGCAAAGATAATGTGACTAGTTTTTAAGGGTACTGATGTCCACTGCACTTCAACATCACTTCGAAAAGGCTCTCACTGCACTGAGCACCAGACAAAAACTCAAGATATTGAAGGCAACCACATAGTCTCTAATCTCACTGGACATAACAATATTCTTACCACAGCTGTCTTAAACCATTTTTCTAAAAGTGATGCAACTCCTGTCTAAAATGGTTATTACACAAGTGTACATTGTTATTTAGTCACATGTATAGAAGTTGACTTAATGTAAACCAAAACCAAGCCATACCTAAAGTAAAGTCAATAGAAGTCGAATAAACAGAGGGTTAAAATAATTACAGATTCCTCATGTGAAGAAAGAACCTCCTTATGCACACTCCTTGGCACAGGAAACTAATGGAGATGCCCACCTCATTTCCTCCAGGCATCCACTAACTGAGATTTTTCTATTTTATAAGATTAACAGCTTGACAGAAAATTTAGAAAAGGAAAACCTACTTTGCATGATTTCTAAAATGGAAGACAACCTGAGAAATCAACGTTCAGTAGGCCTTGCTTATGTTGATTTTGTTCTCATGTTGATGAAGTCAGCATGTTGATGGTAATTTCATTTAGCCATGCAGATAATTGATTTTTCCACATCCTCTGCATATTAATGAGAATGAGATCAATTATAAGCAAGTACATGTTCTATATAATAACTTTTGTGTTTTCCTCTAATTAGTTATTACATGAATAAAGATATTTCTTAGACTTTCTAGAATTAATATGCTATTACCAGTTGTCCCTCTTGAGGGTAAAAACTGTTTATTGTTTGGGATGGGAAGATTTTCACCTATATATGCTTCCTTCCACCTAGACACCTCAACTTAAGAGATTTACAAAGTTATTTCATTGAATTGGCATATGAACAATGATCTATTTTTTCAATTTTGTTAACTATTTGATGTATGTTATAAAAATAATTCTATGAGAGCAATCCCACTCAATTTCCTTTTTCACTTCCTTTGGGTTTTGTTTTAGTTTGGTTTTATATTTTATAGTCCTCTTTGGAATACCAGAGTCCTTTTTGCACAAGAGTAACAGGGCTTGTGAGGAAATTCAAATTTCACAGGAGCAATTTTTTTCATTGGTAGACACTGATCAGCTTTGTCATTGGAGTGTGGATATAGCTTTTCTCATTATGTTTTAAAACAGAGTCTCTGACACATTTTATAGCCAGGACAGTATGATGGGACTTTTGTTTCTAATTTATAGTTCTTTTCTGTTGACAAGTACATGAAAGCGTTTAAAACTCCTTACAACTGAAATACCATTTTCATCCTACTTTTTTTCACATGAAATCACATGAAGAAAGAAAAGAACATTGCCCTAAATGTTCCACACTTCATGGTGTTAATGTTAACACTTAATGATGTTAATGGTGTTAAGGAATATTGGCTGGATTATATATACTGGCTGATCTTGTTTTACTGACTGTCAACCAGTGTGTTGTAAAATGTACATATGTTGGTTATTAAGGTATTTTGACAAGCTTTAGGTAGATCACAAAATTTATAAAAAACCTTCAAATGAACAAGACCAACAGAAAATATGAGTCATTAGGGGGCATTTTTGAGTCGGTACTGCAGAAATGCACATATTGATTCTCTGTGTTGCTAGAGGCAGAGTCTTTCATGTCAACTGTGGCCTTGGTTGCTTATAATTAGATGGTCCTAGGACACTTTTTTTTTAGGAATGTAGGGAAATAAAGGCCCCTGACGAGACTCCAGATCTGGTAATTACATTATATCCCTATTTTTTCCCCTTAAACTGCAGCTCGGGAAAAAGAGTCCATGTCCTTTTTGACAGAAAGAAAAACCAAAACCCCACTGTTCTCAGGCTGCTGGTGGGAAGGGATGTAGTGCTTCTATTCCCAAAGAAGATTGTATGAAGGACCACAATTGCACTTTGGGCAGTGCAGGACAAGTGTGAGGTGTTGCTTTTAATCAAAAAGAGAAAACATGTTTTTTTTTTCTACAACATAGTTATATTACTCATTTACTTTAGAAAAACAGCATGTATTTTATCATAGCAACCCAAAGCAGCAGAAGCAACTAAGATTTTGCAGATTCTTCATAAAAATCATATACCCATTATAGGTCTGGTAATTCCCACAGAAGAGATTTACTTCTACTATATTACTTAAAGTATTTGCCAGTTCTTAGAAAAATTATATTCCTGGCGTTCAGGTCTTCAGTGCTGTTAATGCAGTAAAAATGCTGTGGATAGTCACCCTAAGAGAACTGGCAAAACTACATTTGAGTAGCAGATGGAAATCTTCCTTTATTCAGCTCCTTCTAGGGCTACTGTATCCAGTAGCTACTTTTTCTTTACCATGTGTGTAATTTCAACACTTCTGCCGAAGCACTTTGTGCTTTCCACCAACCTAGATTTCTGATATAATTCTCCAGGAACTAATGAGAGCACAGAAGTGAGTGCAATTAAAACCCACCACTCTGAGCAGCTGACGTGTTTTTCAGCAAAAATTTGGGCATTTTTCCTTGAGGAACATAAAGAAAAAGGAGACAGGAATTGGAAGGTAGAGTTATACTATGGCTCTGGATTCAGGGTCAAAGGGACATGCCCTGGCCTGAAAGGCACCTTTATGCTGCTGGATAAATGATCGACACTGTCCACACAAATACAGGATCTTAATCAGTTTTCATCCTCTAAAATCTGCTACCTTCCAGCATTCCAGATGGTATTACTCCAAATCCCAGAAACACAGAGAGATTGTGTGTACCTCCTTTACATGTCTGTCAGCAATGAAATACCCTTAGGTTTCTTTGCATCCTCCATGGGTTGGAAGTGTCAGGGTAGCAGGGAGAGCCCTACCTTGCTACAAGAGATATTCCTACTAGAATCATCAGAAAATCACTAAAAAGCACAAAAGTCCACAGACAGAGAGTCTTACCTTGTCATCTTAGCTATTTCTGTCTTGAATTATTTTTAATGGGTACAACTCCCACCCTTTTGCATTTTGTGTAGGTCTCTGTATTATTTGAGGATATAAAAGTCATCTGGGTAGTTTCCAGCACTTGAGAACATAACAAATGCATTTTTAAAGCAGAACAACCTGAAGCTTGTTATTCTAGAGGTAAATTGTTAACCTTTTCACTATGTAATGGTCCATGAAGAAAAGAATAGGATGTGGATCACAGTTCCTTTTATTTTTCTCTCTTTATTCTTTGGAGATTCAATTCACCTCAGATGAAACTGAAGTTCTTTCTTTGTCACTAAGTTTCCCAAAAATAGATCCTAGGGTTTAAATATCATTTACATCACAGTCAAAAGCATAATCACATAAATAAGAATTTATGAATAATAAATCATAACTGCTGTTACATTATCACAATACTATTTTTAATTTATGGGGACCACAATGGCATTTTTACTAACCTGGCAAGGGGCAAGTAGCAATTAAATAAGCACACTGATTAACTAATGAGTCACTGCATAGGCATACAGAGATGGATGGATTGACTGATTGATTGATTGATTGATTGATGAAATCTTTCACTGTGATCATGCCATGGCATACCTGAACAGCAAGGAAACTCTTGTGTGACAGTGTCCTTAACAACAAGAAGATTATGGAAGTGTCACAAACACAGAGAAGTATTGTTAATGCTGTTTTCACTGAAAGGGAACTATTTTGCTCTCAACTAAAGGGATGAAATGTAGACCCTGTTTGCAGCTGCCATAATCTGCTCAGCACTTACAATCCAACGGGGAGAAAAGAGCAGTGCTGAAGTGCTCCAGTAATGATCCTTCTGCCTGAAGAGTAACTGAAACTTTCAAAACACTCAAAATGTGCCCATTTTTACATTCCCCATAGTGAAAGGAAACACAGTGTTTTTCTTCTGAAAATGTCAGATAGGATACATGCTCTGGTTCTTACCTTTTTTCTTGTTTCCCTACCCAGATGTCTACTAATTCATACAGCTCCATGGAAACAGAACAACTGACTAAAACCAGTTAAAGACTGGAGAGAAGCTACAAAGGGGAATTTGAAGGAGCACCTCTTTGGTTTGTCTTTCAGGTAGTAACATGTGAAAGAGATACTTAAAATATATTTAAAAGCACCAAAAGATAGAAGCATGGATGTCCATTTTTCTGTGATAAATTAGGCTGGCATTTCAAAGGAAGATATTGCAGATGAAGGCAGTTGGAATTTTCAATCAAAACTCAGCTCTCATTTGGCTTGCAGAACCAAAACTTTCCAGAGATATGAGGTGTTTCTTTTAGCAAAGTTAGAGTCCCCTGTAGAAGGGAGAACACACAGACCTACAGGCAGCAAGCAGCTGGTCACACAACTCACATGTGATGTTTAAGACAGGCTGATACTGCTGTTCTCCCTGATTCAGACATATAACTTCATCTTTGTACTCTTGTTTTCATTCCAAAGATACTGATTTTACTCCAGTGTAGTATGTAGAAAAACTCTGAAATACCAAAAGTGTCTTAGGAGTGCACAATCTTTTCCTTCCTTGCTTTGTTTTCAAGATCTAAATAATGCCTACAGATACAGAAAAATTTATATGAGTTACAATCTGCTTTCTATTCTCAAATTATGAAGATAGGGTATTATGAAAAAGAAATTAATGCTATGAATGTTCATCTAAACTCTATATAAGTTTATACTCTAAATTTTCTTTTAAAGATAGAGCATATCTTTATTCTAACATTCTACAGCTTATTTAGTAGTTGCTTTTTATTTTGTTCCAGTACTTGAAACTGATAAAGAAATTTCTTAACACCAAAAGATGTGCAGAATACCAGAAAAAGAAAACAAATGCTCTAGCAGAAAAGACAAAAGCTCAGGTATGAGGAGGGGATGAGGATGTATTTATTTTGTCATCGGATCAGATGAGATGAATTAACATAGACAGCTCCTAGATCCATTGTTTCAGAATGTAATTCAATCCTTCAAAAGTGTCTCTTAAAATCAGATGTCCCTTCAAGTTCAGGCAGGTATTCTACTCCAATACCTGTATCTATACCTGGAGATCAAGGGAGAGTCATACAACCTGAACAAAGTGCTGACGGGGGAGGTAGCTGGGACATTTCCACTGCTGTCAACAAGGAGAAAAGCAGTGTTTCTTGAACAGCAATTAGATCTTCAGTAGGTCATTGTCTGGAGATGTGTATCTAGTTCCACTTTTTATGTGGATAGCTGAGGGCTACATTTTCCACTTCTCTACAGTGATCACAATCCCAGAATTAGTCACAGACTGGTTGAGGTTGAAAGGGACCTTTGCAGGTCATCTTGCCCAACCCCAAAATAAATTCTCAGGTAGGTTATACTTTGGTGAAATCACTTGGGAATGGAGAGCTGTTCTGAAAGCTCTGTTTCCCAGACAGCTGTGACAGCCCCTGAGCAGTCCAGGGAAGGAGAATGCTGAAACCGGAGATTCAGGGCAGAGCAAACCCAGGCCACTTCCCTGCACAAAGGCAGGTGCCAGGAAGAGATGGGCACAGTGCTTTGACACCTCTGCTGGATGGTACAAAGGCCTGCCCATCTCTGAGGCGGGGTGATTAAAAAAATGCAGAGTGAAGCAGAGGCAGCAGGCAACAAAGCAGCCAGGTGGAAGAATGGAATCTGCGAATAAAAGCACATCTCCTTACCATACTGTGCTTCAGGAACAGTACTTTGACAGAACCCTATTTATTTCACAAAGTACAAAAGAGATTCAACCACATTGTCATTTTCTCCTCTAATACAAAGGATCCTCAGGACTCTAATTACTAGCTAGCTTCTCAGATCAAGAAAGGGAAATGCTGGTAGGAGATGTGGAATTTATTTTTAAGAAGATAAAACTGTGAGCAGGTTTTTCTGATGAACCACAAAAGAGCACATGCCAGCATGTTTAAAAAACTCCAAAACAGACACAGTAATTTTAAATAAGACTGAAAGACAAGAGGTGCAAAAGGGGATCAAAGCAGCATCTGGTGGTTTCTGAGAAAAAGAGAAGCTGACTTTAAAAACAGCATTAAACCTTTGTTGGATTAGCTGTTATCAAAGGCGTCAGTAGAAAAGCATCAGAGGAACTGATGAAGTGACCAGCAGCCTGCCTGTCATAACTTAAAAAGTTTTCTGTGAAGTAACCAATGCTAGTCAAACTTTTGTTCTGAATTTGCTAATGGAAGTGACCTATAACTTGAACTTCAAAGCTCAGAAATCATGTTTCATAGATACAGTGTAAGTCAGTCATCTGGATACAAAATTGTGCTTGCCATAATTCTTTAACAGATTTTATATTTATAAAAGACATCTATTCATAATATACTGACACTCAAACGAAGAGACATGAGGCTGTTCCAACTGAAACTTTTTTTTTTTTCCTTTTCCTTTTTTTCTTTTGCCAGAGGAAGAGCCTTCTTTGAATTACAGCCAGAACGAATGGTTGCAGGGATCAGGACTGGGGTTCCTAACAGTCACTCCTGATCAGCTAATCAGATTAGACCTCTAGGGCACAAGGCAGTCTCCAAAAACTTGCCAATAATATGCAGACCTGGCACAATCATTGTAATAGATGTCCCAGTCTAAGCAGTTAATTTGAGCTGGCCAAAGACCAAGCAAGAGACTGAAGCTGCTGTCAGGCAAGAGAAATGAATGCAATGGCTGTACTGACAAATTCAGCATGGCATACCCACTACCAGCCTATGCACACTCAAAGAATTAAATGAAGAATCATCGGATGACTTGCTACTTTTAGCCTGGTAAGTATGCCTGGACAAAGCTAGTGTACATTAGTTATACCACCAGCAACATATTTAAAAATTATGTGAGGCTATTTACCCATCTTCCAACTGAATGGAAATACACACAATTTGTTTCAAAGCAGTGATTCACACTTCACCATAAAAAATGAACACTGAAGTGGTACAAAATGACTAGATTCAATGGATCCTTGCAGAAATGAAGAGCTTTACATATTCTAGTCTTACTAATATAGATCTGAGTTTGCCATACTTACACCAATTTCAGCACAGACTGCATGACAAACCTCTGTTATGAGCAGAGAAAATTCATTCCTGAAGAAAATTCTTGCATGTGCTTCTGTTTTAGCATTCCTGATTTCGAGACATTTCTATAGCTGAACAAATGCTCCAGCAAATGAAAAAGAGCACAAGCAAGCAGTGGTTATATTTGAGGGTGGGGATTTTTCTTCTTCTTCTTCTTTTTCAGAAAATCCAACACAAGATGATAGTAATGCTTAACTTAATACACTGCTTTCAGCGTTCTCTATGTCGGAAGAAGCTTGGGGCCAGGGTGAGCTCTATTCCCTTTCAAGAACTCTTTTGCATGAACAATTTTAGATGGAATTTAACAAAAATTTTAAAGTGTTGCACTAATGTAACAAAGTGGGGTAATGCTAAAGCTTTAACCCTGCAATACTTCACCCACTGGGCAACCACAAATATTGCCCTAAGTAGAAGAAAAAAGAATTCATCATTGAAAGGAATACTTCTGCCCCAGAAAACATAGTTATTTTTCTCAACAATCACAGAATAGAATTTTCTTCCAAAGCAAATGCAAGTATGCTGCAGAATAGGCACTTTACTAAAGAAACAAACAGAATAAACCAACCAACTAACCAAAACCTCGTAACTCTGAGGGATTTGTTAGCAAATATTAAAAAAAAAAAAAAAAAAAAAAAAAAAAAAAAAAAAAAAAAGTCTAAAACCTTAAAGCCCTACATGTGTACTTTACCATGGATTCTCTCGAGCTGCAGTATCACAGAATNCTTAAAAAGCACAGTGACTCTAATCTACCAGGAGTAACACAATCAAACATTTCCAACAAGGACAGGAGAGTCCTCCATTTGAATGCTTCATTTTAATGAACCGCTTAATCTACTCTTAGACTCCCCGAAGTGTCTTAAAATTTGGCTTGCACTACTATAAAAGGTTTCTATCTGTGTTGCTGCCTGCTTGACAGCCCGGATGGTCAGCACGCAATGGGAACATGCATGCCTCGGAAGAGACCGCTTTTTGTGTCCCGTGTAATCCGGTGGCAGGCTCCTGCTCACAAGCCAGGAGCCATTTGCAGAGACCTCAGCTGGGTCTGGCAGCAGGTGATAACTTTGTAGTGATGCCGAAGAGGTAAAAGAGACGGGAAGGATTTGGTTACCACAGAAACCAAGCCTTTATTCCCCAACAGGAGACCAACCACGAGACAGGTGGCGGCAAAAGAACAAAGAAAAGACGGTTGCAGAGGGTTTTAAGGGGAGCAGAAAGGGGAAGTCCAAGGGGAGGAACAACAGATTAACCAACAGGGAAGGATTACATAACTGCAAGTGTCCAACAAAACA
Source organism: Pardalotus punctatus (assembly GCA_013400915.1). Taxonomy (NCBI): domain Eukaryota; kingdom Metazoa; phylum Chordata; class Aves; order Passeriformes; family Pardalotidae; genus Pardalotus; species Pardalotus punctatus. Next base: position 16,158 of record VZTX01023482.1, read on the forward strand.
AGGGGAGGGGTACCTTTACTTGTTTACTTTAAACAAACCAATGGGGGTACAGAGAACAAAGAACTTTCCAGACCTAATACATATGAAATAACTGGGAGGGGAAAGGGGTGTAAACTAGGAGGGGAAAGGGGAGTAAACAAAACCTTAACAGACAACTTAAAGGGCGAGAACTGTGGGGAATTCCCCAGCCTTATCTTCTCCCTCCCCCTCAGACTCACTGTCCTGCGGAGGAAAATCAACCAAAAAGGTTTCATTAGAGAAGGCTGGCTGGGTCACCACCACATATCTGACTTTTGTATTGTGAGCAGTTTTCTTCTTTTCCAGAAATACTGAGTCAACCCTCAAGATCGTTCTTGGCATAACATGTTGAAGATTCATTTTCTCAAAGGCCTTTTCATTTTAAATGCTAGGAATTTATTTTCTCTCTCCTACTTTTACAACATCATCAAGACTCATCAGCAAGTTCTTGTAGAAATCGGAAAAATGTGGATTGTTAACAACATATTGTCTGTCTTCTTTAAGTGCTTAATATGCAATAAATTGTAATATTTGGATGCAAAATTTTAATGCTTTGTGACACACCAGGAGAAAGCTTAAAGCAGAACTAAATATTCAGAAGTCTTATCTAGGATGAGTAGGTGAGAGGAAGCTCTGCTTAGGGCTGTGGGTACTGCAAAATGCAATGAAAAAAAGTGTTTGAACAAAGTTATGAACTTCTTTATGATTTAAATATTGCAGGTGACTTATATCCTTCCAAAAGCCATACTCAGGCTTTAGGAGAAACACATTTTTCTGTTGTGTGAAATACTAACAGAAAGTTGATTATGAAGACACAGACACAAAATCTTAGCATTAAAAGATTTTGCTGCATTCAAGGGTAGGGTTATTAAACACTAATTTATACAAGCTTTCAGATACTTTTGTCTAGCCTGTCATCCTTATGCTACCTTATAATCAATAGAGATAAATTAGCTCCTCCAGAGGGTTATTAATTTTATTTTGTCTGAGAAAGGTGAGATGACTTAATGGCTGAAGACAGAACTGATGCAAGAGTGATCTAGATCCTTGTACAACATGGTTCCCAATGAAATAAGTGTGAACAGAATTGCTAAATTTTCACAGTGGCTGAGAAAAGTAGGAATTTTAGAGGCTAACAAAGGCCTTTTGTGCTTTCAAAATTGGGTCATATCCTGGGGTTTCAGGTCCCAGTTGAGAGTTTCATTCTCAGGAGTGCAATGACACTGGGCATTCAAATTGAAATTCAGAGTCAGATTTTACAGCATAAATGAGTTCAAGCTTCTCGTCTAAGAACAAAGTGACAGATCCACACTCTGTTGATGATCTTTGGCAGAGATCAGATAATCCTTTATATGCACATATCAGATTAAGGTGTGTAATCAAACTCATCTATTTTTCAGTTAAAACCCAGGTACCTCCTAACAGACAGTCAGACACCTATTGGTGTAGTTAAGGTCACAAAGAATTTCAGGGAAATCCTCCCAATTGAAAAAATATTAAAATTAACAGGAGATTGTATTTCTCTTTATATAAAGAACATTAAAGAAGAGTTTACTTCTGACTTAGATCCTTACTGGTGTTTAACCACAATGTCATTCTCCACTGTGACGCTATTACATCTCAATGAGAAGCTTTGGAAGAAATTGATATTTCATTGAAGTTGTACATCAGTGTATGCGGTATACTGCAAAGTGAAATGTGCTCTTTTGCATTTAAATGGGCAAGGAGATGAAAACATTAAATTGTGCTTCACTACAAACAAACATAAGACTGTCCATTTGTTATACTCTCTTCCCCTGACTCAGCTGATGAGCAACCAAATCACTAATACAAGCTTGATACCATTTGATAGGTTTGTGCCTTTACCACACTTACAGAAAGATGTTGATTTGCATCCTGCAGAGTAACTAATATTCTGTAGCTAATTGTGTGCACTGCCATGACAGAACATCTAAGGAAGGACATTACCACATACATCTCAGAGAGAATAGGAAGATACTTCATTTATAGCCACCCATCTGCCTAGTCACAGCAGAATTACATACAAACACAATGCACCAATTACTGTGCCCTTCAGGAACCACTCTCCCATCACAAAAGCCTGGCTCTCTGCACAACTCAATTCACATACCAGTTCACTGTGGTGTAAGATTCTCTACATTGCATGCTTGATGACAGGCACAGAAATCCCAGTTAGAAAGTTAGAGGGGAGAAGATAAATGCAAAGCTTAATATCAACATAAGGAGAAACAATTCAGCTTTATTTTTTTCCCAGTGCAGTATTTATATGGCTGATGTCTCCCAGTGGGACACTGTCCTGTGAAAATGAAAAATACTGCAGAGGTCTTGTCAAAATGCAGTTGAGCAAAGATGAATGTTCTGCTGGAGAACAGAAAATAAGTTTCTTTTCAGATTTAGATGACTCAGAGACTTTTAACAGCAATTAACTGTTGAGAATATTGATAATTTATAATTCATCATAAACATGAAAGTAAAGGGAAGTCATTATTGCACCGACTTCTCAGTGGCACACACGATAAATACATCTTTTTTAGAAGAGTCAAAGAAAGCACTTTAATGTATAAGCAAGGGACTCCACAGGGCATCCTTCCACCACACTGCAAATTACAGAGGTCCTGAAACTAATGCTGACCAAGCTCCTGTGTCTGCAGAAGGCAGCTCAGTGTGGTGCACATGTTCTAACAAAAATGTAACATTACACCTAAGACTGAACATTTCTCAGCAGGAAAACAGTTTGGTTACGGCATCATACAAATTCAGTTTCATTGCTTTTAAATTACTTAGTTGTATGTTATATCCCATGACTCCAGAGCTGGTGTGAGATGTTGCCAGCTTCAGCATTTCTGCAGTGGCTACCATTATGCAGTGTAGTTGTACAGTGCTGTCGATGCAAGATTAGATTAGTCTTGGAAAAATGTCTTTATTGCACTTTAGATAGTCTGTATTCTGAGCAATTGCCCTACTATCAATTTTAAAAAAAATGTTTCTTCTCTTCTATATGCTGACATATTTACTTTGGTGTATTTGCAAGTATAGATGTGTTTGTGGCAGGCATTTTCATGTTTATGTTTCTGGCAATAAGTGTCAGATCAATTCCTATCAACCTATATGGATTTCTGCTTCATACAGTTTTAATCTACTCAGTGTCTTCTTCTGGCTGTTCAATCCAGACCAGATTTCCTCCATTTCTTTATAAAAACAACTGTAATTTCATTCAAATATTATTACTCACATGATGTTATTCAGTGAAAACAGCTTAACCAAAATATCCATAGACAGAAAACATTAATTTTTCCTTATATTTCCAAAGTTTTCATGACTTTTAAGAACTTACTATACAGATTGATCAGTTATACCTCAAATTTTGTGCCTATAATGTGAATCTTTTTTAGAGGAAAAAGTTCTGTTCAATAAGGAAACTGTGTCTTTGGTAAAAATAGAAGGAACTAACACAGATTTTGGTCATCCCTTCCCAGTGGAAAAATGGGGGGAAGAGTGTCAGAAGAGGAGTTAACCATCCTTTAGCTGAATGAATCTTGAAAAGTTGTTCTGCATGGCCACCATCACTAAGGAGGTGGGGAACAGGAGACCATCACCTGAGTGAAGGACACTCAGGAATCTGTGTCAGTGAAAGCTGGCAAATGGAGGCACCTTTGAGTTTTTGGACATCCCAACAGGGAAGCAAAGAACACCCCTGAAAAGAGGTGGGGAGGATGAAAATAGAAAGGAAGGGGTTTAAATAGCACTGGGGGGAAGGATGCATACACGGAGTTCCTTGCCTTGGTGATGTAACACCAAGGTAGAGTGAGGTGGGAATGGAGGAGGGAGAGGTGGGAAATCAGGAGATGCTGCACTTCAGCCAGATAAAACCTGGTGGCGAATTGGAGGGGTAACACATGAGGGCCCCAACCATGTAGAACAGGGGAGGAGGAGGGGAAAAAATGAATGCAATGAGGTCTGGCTGCTGGCAGTGAGCTTGAAACTGCTTATGAGAAGTTATTATCCAAGTTCCGAACTGTGGGACACTCTGGAAACATTTTGTATAAAATGTTGCATATAACTGGGCCACCAAGATTTAAAATTGCTATGCCACCAGTCATTAGAAGTACCTATACAAAAAAAAAAATCAATAATAAAAAAAGCCTCACAGACCAGTGACTAAATTCTGCAGCAATTCAAAAGATTTTGGCAATTAAAGGAAGGGTTTGTACAGGTTTAAAAAATGTAAGGGAGTATGTCCCTAGTAATAGTGAAGCATATGTGAGAGGTCCTTGTTTCAAGTACAGAATGTTTTATCTTAGATTGTGCTACTTCAGCAACATAACCAATTAGTAACATAGCAGCAAGACTGGGATCATCTATTTGAAAATAAACTAAAAAAAAAATTACAAGGAGACTGGTTGGACAGAACAACACAAATAAAAACAAAAAACAAAACAAAACAAAAAATACAAAATTATAAAGGCCTTTGGACCAGAAACAGAAGACAGCTAATTGCTTAAATATATCACAGACACACTCTTAATCTAGGCAAATATGTGTGGTAATTCCTATCAACTTATATTCATTGGCAGTCTTTGTGTTCTTTCTCTGGCATACAAGCTGTAGCATTTCCCAGGCATATCAGCCAATTAGGAAGGGGTCAACTTTCCAGGTTATATTAAACTTAAATTTTGTTCTGATTAAAAAAAAAGCTACTGTGTCAACTAAAATTGTTGACAGCAAGGCATGCACTCACCCAGCATTCATGTCTGAGGATAATTCAGCTGTGGCATGTTACTAGCCTCTTTCTCAAGATCAGTGTAGTAAATAGGAGCTCATATTCCCAGAGGGATACAAGGCTTGTGAGATATTTTTTGAGACAACAAATATCCCATATGTGGCATTTTGTCACCAATCTAACAGTTAAAGAACTGTAATTTTAAGCAGCAACCTTGAGCAAATGGTAATTTGTAGGTTTTCATAAAATCCCATATAAAATGGGGGTTAAATTTCAGTAGGAAGACAAATGCCTGAAATAATGTCATGGTTCAACCCCAGCCAGCAACTAAACCCCTTGCAGACATCATGTCAGGATGGGAGAGAGAATTGGAAGTGTAAAACTCAGAAAACTCATGGGTTAAGATAAAAGACAGTTTAATAGGTAAAGCAAAAGCCATGTACAGAAATAAAGCAAACCAAGGAATTCATTCACCACTTCCCATAGGCCAGCAGGTGTTTGGCCATCTCCAGGAAAGTCAGGCTCCATCACATGTAACAGATTATTAGGATAAGAAAAGGCCATCCCTCCAAATGTCCCCCCTTTCTTCCTTCTTCTGCCAGCTTCATATGCTGAGCACAATGCCATATGATAGGGAATAGCCCTTGTGTCAGCTGGGGTCAGCTGACCCAGCTGTGTCGCCTCCCAGCTCCTCACACATCCCCAGGCTGCTCACTGATGGGGTGGGGTGAGAGGCAGAAAAGGCTTTGGCTCTGTGTAAGGGCTCCTCAGGAACAGCTAAAATACACCTTTGTTACTAACACTCTTTTGGTCACAAATCCAAAACACAGACCCATATCTGTGTTACTGTGAAGAAATTTAATTCTACCCCAGCCAAAACCAGTGTAAAGAATGGACATTTTGTTCCAAAGTTGATTTACAAGACAAACAAGGAGACATGCTCTCAGTGACATAACAGCTCTAAAAGACTTCACTGCTATTTCTCATACTCACAGTTTTCTGCAACCACTAGGCTGTAAAACTCACATAATTTAGCAAAAAGAACTTCCAGCCATTATCTAACTAATCCCCTAAACCTGAAGATAGACCTCAAATAATGCTAGTGCAAATATTAGGAAAGGTGTTCCTTCCCACGGCAGGAAGACTGGAACTAGGTGATCTTTAAGGTTTCTTTCAATCCAGGCCATTCTATGATTAAGAACAATCCAGAATTTTCCCTTAAGCCACAGGATTCTGAAGAAAGAATTTGGTGGGGTATTGAGGCTTTTTACAGCCACTAAAAATCAAATCACTGTCAGGTTAGTGAGTGGAACGGAAGAAGCCATATTTTTTTAGGTTTGCAGGAGGACTGGCCATTTGACTGCAGATATTAAGTACAAGTTTTCAGGAGAGTTTGGAGGAGCAGAAAACCTTGACTATTTTATTTCCATGTCCCTTCCAGCTGAGGCACCTCCCCGTTGTTCTTCTGGGGCACAAGCTATGGAAGTTAAACTCCAAGCATGAAGCCCAAGATCATCCACAGCTGCAACAGTGGTGCAGCTGGATATCACAGCTGTGCCTTCATTCACACTCAGCAATTAATTCCCTGAGAAGCTTGGGACTTCCAAGACCAGTCTTCTATACAGATGAGCTAATGGACTGGCTGGAGACAAGGGATTGACTTCAAGCTAAGCAACTGACTGATCATTGAGCCACTTCTGTCGCAATTAATTATTTGACTGAGGAACGGCAGATACGTGAGCACTCCAGGTGGGAATTTTAAAGGGATATAGAGATTCCCCCAGGCAGTTCCTTCAGTGCCTTGTTCGATTTGTGAGCTTAAATGTCTTGATTAACGTCCTGACTATAGTGTCCCAGTCAGATCCTACTGGGGAATTAATCCAATCATACAGGTAGGCCATGTGAAAACAGCCTGTGGAAACTTGTGGCAGACACAGAAATGTTAATGCAGGACAGTCTTTCACACATACTTTTCCAATGGTTAGAAGATGTTTCCCATGTCATTTGAGATGGCTCCTGAAAATGAACCATGCATGCACTGGGGTTCCCAAGTAGTACCACAAGCCAGTAGAAGAGTGGTTTGGAGTGCCTTGTCCAAGCTAATAACACCATTACAAAGACCCTTGCAATAAGGACTCCCATTTCCATCCAGATCAGCTGTTTGGGTGATTTCATTCTGAACGCAAGTATTACACAATGCCAAGGTCCAAAGTTTGGTTGGATTTTTTTCAAACAAGTATTCTGCCCATTACACATGCCACAATACTCAGCATCAAAGCAGAGTCATTCAGAGAAGGTGTGGATCTTGGTAAACTCACCAAAGAGCTGGGGGAGAGTGTTAACATTATTTCTTCCACCACACACCCAAGAAGGATGTGTTGTGGTAAGGAATCACAGCAAGATGGGAACTGTGGAATGACTAACTGTTTCTCACCTTCCCATAGTTTGTGTTACCACAGAATCCATAAAACTGTAAGATTATATATAGAAAGCGAAGGTAACATTATATTTAAAATCCAGCTCAAAATTGCGAACTGAAAGCTTAGTAGTATTTGTTTAACAAGATTCAGCACAAAGCTAGGAATTGGGAAATGGCAAATCCTTCATGACATCTGCCAACAAATGTAATCTCCCTAATTCTGCTTTACTCTGTATTGTTAAAAACACCCAAACCTTAAGATCCAATAAAGTTCTCTTTTTTTTTCAGTCCTTCTAATCTCATTGTTAATTTCCATCTACATTTTCACAGGAACAATCAGGCAAATGTTTCCAAAAATCAAGTCTGAACAATTGAATTAAGTAATAAAGCCCATGTCAATAACATCAAGTTTGGAAGTGTCACTGTTAATGTCAGCATACCATATCAGTTAATAAACTTCAGTGTATGTAAGGTAATCTTGCCCTACTTAGATATGTGCATGTCAAAGGGAAATGTTAAGGGACTCTCTGATTTTTTTAAAATTTTGGATTATCACAAAGATCACATTTAAATCATAGAGATCTGCTGTTTCTTATTATCAAACTTACATTTCTAGGAAAAACTATAAAGAGCAGATATACACTTCCTAAATGAGCACTGAAGTATTGAGTAAACTTCCAATAAGCAATACCAGCTTGGGAGAGCTCTAGAAGCCAACAGAGACCTCTTTAATTCAGCTGCTTAAAATACATAACTTTGCCTTTTTGGATTATTAAATTTCATCTAACATATTAGTCTTCTTTACAGCTTTTCTGTACCTGGAACTACCAAACAGTCAAGGATGCTTCAGTCTATTAAATTCTCAGCAGTTTGAAGAAGGTGCATACAGACTGTTCATTCTCTTTTCTGATACAGGAAGTAAGGGAATGACTTACTACGAAAACAGCCAACCACCAAAAAACCCAACCCCAGAAAAGGCAAGGAAGGAAAACAAACATAACTTGTCTCACACAGCAAATTAAGGTGAGAAAATACTTGTAAATTTTTACAGCGTTTCAAAATTGACAGGAAAATTTAATGGACAAAAAGCTTGGTTTGGAATCATTAAATACAAACCTACCATTATGGCTCAGGAAGCCCTGGAAAATTTTCTGTGTGATGTTGCTTTCATCTTAGGCTATTCCTTAGGTTGTCAATACCCTATTATTAATCCCTTTGAGTCAAGATACGAACTGGCTGAACATTAGGTCTAATCTGATAGGCACCTGAATATGTTCTTATGCCACTGTCTTGTGCTTTTAAATCTCCAGGTATTATAAAACTATGTATCTCCTGGGTTTTGCTGTTCTTTAATCATTATCTTTGTCTAATACAGGCAGCTGTTGCATCATCATCAGCTTCTCTCCTCTGTGGTCACTGAACAAGAAGACTTTACCTGAAAAATACATTACTGAAAATTACAGAAATATAATAACACACCAACAAAAAAGGGTTTATTTTTAAGAGCTTCTCTGCAGCTTAAGTAAGCACTGTTAAATTCCTACATGCTGCTGTCAATGCAAGGTACAACAAAGACTTATATCAGTAAAACTGAAGATCCTAATTTGATATCAGAAAACCCCGTATTTTGTATTTCTAGCAGTGGACTCACCAATCTACCACTTTCTTCTTCCTACATATGATACACTCACCTTCTAAAAAGGAAGCACTGATATACATGTTCCATTAAGTCTTTTTCTTTTTATCCTTGCCCTGTTTTTTTCATTTGAATTACTTTCTCATTTCTGCTTCTTGATTACTTCTCTCCTATATTAAAACCCGGTTTTTAATGAACCACCAGCTTACCTTGGCAATCCTGTAATATCGCTCTGAGTACAGCACTTGAATTTGTACTTCACAAACATCCTGACACCTTTATAAGGTTCTTAAAAGAATAAACTTTGACTAATGCAGCATTCAAAGTAGTAAAATCTAGGAAGTAGAAGAGATTTATGTATACTCATTAGAGTGCTTCTTCCAGATGTATTTAAAAAAAACAACCAAATACCACAACTGCAATGTGCTCAAGTTAATAGATTAACAACAAACACATGCAATAGATTAATACTACTACTACTACTACTAATATTGTTGTTGTTGTGGTTTTTTAATTTTTTTTAATGGAAATAGTGTGGCTAGGGAGCAGTGACCTACAGAGGGATGCATTAAACGTTGCAGATTTGCAAAACTCAGCACAAGAAAAGTGTTTGTGAGGAGCCAGACTGTGAAAGAATATTTCAGTAAGAAATTAAGCCACACATTTACTCCCATTTGTTAACATGCACCAGCCATAGCAGTGCAATTGCATTTCATTGTTGCCTTTATGTATATACTAGTGTGCTGAAGGCAAAGTATTTACAAAGTGTTTCCATAACCATTGTTTAAAAAAAAAAAAAAAAAAAAAGAGTGGAAAAAACTTCAATTTACCATGTCAAATGAGACACTGGTACAGCCTGGAGATGCTGAGCCTTTGCACAATTTCTCATCTATGAACTTCGGACTCTGTAATCAAAAGCTACACAATTCATTTCTGCACCTATAACCATCCCTGTGGCCCCTCCAAGAAGTCGATTCCACATACTGGTCTCAACATGATTATTTTATTGACATTGCTCTGCTGAAAGACTTTTGCAAATACCATCCAATTTTCCAGCTCTTTCTAAAGATCAAAAGATGTACCTTGCATAGTAGACAAGAATTTACACTTATGAGTGCCTATTGTCTTGAATACAAATGCTGCTCACAGTGTTTGCCCAAAGCTAAATGTGTATGACTATAATAACTAACTGCAGTTGGACCCTGAAAGCAGACTTGTATTGGAGATAAAAATATGTTTGTGCTGCAGAATAGCTTTTGCTTGAACAACCCTCAGGCTAAGATCTTCAGGGCCTCCTAATTAGGGAGGATGGCACTGAGCTTGAAACCTGTAATTCCAAATAAAGCAGCTGGAAAGGGAATGTAACTTCCGCTTGGAAACAGCAAGTGTGTTAAGCTATTGCTGCTGGCAATGGATCCTGCAGGTTGAGATCCATTTCTGGCAGAGATCTGCAGGCAGCAAACCACCCTGGTCCAAGGGTTCAATCATATAATGGGAGGCAAGTTCAAAACCAGTGCACAACCTGGCCAGGACACTAATTCACATTTTCTAAGATTTTATTTCAAGTACAGAAATAAGTTCATATTGTGCTAAACCACCCAGATAGTGTCTCTTTCTCCAATCACCCTATTGTATAGCCTCTACTGTTTCAGTTGTCCACATGAAGCAGGTTGTTGCTCTTTCAGCTAAGTCACTTATCAAGATCAGCAATAAAGCTGACTTTATCATGCTATTCACTTGAATAATATGTTTAGAAGATGTTAAATTAATTCATGGTATTTCTTCAAAATTCTGCTAAGGAATAATTTTATTTTCAAATATCTCTTAGAATCTCTCATGTTTTTGATCATAAAAAGGATGCAACTATTTAAAAATTACTCAAAAATAAAACTTGTCGGAATTCAACTATCATATGCTCACTAAATCATGAGTATATAAAGAAAAGAATATCAGTTACATTAAAAAAATCATATTATGATCTCTGAGCCGCAAAACACATATAGTTGAGGGGATTAATTTTATCCCACTGGATACCTGATACCAAGAACAAAAGGGTGAAAACAAATTCAAGCAGGATATGACTAGCAAACAAGATACTTGATTATTTCAAGTGGCAATGGAAAGCAAATCCTTCATTAATAACTTACTGAAAATACCATCAACTTCACAAGGTATGCACAGAAGTATTAAATGTGCTGTCATGCAGAAATGTATCTTCCTAGTGTTTTTAAGATGGTGTTGTATTTGTCAGATAAGAAAGCTGCAATACTGGAACCAACATTTAAGCACATGTCCAACAATGAACCTAAAGTTATTCTCACAGCACCACAAACATGAAAATAAATTGTTGGCACCATAATGTTTCGAGGCAATTTTAGAGGTTTGCTTATTCTCATCTCTGTTTCAAATATTTTTACACCAGTGCTTTTTATTTTGAAACATCTTGTTGTACTGAACTATAGAGCAATTCCAATAAATATATATATTTTAAATATTCAGATAATCTGAATATATGCAGATATTGTAAAACTATACTTTTCTTTCAACACATCCAGAATAGAATAAAATAACTCATTTTTCCATTCTTGTTATTAAACCATGCAATCCAATGCAGAACTATTTTACTTTTAAGTTCCGGCTAATTCTATTTAAAAGCATCAGTCCAGGGGAAAAAAAAAACCTAAAAAAATCATAAAAGAGGGTATGCATAAAATGCCTTTAAAATGGTTATTTTTTCATTGCACTAGGAAAATATATGTTGACATATTTAGCAGCTCCTGAATATGAAGAAATTAAATAATCACTTAGCTTTCTTAACGGAAATTAGAACTCAAATAAGTTACCTCAGAAGACAATTTTGGTGCCTTGTCTCCTGACCCATATCTGTTTGGGGTTTTTTTCAGATCACTGGTTCTAATAGCACTTGATAGTTTTTACGACTGCAAGACGAATTAGTTTGGCTTGTTTGGACCCATTTTCAATGTTTTAAATGCTTCACCTGTATATGCCCACATATTTAAGCCACTTACAATTTCAGTCAGAAACAATAAGGTGCCAGACAATTTTCTCAAAGCTTATCTTCCATTTTAAGATGGAGATATAAAAATACAAGCAATATCTAGCACTTCCACACCTGGGTGACTCTTTTATAATGTGATTTTACACTTTTCAGAAAATCTGCAGAGGTGACTAAACTCACCACTTAGAAGACTTTTTTGTATTGAAAAGGTAAATTTCATTAAGGAAAGAAACAGAGAACTGCTCATGATAGCCATGATTGTGGTGTAGTAGAATACAGAGAGCCTGAGAATTCAGCACCCTTCAAAACCAAAACAGTCCTTTAGGGAGGTAAAAATTAGGATTCAGGATTGCATGGGAAATGCTTGCACATGGGACACATTGAAATGGCTGAAGCAGAGACTGCCCTGGCTGTACGCTCCTCTCATGGCTGGAAGTTACACAGGGAACAGAAGAACGGGAAACTTTCCCACTGCACTAGTGTTCACATTCCTGTGTCTTTTCTAAGTTAAACGTAACAGCACTTTCCATTAGTAAAGCTGAGTGTTAGGTACGGCTGTAAAGGAGAAAATAAAGAACATTTTTAGTCATCCTGCAAAATATCTGTGAATGTGAGCCAGGGGCCTTAATACCCTTCTACAGACCATCCTTTTGGCTTTTGCAGGTTATAAAATAATGCAAAAGGGGCATAAGCAAACACAAAATCCCCCAGAATTACAGTCTCAGATTATTTCACAAAACTGGAAAGTTGCCTGCCTTGAGGAAACAACCTTCATATGTGGTAAGAATCTTTACTGGCTTTGGCAGGATCTCTGCTGCCTATAAGGAGTTTCCTAGCGATTTCAGGATTTTGTCAAAATTTTTAAGTCCGTAGTTTTACACTGTTTGTATATAGCAAAATAAAATAATTGCTTTAAATATCTCAAACCCCCCAAGCAAACAGGCTATAATTGTCATGGTGTTAATAAAACAGCTAGTTATAAATCTAACATATTCTTTAAATAAAATACAACCAAATATTATCAACTTGCTTAAACTAATTTTAAGTGTTGTCTGGCAGCTAACATAAAAATACCATAAAACAGGCTGAACACAGTGAAAATGATTCTGTATCTCCAAAGATTGTCCTCAAGAGAGATAGAAATAAATGGGGCCAAATACCTTTTTTTTGGTATGTACAAACATTTGCTAGTAGCACTTCAAATAACTTACACACATGGTAGAAATTATCCATCCTTTTTCTGGGACAGCTTCAGGAATTATTTTGCAATGCCTGCTACATTGCAGCACTGAGTTTTACTTCTGCTGTTGGTAATGTATTTTTCCAGCTACATAGCCTGTTTTGCATTCGAGAGTGAAAAATTTGGCTGTTGCATTTTTCATGATCACTTAAAAAAGGTCATGTTATTCATACAGTAATCTTTAGTCCCTATGTATTTTCTTAGTCCCACTATATTTGCTTTCTCCTTACTCCTACTTTTACTGTTTATAAAAAATAAAGATTCCTACATTGAAATTACAGAAAGAGGAGTTTGGATTTTTTTAAGAAAGAATGAATTCCGTAGCATTTCAAGATTTTTCTGTGCTAGTAATATTTGTGTCGCTTATTCTGATTCCCAGTAACAGGTTAACGCTGGCAGTCTGGTCTTTGGGGAGAGAGAGAGGTATTTTTCAAACAGATTTACTGTTCAACATGGTGTTTCCCTGCAGCAGCTTACTTAGGCCAAATATTGTATACGTGGATATAACTCAGCTGAAGTCAGCCCTCTTGTTTCACAACCCAATTAGTATTTATGAGAGTTCAAATAAGATCAAACCAAACCAAACCAAACCAAAGAAGACTTCTGACTGCATTAGCCATATTACTTCTTTGAAGTAGAGGGAACAAAGTAAAAACTGGAAATTTATGGCTTCAAAAACATTTCATAAGCAATGTGACCAGATTTATCAATACTGAAATGAAGGTCTAACTTCACTCAAGTACAGGGCTATCTGCTATCAATGCCATGGATTAGTGCTCTTTCTGTCACATCTTGCTCAAAAGGGATTGAACGGTTTTATGGACTTAGCTTCTTTAAATTTAGCTCACTACAACATTCACTGAAAAAAATGCAGAAGTTCCTAAGCAGTCCTTAAGAGATTACATCACACTGATAGTATATCCTGACTTTGGGAGCATTGCACACATATTTGTTATGATTAAGCAAAGATGACACGGCAGACTTCCAAAAGCACAACGTCACTCTTCACCTCTCCAAGTCTTTACCATGTAATACTTTCAGTGAACTACATTGAACTTCCCTGTCAAAAAAAAAAAAAAAG
>VZTX01023482.1:30334-101422 GCA_013400915.1 Pardalotus punctatus
AAAAAAAAAAAAAGAAAAATAAGATATCAACTCCACCAAAATAAGATAGAAGGAAGAATTTGATGTTACATGATACTCAAGCACCATGTGCTCAGAAAGCAAATTAGAAGCTTCACACAGTAGAATGTTAAACAGTGGAATAGACTTGAAAGCCAGGTGGTTGAAGAAAAAGTAAGGAGTTTGGTTTTGAAAAAAAAAATCAGAAAGTTACTCCCGAGAAATGCCTCAGCTCAAGTTTCAACAGATTTTTAAAAAATAAAACTAACTAACTAAAACAAAAACCACCTAAACTAACACACTCAAAATCCCTTTGAAAAAGAAAAAAAAAAATAATGCATACTGTTTCCAGAGAGGAGCAGTATGATGTGTCTTACATCATTCAAATGTTTAGGGGTTTTATTCTAATACCTCAGATTTGAGGAATAGGTTTTAAAGTCTGACACTAAAATACTGATTCTCAGACCAAATCTTTGAAATCTGACAGGTATTTAGCTGTGTAACCACAGTTATTAAGGTCCAAAGCTACAAAGATATTAAAAAAGAATATGCAGTGACACAATCTTTTCTATAAAAACTACCTCTTTCTTTCTCATCTTTTACAAAACAAAGGCACAATATCCTAATCTTTTGTCACCCTTTCAAATCTTGTTGTCTCTCCTGCCTTTTTTGATCACAGAAAATCATAATAAGTGAAAAAGAACAGTCTATTATAGAAGGAAATAATGCAAAGACAAATAGACTGAGTTAACATCTTTAAAAGAAAGTTCTCTGCTGCAAGAAGAGGTTAGGGAGGACCAAAAGTGAAGCACATGTCAGATTCTACCTGTAGCTATCATTTCCATAGAAAAATGACTGGCTATGTCAGGCTATGCCCATCATCAAATTTACTGAAATGCGAAATGCAATGCTGCCTAAATAATGGAAGAAAATCAATTCAAGAAATATTTTAAAAAGCCCAAAAAAAACAAAAACAATACCCCAAGAGCTATAAATTGCTGGAGTCTGGGAAAGTACTCAAACATCATTGTATGCTCCCTAGAACTCCTACTCTTCCTTCAGCATCTGACAGTGGTGGTTCTAGATGTACAGTATTATAGTAAAATGTCTCTTCAGATTGAGCCAGTGCTATCACTCATGTTCTTTTTGCCGATAGAGTTGGTGTTGTTGTTGTTATTACTATTATCATCATCATCACCATTATTATTAATCATAGTAGTAGTGTACTTAATAGTTCTCCGGATCGTGGAGTTGTGATATTTATATGATGAAAACTAAGACTTGAATAAGCTATTTCCAGTCCTCCTTATAGCATTTAAAATGAGACAAAAGACAGATAAGGTAACTTCTTTAGGCAGAGCCTATCTGTCCAAATGCTCAGTCATTTCAGTTTGATAAAAACCACAACAGAAACAAGTCATAATCAACCACCTACATTCGCTGATACCAGCACCCTAAATATTTTCTTACAGTTATCTCTGAGTTCATGTTTTTCTCTAATTACACGTTGTGTCTGTAGCTCCTCTACTAGAGCATAACTTCTGTTCTTATATTCCACAGACACAACTTTCTCAGAAAGATTCTCTATGCTTTTTCTTGGCCAAAAGCAAAATCAGCGCTTAATTTTCACCATCCTAATCTTCAAATGCTTCTGGCACAAGTTTTTTTTCTTGAAATACAGTCATGTTGCAGCTTTTGGGATCACTCCTTTAGGCTTTTATTCCTACTCCTCTAGTTTTACTTTAACATAACACCAAAACATTTCAAGGTCTCAACTACTAGCTTAAGATAATAATATCGCAAAAGAGAACTTTTAATTTTACTTTCTGGCCTGAGAAATCTTTGCTTTCTTTTCTATATGTCTGAATAATTCCATCCACCTCAGATACAAAGCCTATGACTTATCTCAAGTGGTATGTCTAATTCTAGATATATCTTAGGATATATCTCCACCTTGCAGACTATTTCATCAAACCTTTTAAGAGACGCAGCCCTTCCCATCCAAACACAGAACCTGTGCATTCCCCAGATTCTGACCCTGTGCCTTTGTTGGTGCAAGATCTTTTTCTTCATCGCTTATAAGTGCTGTTTCACCTGTTTATTCACCTCTCTACAATATAACACTCTTCACTGTAAGTAACAAAAATTTGTTAAAATAATTACATGCACTTTACCCTAGGAAACGGAGAGTCTGAACAGTCAATTTTCATGAATCTCAAAGTTCCTTCTACTGAAGTCCTAAAGCCCATATATCAATTTGACAGAATGGCAAGATACAGCAAAAATGGTCATAAAACAGATTCTTTTTTATTTTTTTTTAGCTTTAGTAATCAATCCATAAAATCCTAAAATACTGTCGAGGGGAAGGGTCCCCATGAAAACTCTCTAAAAAGATGTACAACATAAAATCTATCACTCCTGTTACTGGCAATCAGAATGTTTATAGTCTTCCTTTAAGTACAAATTCATTCCTCTACTTAGAGCATAAAGTGAAAAGTACAGATAGAAAGCAGTATTGGAATATGATTGACTGGCTTCTTAAAGTATGCAATTTAAAAACTTGGGCACCTTATGGCATTCATGAGAATTCAAAGTAACTTTCAGAATTTAGTGAACTTTTTTCCCCCTTTAGAAGTGTTATTCCTTTCTTGCTCTTTTCAGGTATAAATATGAAGCAATTATGCTTCCAACTAGTTCTAGGTTAGTTCAATCATTTTCCAGCTTTCCTGGAATAGCAAAAACCAAAGAGTATCTTCCCAAACTCACAGTCAGACATGAACTTTGACTGCAGTCCCCATAGGTAATAACCAAATTGTCCTCAGCAAACCCAAATTAAAATCTCATCTGCAACTTAGGAATGGGTACATGATAGCATTCTTTGAGAAAATGTAGATATATTTATAATCTAGTTTTTCAAATGGTGTAAATATCCATGGGATGACCTACTCAACACCATGTCTACAGACACCTGTGGCAATGCACATATCTCAGAGGGCAAAAAGAGCTCTAGCACAGGGGCAGGTGTAGCTCATTGACAGAGCTTTTAAACTAGCTTGGAAGAGGGAAAGGGACAAAACCAGGCTTGCCAGTGATGAGCAATGGGATGGTGTGCCAAACAAACACTAATGGGATCCCTCAATCTGCCTCATGAGCTGGGCCCCAGGGTTGCACAGTGCACTACACAGATCCTCACATTTCACCTGTCCAGCTGAGAAAAAAGCAAAAAAAGCAAAAAGGGACAGTAGAAACCAAAGATGGTGTAATCTCTCTCACTTTCTAGTTGAATCTTACTGTATTTAGTGCTGTCATTCAGCAATATTCTACCTCATCTGTCTTGTTGAGACCTTTTCTTCATTCTCTCACTACTTCAGTTAAACTATGGCTTTATTTCATGTCTAAACATTTGTGAGACCTTAAGATTGAATTACAGTTATTCACATCAGCAGTAGGAAAACTGCAACCCACTGTGTTAATACACATTTAAGTGCTACAAACCTTAGAGCTATCTCTTAGATTTTAGATCCATTACTGGGTTTTGGGATTCAGAATGGCACATTTAGAAAAAAATAGGGTGGAGATCAACAAGGATATAAATTGCTTGTCCACTCAAAGTGGGTAGCAACCACTGTGTCTAGGAGCCATCACGACTCAGTAATGACTACTCACATTATTTCCTATACATAGTTGCATCAATTGCATTCTTAGTACACAGACTCACAGATGACATAAGTGGACATAGAAGACATTAAGTTTGTTGGATGGAGACACTTCTCAGCAGATCACCAGATAGGAGGGCAGTGCAAGAGCCCACCTCATTTACTTAGTGGTGACCATCAAACATAGGAATTGACACCTGAATTAACATCAAAGTTATTTTTTCTCCCATAGTGAAATGCTTGTTTCAGTTGGAAGAACAGTAAAACTAAGTCATAACAAAAGGAGAAGCTAATAGTCAGAAAGAACTGAAGGAGAACAAGAAAATCTATCCAGATGCCTAATGACATTCAAGAAAGATTAGCTATAAAGCTTAACACTTCTGCTAGGAAGCAGTTCTCTCCCAAAAGGAACCTGAATAGCATGCAGAAAATATAATCCTCCATGTAATGCATACAGACATAGAGACACCATTCAGTTTTAATGGTGATGTCAAAAAGCAAAGCATTTTTTTTCTTTCACTTACTGATCAATTTTTAGAACCATTTACAACATGAAAAATAGACAGCATGGTAACCAACTTCTTTTAACATTTTTAATTTACAGAGATTTGAGTTAGGTGTGATTGCCAGGATTTTTCATCCAGGAATGCTTAGCAGATTTATAAATGGGTATTGTGACATGCTAACAAATCCTTTATCTCTTCCACAATATTTTAGAATATCCAAAGTACAACAAACAAGTGTCTCCTTAGCAAACGCCTAGATCAACTTCACAGCTTCTAACAATGGAGTTGAGGGATGAAGATGTGTCTTTCAGTGACTATAAAACAGAGCTTTACACTGGGGAATCCAAAGCAGTCCAAGGAGCTGGTTTTGGACCTCCTTCTTTACAGATGGATAAAGATCTGCTCACTGCATTTCTATGACCATGGGTTTAATAATCATAGAATCATAGAACAGTTTGGGTTGGAAGGGACCTGAAAGATCATCTAGTTCCAGCACCCCCCCCCACCCCCCACCCCACATGGGCAGAGTCACCTCCCACCAGACCTGGTTTTTCAAAGTCCCATCCAAGTGGACAACTCATTTTGTGCTGGAAATAAAATTATATATATATGTCAGTGTTTAGTGAACTGAGTATTGTGAATTCCTTTCCACAAATTCCTAAAAAAAAGAGAATTAATCTCACAACACAAGAAAAAAGCACCTTCTCATATTTTATGAGACAGGATTGAATCATTAGTTAACATATTTGTAAGCAGCTCCCTATGTGATCACTGAATTTTTATGTAAAACTGTTTACCTGTGTTATAAGAAATCTTCAGAAATTTAAGGTTTTTTGTGGTAGCAGCAAAAGCAAGCTACCAATGACTGTCAATAGCACTTCATCAACATTTATATACTACTAATGCAATATTTCATCAATGCAAAATGATGTAATTGCTTCAGATGTCTGACCTTGAAGATACTAGATGTGAATTTCTGATTTTTGACCGCAAATTCAGTAGTCATGCAGTTGCACATTTCTGCCAAGCATTTCTAGCATGATCATTGCTCAAAATCATATTCTTATTATTAAACTAATACATATACTATCAGAGCTAAACAGAAGATTATAGGAAGGGCAAAAGTCTGCTTGAGATACACAAGCTACAGACTTTGAGTCATGGAATATACTCCTTAAATGAAAACGAGCAGAAAACCAGCAGAGATTTTGGAACTTATTCCTGCAATCCCACAACTAGATGCACTGCAACAGGATAGCATGCTTTTTAACAGCACTTAATTCAACCTGTCAGTGCAAGGCTGGACCTTAAACTTCTCCCTGTAATCTGTTCTGAAAGCCTGGACACTTACATAGAGTAAAATGGCCTTATGTTTCCACTCAATATTTGGATGGGGAGAGAGGATCAGAATTTTTTTTTTTATCCAAGCAAAGATTGCATGGACAGCAAGAATTCAGAGGACAATTGAAAGAGAAACTGCATTTATAATGTTTCAAAAAGTGTCAAGTAGAAAAGCACAAGCCCTTATTATAAAAATCTACCACAACTTTTTCGTGTGTCATCACAGACTATACAGTTTATAGGCCCTAATTCAACTCCCTGCAGTAAAAGCTTCCTTCAAAATTGGATTCAAAGCCTAAAAATTAACGTCAGCGTTTTTGAGAGATTCAGCTCTCACACAGGCAGATCCTGTAAAACTGGAAGTCAAAACAGGAAACTGACTTTCAGACACAATCCTGAGATACCAATTAATATACATTTTTATAAACAGTTTCTAAAATAAATCCTCTTCCTTCCTAGCAGACCTCAGCATTACCTTGGTTACGCACATTAAACTGTGCATATATCTTCTTTTAATTACACTGTCAAATTATTTCTCCAAACAATACTAAATGACTGAAGTAGGAAAATAAATGCATATTGTTTCAGTTATCTGCTTCCAAACCATGGGATTTTTGCGTGCCACTCTCTTTAGCCAGATTCATTGCTTACAGATTAATGCATAAAGCAGCAAAAAACACAGACTGACCACAAAGTACTTGAAACTACAATGGGCTTTTTTTTCTAATTAATGAAATTTCACCTGCATGTAGTCAAAAGTAATCTAAGAAATATTTCTTAAGCAATTAGCACAGCAGACTTGAATAAAGGGATTCAGTCCACTTCTCAGAAGACAGAGCTCCTATATTTGTCTGTGTTCCACACACTTTTGAAATTGTTATTTGATCTGGATTCAAATTCCCTAGCAGTACTCTTTTGCTAGGGCCACCCTCTGATTCCTAGCAAATCCTTTCCTTTTGCAGCCAGCAAGCTGATTTTATTTCTTCAGCTATTCTAAAAGATCATATGAGATCTACTTGAACAAAAGGCATCTGATTATAATTTCACAAACACAATGCAAATGCTAATACAGCATCTTTGCTGTTCTGGAGGGCTTTAATGTATTGGTGCAGGAAGATAAGGGGAGAAATGTTCCAGAGACTTTATACAACCTTAACAAAAAACCAAGAAAAGTCTCCACGTGCAAATATCTTCAATGATATTAACATCCATTTGCTGCTCCCTTACAGCAGATGCAATCTCCAGTGAAAATGCTTCTGTTTAGCACTGAGAATCTTCTATAAAAATTAAAATCTGCTCAAAGTAAGTGTAAATGTTTAGAAGCCCAGAACTTATAACAAGCTCGACTCCAAAACTTCAGAGTATGGATAAACATATTTTGGAACAGAAGTACTATTACGTGATTATGAATAAAAAGATTTCTGCTTCCAAACTGTTTTATGGTGCATTGCATAGAAATGCCTTCTGCATTTTTTTTAAATAGTCATGAGGACCAGATGACAGAAACGTTGGTCTCATCCCCAGTGGTATGCAAACTTCTACCTTCTATCTGCCTGATGTACTCATAGGCACTATTTTTGATCATTTGGTTTGGGTCATTTCTCTTTTACACATTCAAAATAAGGTATCTCAGGTAAAAACTTATAAATAAACTAATAAAAATATATTTTATTTCCAAAAAACTAATCAGTTTGGCATTTTGGAAAGTGTCTTTCAAACCCTGCTTATAAAAAAAAAGAGAAATTAAATTATGTGTGCCCAAATTTTCTCACAAGCTGCACAAAGTATAGTTAGTTAAAACTTTTGATACCTCTATGATATCAGGAGCATAACTACTGGCTTTTCATAAAATTCTCAGAACTAACACAACTGTGCTAAATCCCACAGCTCAGGGAAACAGGAAACCCTTCATGAAGAAGAACATTGTTATTATGCAGTGACACCACTCAGTTTAACTTGGTCTCCTGATCTAGAGGGCTGTACTTTCAACGATCACGGGCATTTCACAGACATGGAAAGGGAAAATGGAGAACAGATTCTTGAAAAACCTTTATCTTGTTTTGCAGTATGTAATTAGAATGCATGAAATTTCAGAGCTGTCTCAAACATTATTTCAGGAAGTTAGTGATTTGGAAGTGTTTTAAATTAAGTGGGAGTTTCCTCTATGTTCCCCTTTTGATTGCTCCCTCCTCTCATTTTCCTCATGTTTCAACTAATACAGTGCTTGTATTGAGACTCACTGTAGCATGAGCCTGATTTTGATGCAAAATCCTCCTTCTCCAGGATATAGAGGAGGACTGTTTTTCAGGGCACTGTAGAGCATTGCTCTCTCCTCCTTTTGATTCTGTGAGATTTTTCAAGTAAAAAAGAAGACAATCCCCCCCTTTGTGAGATTCTGTATCTCTTCATATTTTAGCTTTTTTTCTTACTCTGAAACCTTATTTCTAGGTCTGCATATCTTGAGAAAAGTAGCAAGAAATATGGATTTGAACCCACAGCTGGCAAAAGAAAGTTATTAATTAATTCTTTTTCTTCCTTTTTAGTCACTGTTGTATTCCAACCATTCCTTAGAGCATAAGAAAAACAATTTAATTTAAAGAATAACTTTTCCCCACACACTAACTACATGTTGCAGAAAGGCTACAACTCTACAACTTAAGTTTATATTAGACAGGGGAATGAAAAAGTAACACTCAAGGAAAGATCCCTACTTTCTTTCAAGGGGTTTTTTTGGTTGCTTCTGGACTCCGTGAAAACTGAAAGGAGCCTGATAACTCTTTTATTATTATCTTAATAACTCCAGCTCAAATCAAGAGACATTATGAAACTGGTATTTCATGAAAACCAGTTGGAATTAGAAGGTCCAGACAACTAACTGCATCTTCCTTCCCCCTCACATCCAACTCCATTTTGTTAAGGAAACTTTCCATTCTGACCATTCACGAGGCTCCCAGGCAGCCACACTCCCAAGGCCAGACTTTCATTGCTGGGACTGAAGCCCCTTCCCAGCAGGCAGCTCCAGTGACTCGATGGGAGCCCCACTTGGCTCCCTGCTCACCCCACTCACACAGTCAGACCTGGTTTCCCACGGCAGAGTCTCAGATGTCTCACTCCATAAAGCCATTTATTCATGGAGCAGTAACACAGAAACAGCCTGAGCAGGTGCCTTGACCAAAGGACCCCTGGGCTTTTATACTCACAGTCCCAGCACATGAGACTCCTGCTCATTTTCCTGAGACTACAGCTGCTGCTGTGTGTCTCAGTGTCTCTTCACCTGGCTGTGGTCACCCACCCTTATGCCCTTTGTCACCCCAAAGGCTGGCACTTCATGGCCTCTTGTCTTGGCCTCTGCCACTCAGCTTAACCTGCTATTTGCACTGGAGCTTGCAACCGAGCTATGTGCAACAAATGTATTCCTCAACAACTTTATAATCTAGAAAACCTGATGAAGCTCCTGGAAAGGTGCAGAGAATAAAACCAAGTAAATTTCCCATCCAAAATAAAAACTTACTTCCTTCTGCTAGGCTTACTGAAGTATACAGTCCAAACTGTAAGACTCAGAAGCCAAACCACTACTAGTTCTATGACACTCAAAAAATAATACATATCATCCACTTGGTCTACCTGAAGAGCACTCAACAAAAGAGGCAGCAGGATAAGTGCAGCACAGCTTTGTGCCATGAGGGTTGAAAGGGGTTACCTTGTGATGAAATTATGGTTGCAATAAAATAAAGCAGGAAGGAAGGTGCCTACAGCAGCTCATATTCTTCAATATTTCTTCTTGCCTCTTACTGTCTCTAACTGTGAAAGCTTTACAAAAATGGGAGGCAGATGGGAAAAGTCTGCTTGACCATTTGTGTAATTCGGAAGATTTTGCAGCACAAAGAATGCATCCATATTATAACCCCAAGTGCTGAAATCATAAAATTGATATATGTCCCCAAAAGCCCACATGTTTCATTCTTCTCCTGTTAACAATTTTTAGGATTGATCTCCTCCTTTCCAGAGAAATGTAACCATTGTTTTCTTGAATTTCTTTATGTGACATTCACCTTACACCAAACCTCTATAAATACTGTGTACCTTCATTTGTCCTGTTTTATGTATGCTATTATCAGTATGCATTTTGTGCAGCTGCAAGTACATATAGGACTATAAATGCCTGTATAATGTCAGCACGTCTGGCCTTTATGAGATGTTTGTCACTCCATCACATTTGATATATGTGGGTTGTAGCTATAATAGCAATGTCTTGTATGTTGCACAGAACGACTTGTGACTACTGAGCACAAGGCTGGGCTGCACAGCGCAGCCTGTAATGTTTGTATCTGCCTTGTATTTTAATGCACCTGAAATTGTGATGAATTTAAGCACAAACTCCCACTTACCACCAGTGTGCTCATACCTGGCTGTTGTTACTGAGCGACCTTCTGTGTCCTGAACTTACAGAAAGGTTCGCTAAATAAAATAATCAACATATGTTTTGATAAAAATCAAACTAATGTTAACACACTACACACCCCAAAAAGATTAATCTTTGCAAGGAAAGAGCGTTGACAACATTTGTCAGTTTAAACACTTCCTGGCAATAGCTCAGCTTGTTAACAGGCAATGAAAGACTGCTCTATTAAGCTCAGGGTGATGCTAAAATGGTTTCATATAAGACGACAGCAATTTTCCTTACCACCAAGTGAGGCTGCCTGTTGAGAAAGGCCATGGCACTCTGCAGGTCTTTGCTATTCATAGGTATTGATTGTAATGAGGAAGACATTTTACTGCTATCCAACTTTATAGTGAATTACAAGAACAGCTATGTTTTTATTAAGAGCTAGGAGTCATATAAATATGACTTAGACTGCTGCTTAATTTAATGGCATTTCCTTTTAATTTTAACTGAAGTGATGTTCCATACAAATAATAAAATAGATTACATAATACTTTGTTTTTAATTTAAACTCAAACTTTGAAAGGGAGAGGGTTTAATAAATGCTACCTCTTAAAATTTACCAACCTATCACTTCCATGAATAAAATATTTTTCCTGATCAGAACTAGATTAATTTTTGGTGCTTAAATGAAATTCTGAGTTCCTGGAAGTCACCCAAGTCTGTGTCAACCTGGCCTCAGTATATATATTGAAGGAAAAACCTATCAAGGCATAAAAGAATAAAAAAGAAAAACAGAAAAGAGTCTCCACTAAAAGAGAGGGAAAGGTAAACCTGGTTAGTGTCCAGAAGAGAAGTGAGAATTGGCTTTTTGAACTCACTCTGTATTCTACAGACTCCAGACATTACACTGCAGAGTAGCATTTTTTATCTGGGTATCAATGTTGTCAGTCTAACATAAACTTCTGCTGAAGGGAAGTTTCAAACTCTGCAGTTTAAATATCCTGCTAGCCAAAACTTGGTAAATGCAGGACAAGGCATGAGTTTTACTCTATTTCATAGGGTGGTTTTATTTTAGTGCCTAAATAATCCCCTGTGCTAGAGGTGGGAGATCTCTAATGAAAGCAAACCTCTCAAAGACGTTGCTGGTGTAATTCCTTTATAATCAGTCTGGTGGAAGACCTTGAATACTAGCTCTTCCTAGCTGTTGGCTTGGCTCTGGATTGTCTGTCTTTTGCATATACATTTCTTGAGAATGTGTCAGGAGTGCTTTAATCCTTTACATCCAATAGCCTCCTTCTATCACAGTGCAGATTTCTGGTTCTAGAAAGAACTCCAAGTCCACAAGGAAAGTAAGCCTTTTCTACAGAAAGTTACAACATCCACAGGTACAGAGAAATGCTAAAAGATAAGCCACTCTTGCTCACTAAATAATGATGTCTGACCATTTTCATGTTTAATACAAAGTTATCTGTTTTAATAAGTACCTTGGTATGATTTCAAAGGACTCTGTTGGACTGCACCTGTGCTGATGCAGTTTAACTTCAGTGATTCCATGTGATTTAACAGAATCAGACCAGTGTAAGGCTGTTGTAAGCAGAATATGAAAGACGGAGCAATCTACATAAATTAACAAGTTTCAGAGTCAATCTGTCTTTGTATGGCTGCATGTACATGCTGGTTTCTCCATTCATATGTGATACTGCACACTCAAGACTACTAGCACAGTTTTCATTAAGTCAACACTGTGTATAAAGTTGTATAGTCTTGAGACTGGTAAATAAGATTTCACCTATATATTCTTGTATTCTCTCTTCCTTGTTCCTGTCATCACAGAGGAAAACTTACTAGGAAAAAGGTAGAGAATGTGGAGAATAGAGAGCCACAGAGTTCAGTGTTCCAAATGTGGTTATAATGACCAATATTTACAAAATATGAGACATCTAAGTTTGAATTTTAATGACCTGAAGTTCCTTCCACAGCCAGTGAAGATGGATATATATCATCTTCCTGAGCATCTCAAGCTGTAACTCTCTCCTCTAATGGCAGAGAGCTCCTAGCCAAGCACCCTTCCAGAGGCAGTGACTCAAGCAGGTGCCTCAAGTAAAGTTAAGGATGAGAATGGCCTGTGTTGCCAAGAGTTAAGAATTCATGTTTCTTTATACATGCAGGTTTGGTACTAAAATAATATTTTAAATATTAATTCATATAGAAAAAGGTAAAACAGTATTTCCCCATGATTAAAGAACAAGACTAGAAAATGAAAAATCTTGATTTATTTTTCAATTACTATTTACTACTCAATTTACTAGCTCATAAATTACTAAGCAGTAATTTACTATTACTATTTACTATTAAATACTGATTCTTATTTACTATTTACTATAACATATTTTCTTGATTTACTATTTATTATGGGTGTTCTTTTTTTTTTTCTCCATCACTTCAAAAAATAACTTAGTTCCAGCTTTTATTAATGAATATCTATTTACATTTTACCACGTGGTTCCTTAGACTGGATTATGGATTTCAAATCCCAAACTCAAACATTTATTACTTCAACAGAGCAGCAGCTGTCCCCACCCAGCTCACGCCCCATTGCTGCCTTGAGCAGAGCTGGGATAAAGGGCAGTTTCTTTAAAAGTCCCTTTTTTAATTAGTGCATAGTCTCCTTTGGTGAAAAGACTTTTTATATATCCCTGGTGACACAAAAGAAGGTCCTCCAGGGCAGTGTATACTACAGCCCGTATTACTAGACCCCTCACTGATATCTCCACCTTCAGCATTACTAGCACGAGAGAATTATCTATACACAACAGATTTTCTTCCTGTGCTGTTATTTCTATTGTGTAAGACATGCTTGCACAATTGCTTTCATTTGATTCTATGGAAATACATCATGTGGAGCAAAAGGCATATCAGCCTCTGGTTTTTAATAAATGATCATACTGACAATTAAAATTCTTGGTAACAGGTGCATTACTGTTAAAATCTATGACTGATTTCTAGAAGAAATATCTGGAACAGCAGGGAGTTGAGCAGCTAGTAGAAAACCTTATTAAAAATCAAGGTAATAAACCTTTTGCAAATATCAATTTTAATTATTTTTTAAATTACCTTTTCCTCTTCCATCTCTTTCATATGGCCCAATCATGTGAAAAGTTAATAATATTTTATAATAAAAAAACATTTACTGTTCTTTTTTTTTTTCATCATCTTTAGTGGAGTTTTTCAACAACATGAGCCATTACACTGAAATGGGAATTTCTTCAGCCATCAGTGCACACAGCTGTTTTATAGTTAAACTGTTTCCATCAGTAGAGGTTTTTTGCACAAGTGCTTCTGGTTCTGGAGCATGATTTTGCTACAGGGTTTTTATTTATATAAACCAATTTTTAATTTCTAAAATTAAAATGGCTAATCTTTTTTGCTCTCTAAGAATTTTTGAAATATCTGAACACAATAAAAGTTTCTAAAACATGCATAAGGAAGTTGTTGAAATTAACTGCCCAGCAAAATGACATGTGAAAAGGAAAATTCTTCTTAGAAGACCAATCACATTTATTTTCATCTCATCCTCTTTCTCTCCCACAGGTTGAAAGGGATTTGGTCAAGAAGAGGCTTTCAAGATCCCTTTTTTTTGTGAGCTGAGATACAGAGCATTGCATCTTTATTTTCAGAGGTGAAAGATGTAGCAAATTTTTGGAAGTGATTTGCTTAATGGAAGAAAAAGTGTCTTAAGGGCCACTAAAAAGTGACACAGCAAGGAAACATAAAAACCTCTGGGTGCTTACCCTTTTAAGTTTCAGTCATGTCTCTTTCTTTCCAGAAGTGCTTTTTACTTAC
Source organism: Pardalotus punctatus (assembly GCA_013400915.1). NCBI lineage: Eukaryota > Metazoa > Chordata > Aves > Passeriformes > Pardalotidae > Pardalotus > Pardalotus punctatus. The sequence goes on from VZTX01023482.1 coordinate 44,065, forward strand.
ACTGTAATGATCTTTAAAGGGGTGGTAATGAAGAATAATGTACTCTGTGATGACTGGAATTGGTCATTTTTAACTTGTGACTCACCATGGGCACAGTGTATATTAAACAGTACATCACAGTCAGCGGTTTAATTCCAGCTCTTTTTATTTATTTGCTTAGAGCACGTCCTGCTCTTCTTCAGGTTTGGGGAGACTGACCTGCTGAGAGGCAGATAAAAGAGTAACTCCAGACAACAGCTATGTGATTGCTCTGACCTTTGCAGAGGCTTAGTGAAAGCACTGAACAGCCTGGTCTTTATACCATTTCTTTTCCACAGGAAGTAATTTTTTTCTGGATGTGACATGAAGCCAATTGAGTGTATCTTTAACACATATTAAATACATATGTGCATGCAACCAGACAGATGTTGACCAGTTTCTTCCAAAGACCACTTAATTTAACAAACAAAGACATAACATTTCCCAACGAATGCATTTTAAATTCTTACTCTTGGTTCAGCTGCTTTGAGTTTCAGAGTCATACTTCTCCTTATCACCAGCTGAGGAGGGTGAGTATATCTATATATCTATATAGATATAGATATAGAGATATATATATATACACATATATATATGTGTGTGTGTGTATGTATGTATGTACGCTGCCCACAGCACATATGAGCAGCGAGGGCCCATAATATAAGAGGGCATTCAGTGGAATGCTACAGCCAGCACAATTCACCTGGACCACAGCATCCTCCCTCCTCATCTCAAACAGCTCCCAGAAACTGGACATGACTGACTGGTTTGATGGACTAAATGAAATGTCTCCACAGACCTCAAAAACTAATGAACCCCAGCTCACAATCCTGTGCAACACACTCACAAAGTTCAGCGAAAAATGACCTGAGATTGCATGAGGTAGGAAACCTGCCATTTACAGAATGAGTTTATCAGAACTGATGGTTTTTTCTAGTAAAAGCTGTTGTACATATGAGCTCAATTTGATGCTGCATTGTTTAGTGGCAGACAGTGATAATACAAAACATAATGCAATTTACCGCTTCATTTCTTCATAAAGTCTACCCTGAAACATTTATTGCTCCATGTTACAGTAGAGAAGGAGTTCAGTAAAATGATCACAGTAGCGAATCTGGAAAACTATAAATAGTGCTCTCTTCTTTCCTAAATAATATTTCACACTCTAGTGAAATAACAAATTTTCTTTTTAATACCATATCTGACCGGAATTACTTGTCTAAAATTTCTAAAATCAAGTTAGTCACCCTGGACTAGATTTGTATTTATTGTTTTGTCTATTGATGAAATGGATAGCTCAGTCTGCTCTGCCTATGGACTTTGACAACTGAGAAAAACTTTAGAAAGTGTAATCTTCAGCTTCTGCAAGTTCTGAATTTTGCTCAGGTTTCTTCTCAGCTGCCAATCACAAAAGATTGACAATTGCACCATTAAAAGCAAAATATTTTAAAACAAAGCAACATTAATGCCTTTATGGGTTTAGTCTGCTTTCCAACCTTTTTTTGCTTGCAAATTCCATTACTTCAGCCCCAAACCATAGAACACCATACATATTCTTGCTCACACAGAAATTGTAGACTTCCTTTCAGACACTGGAGAGAGACAACAAATCATATTTCTGGTTTCTTGGCAGAATGGTTGATAACCTCTTCTGTTTTCTTCTCTAGCACCCTCCAGAATTCCCCTTAGTGACTTGCCAGCCATGAATTTTGGGGTTGACTATTTTTATATTTCCACCCCCCTATCCTTTTCAACCTTGGTTCTGGACAACACATTTCTCTTTCAATACCTCTGCTAGAAATGGTGGCTATTTTAGCTGTTGCAGTTCATATGCATTTTGGGACACCAGCTAGTGTCTCTGTAGAGTACTACATTATGACATGTGGTAGATGCAAGTCACACTAAGGTTAATAACCTTTCTTCTGTGTTCTGCCACATGGAGTAGATCCACCTTTAGCTAGTCTATAAAAATGGATAGAATTCCGACAAAAGCATACATTTCCCAATTCTCTAGCAATCATAAAAGACAGAAGACAAATGATGACCTTACAGTAAAAAGTGTCACTTCACAGGAGTACCTCAAACTTCACTGAAGATTTTCCAAAACAGAAATTGAAAACACATTTTCACAAAGACCTAAATATGCGCTGTCCAAAAGATGGTATTTTCAGTAAGATGTGAGAATGAGATAATAAAAAGGAGGTAGATAGATAACCATTTGCAGCTACTACCACTACTGTTCCTTTTGATTTCTGATTATTTGAATCTACTGCCCACTGACAGGTGCTCAGTATGAAAGAAGCTGGTCCTGAACGAAAAAGACAATTTTCACAGTTCAAATATCCACACTGACCCTATGCAGCTTAGTTTCAAGGCAAAGTTATTCAAAGCAAAGCAACATTCAAAAGCCAGTGGTTGGTAACTTCTGCAAAATATAGGCAATTTACCTGTAAATGCCTCACTACTGCTGGTTAAACTTACCACCTCTTTATGCACAGGTACTCACTGACTTAAATAGATCTACATTAATTGATTCCGCAATATCAATTAAGTTCAAAAGCAAACCACAAAGGATGTAACATGCAGATTTCAGTTTGTGCAATACGGATGTAGAACCATCTCCAGATCTAAATCTTATGCTAATACCTCTGTAGCTCTAGAGCTAACTTATGACCAAGTCATCTTTGTGATGCTCCCTGACACTCCCGAGCTCAAAATTCACGTAGGAACATTTCAATATAACGGTCAATAACAGTGAAGTCCTTTAAGTGCTTCATCCATATTAATCCCAAATGTGTACTTCATGATTAATTTTCTTGAAACAAATTCCAAAGGAAGTGTCAATGATTATGTTGTTATTGTAGGGCAATACTATTATTTTTATTTATTTGTGGGGGGTTTGCCTGGTCTCAATACTGCACCTTTGAAAGATTTTTTTAGAGAGAGTGGCCAGGCTGACTTAAATGAGGTGTGATACCTTGATGTCTAAAATGAGGTGACATAAATCCAGGCCCCAGAGTCAACCTGAATGTCACTAATCTGACAAGATTCTTCTTGACCGTAGCAGTGAGCTTTTTGTATCCCTTCCTGGTTCTGTTCATATCCCGCTGAAAGATTTTTAAAAAATGTTCAACTGTATGTATGTACATACAGTCTGTAATAGGAAAATAACAGGCAAGTGCCTTGACTCAACTTTTTTCCCTTCCCCTAGCTTCAAATACAGAGTAATGACAACTGAATGTCTTCTCTTAAAAAACATGGTGGTATTTAACTAACAAATATGAATCAGAGATAATGGCTTTTTTCTAAATTTATCATTAGGTTCTCTGTATTTTGAACAGAGACTGCAGAATTCTTAGTTTGACAATTTTCTCCAGTTTACTCATGTTAAAGTAAGGTTACCTAAGACTCAATACAATTTCAGAGCAATAAAAAATTGTATCACTTTATTTGATGTATCTTTTACAGTCTAGGTGAACTTAATATGCAATTTTTGCTTTTCTTTTTGCAATGTATATGAGCCATCCCTTGCAAATACACTTTGTTCAAGGTGGCTATAGTACGAAAATGAGAAAAAAAATGCAATGAGATTGTATGTGTAGAAGTGGAAAAATGTGAACAATGGTCTACAATAACAACACCTATAGAAATATTATTTTAACAGCATTAATTCTGATTCCATTAGTAAAAGATTGTAATGATGCAGAAGATTATTACATTCTTTTACTAATGGTGAAAATCCATGCCCAAAAATTTGGGTTTGCATCCACTAGAGAGAATTTCTAGTGTATCTATGAAGATTTGATACAAATGCTGGGCCCTTAATATTCCTCAGGAATATATTTTAGAAAACTTTTGACTGAAAACATCATAGAACATGAACTTTTTTCTTGCTAGTTATCAAAAATGCTATGATCCTGTAGCCTCAATTCAAGGACTATAAACCAGGCATAATTGTTCCAGAGAAGCAAGGGAAAGATTATAATTATCTAGAAATCAAGATTTTATGAAGGTAGAATGATAATGTACTGGATTCTAAGTTTTGGAAAGAGGAAAACATGCTTTCCTAAAATTCAAAAGCTTGAGCTCTACCTATCTTGTAGTGACAACTTGTAATAAGATCAAAGTTAAGGACAATGGAAGATCTATATATAATTTTCCCATATTTACCTTCATAATGAATTTTGTACTGTAAAAGTATCTCATTTATATTATTTGAAACTTTTCTAAAAAAAAAAATGAAGAATTATCATTACAACCATGGAGGTAACATTAATGACTGTAAAGGACAAACCCAGGTTATCTAAAGTTCAATTGTAAACATGTTTCTCTTTTTATTTGTATGAGGATTTTTTTCACTTAAAATAAGAACTTATTTTTGTCATCACAGAATTGTGGTGTTTGGTGGTGTGGGTTTTTTTTTAAACTTGTAATTTTTCAATTTTCATCCAGGTTGCTGATTCAGCTCATCCTCCTCTCCCACCGATTTTGGTGGAAATTCCATTAGACTAATCTTTCGCTATTCACTGTTGATACCATTACAAAATTGTGCAGTAGTACAAGATAGAGGGCATATTCCTACAGGACACACGTCAGCTTGACAGGGAACAATACACTCTGCACAGCTTCTTTATTAATTATATGATCACATAAGAGTGGTAATTAATTTTTTTTTTTTTTTTTGCTTTCTTATGAAGATGTCATGTGAAATAATGTCAGAAGATTTACTTGTCAAGACAGATGACATCTCCTGGTTCACCACCTTCGCAAGAACTGTTATTATTCCGTTACAAAAGGATATGGGACTAGTATTACACAATTTCTCCATGACAAATTCATTTTGGCTATTACTCATCTCCCCACTGTTCTGCAGGTGCTTACAGTTCATTTGATTTATTTGTTCCAGTTGTTTGGGGATTTTTTTACGACATTTAAATTATGCTGATGGGTCTGTAATTCCACAGCTCTTCCTTCCTCTCCTTTATAGAGGCAGGCACTGAGTCAGCTCTTCTTGAATTTTCTGAAACTTTCTCCATTCTTTGCAACAGAGAACTGCTAATGGATCTTGAGAAGGCTTAGTCTAGTTATTTAAATATTGTAAAATAAATTTCATTTTAGCCCTTTCTTAGGCTGAGTAGTTGCCTTAACACGTAATAGCTCCAGTTAAGGAAAAGTGAGAAAGATATTTAACATTTTTTCAGGCTTAATACCACTTTTTAATTTATTTCCTTCCTCATTTGATAGCATATCATTCCTTTTATTTACCTTGCTCTGATTATTAATGTGTTTATAAAATGACTTAATTTTCCTTTATGTCCTTTTTTTTCTGTCATGCATAATTCTGTGTCTTGGCTTTTCTATTAGTGCTACTTCATCTACACTAATTTGGTAATTTGACCTAGTTTCCACTTTCTGAGGGATTCTTTTTTTTCCTGGGCCTTAGGCAGTCAAGGCTTACTTAAGGGAGCTACTTCCTAGGCTTCCCAAGTATTGAGATGGTTTGTGCTTCTCCCTTAAATATAATTTCTAGGGGGAACTGCCAGTGCTTGTAAATGTTTTTCTCCTAGATTTATTTGCAATGAGATCTGACTCATCAGCCCTACTAGTTTGTTCTCTTATAATTTATTGGTTTTATTATGATCTGCACTTTCTGTTTCTTGATGTAATAAATCATGTTATGTCCTCACTAAGCAGGTTAAAGAAAGTGAAAGCAAACCCCTTTCATATTTTCAACTACATTTTCTTCTAGAGGCTTCCTGCTAGCTGCCTTCAGAGAACCACAGAGAGACCAAGGCTGGGAGGGAACTCTGGAGAAGATTAGTCCCAAGCTTCTGTGCAAAACAGCACTTAATGGAAAAAACTAGATGAGATTGCTCCATGCTTCAAGCCAGCAGACTTTTGAAACTCTCCAGAGAACAGACTGAAGTTGATTTCACCACCTCTCCATTCATTTTTTTTCTTACTATAAACCACTTCTGCTCTAAATTATTGTTATTCCTTATACTCAGCTGAAATTGTTTGCATTGCAGTTTGTGGCAGCTGCTTTCTGTCCTGCCATTATGCCCTGCTGAAGAGTCTGTTTTCTCTGTAACATCCTACAGGCAGTGACAAACTGCAGTTGCATCCCAGAATCATAGATCACAGAATGGTTTGGGTTGGAAGGGACCTTAAAGATCATCTGTTTCCAGCCCCCTGTCATGGGCAGGGACACCTGGTCTGGTGAAACCGCTCCAAAGGGTGGCCGTGCCTCCCAGCCTGTGGCTGCCTTTCCTCCACTTGGGTAGCATCAGCTGCTTCACAAGGGAACAGTTGCTTTTCTTGTGCACAAACACTGAACATTGTACATTTCTGAGTCAAGCTTAAAAGGGAAACTGGAATACTGCATAACATTGTACTTTAAAGCGCGTCGAAAATTTCCTCCAAGCAATTGCAATACCTGCCAGGGGCTAATATGTTAAAGACCCATAACGAAAATATTTCTGCTAAGGCAAACAGAAACTTAATTTTCTAATTAAACCAACAGTAAAGTAAGAAAGAAAGACAGAAAACTTTACTATTGAAATATCTTTGTTAAAACATAACCTCTATGGTGTAATCCCACATGAAGGATGCAAAACTGAGGCACCCATATCTAAACAGCTTAACTACCTTTGCAAGAAACAGATGTTTGATTTTCTTTGTAATAAAAAGAAGGGTATTTTCTTTGTAAAACTGAATATTCACTACAGCACTAGAACCAAAGTAAGGGTATATAAGGCCATATATAACTGTGGGGTTTTTTTTTAGGAAGCACAATACGAAGTTATTCTTTTCCTCACCCATGTACAACTTCAAATACTTTGCAAGGGTTTTGCCAACCACTGGAAATAAGTAAATAACAGAAGTAAAAAAAAAATGACAGAGGGTAAAAGTGGAGCCAGCAACTTGAAGACAGCCTATGATGTTTTAACTATGGTGCATCGTAGAGGCTCTCTATCCTACCACCACCACCAACTGCTAGACTGTGCAATCAAGTGTCTCCACAGACAAAATGATTTTTTGAAACCTCTGAATACAGTGGCATTAATCCACTTCATCAGTCATAAGTCACACTTTTCCACTAGAGCTCACAGAGTACAAATCAGGACTGGAGCGCCCAAGTCAGCCAGAAAATGTCCTTTGAACTACATTTGGTCTCTCTTTTTTTTCCATGAATGCTTCCCCAGCACACTGTAGAAAGGTCCTAAGAATTTGCTAAATGACAACAATGTATGTTTTGGTTTTTGTCTGCTGCACAGGTGCTTTAAAATATCTGTAAACATTAATTTCTCAGGAGAAACAATAAAGATACTGCAAATAAAATTCAGCATACCAAGAAGCACAGTATGCATTTAACTTCAGATGTTCCTCTGGTAATTTTTTTTCTTAGTTGACATGGAGCTTTAACTCTTGAATGTAAAAGTGATTTGGGAAGGCAAAAATTTCTTTATGTGGATGGTAACTCCTGATGTTTGACAAAGCTTTCTCAGGTTCAATAATAGGAGTCCATTCAAATGTTTAAAAGAATCCAACTTCTAAATCTCAGCAGTATCTACCCAATCTATATATAGCTCATTTAATCCCAAACATGCTTTAACAACACTGCTCAGTGAGAAGGAAGCAATTTCACAAACGAACCAATGATTTCCATCAAAAAAATGGAAAAGAAAATGAAGGTGTAGTAGGAAACGTACATTTTTTCTTCTTAGATCTTTGTTTTTTCAAACTCTATTCAGCCCCATAAGGCCAATGCAATAATAAAGGCTAATTTCCTGTGGCAATCATCTTCAAAGGGAACTAAAATTAATGCATGTATTCTGGAGCCATACTGATAAAAAAGGTTCAAACAATCCCTATTATTTCAAATAACATTGAAAAATGAATGGTTTTCAACTTATTTCTAGCTATTCATTTAGGATTAACATAAAATAAGCTACTTGAAGTATTATTATCCTTGTGAAATGTATTTATATCAATATGATTACTATCTTCAGTGAAAGGTTTAATATCAACATATATGTAATTACTGGAAATGTTTCAATTTATATTAAGAAATTAAACTCTAAGATCAGCAACAACTGCCTCAACTAAATAAAACAGTTCTTCCCACAAGCCACATATAAATTTTCTCATTTATTGAAGTTACATCTCTTTCACAGCAAAAACTGAGCTACTCAGCTTCATTTCTAAAATTATCAACTTTGCTGACTGTCTTTGCACAGGGCTTATATATAGTTTGAAAGGATCTCTTCTGAAAGCACTTAATCCCTTGTAAAGGTAAAAAATTATTAAAATAAGAAAACCAGAAATTTATATAGTATTAATTATTTCAATCTTTTACTTCTGTGTGACAACTCTGTATGTAAGACATTGCAGTCTAACAATAATTAATTTAAATTACTGATGTGTTTTGTACACAATGATTTCCCTATACAGCTGAGGAGTTAAAATACAAAGTGTATTTCTAATATCTAGGCCATATAATTTTTATTTTGAAATAAAATGACTCGAAAAAATTAATGGAATAGCATCTTTGGAAAATTTTTATCAACTGACTTTAATAAAAGGTGTAAGAAAGGAAATCTGGAGCAAAGGCTTCTTTCTCTGTCTACTTTTGAGGAAAATAGAAAACATGCCAATTATACATACGTATATTTTGACAAACTGTGAGAAAGCAAAAGTCTGTTCACAGCAAATATTACTTGTTTTTAAATAGGACCAGGTATGCAGACATGTGTTAAGTCTCCAGACACAAGACAAGACTCACAGATATGACACAGACCTACTGGGAGCAGCCTACCCTGCTTTGCCACAAGACCTTGCAGTTGGAAGCCAGGCAGAAAACACAGGACATCTCAAACAGATGTAATGTCTACATGGCACAAGTCAGTGTAGCCTCAGACGGTGCAAATCACATTGAAAAACAACACATAAAATGTTGGTGATGTTCCTTTATTAAGCTGTGGACAATGGGCAACCATATTTTGCTTACAATGCTCACATGATTCTGGGAAAGACTCTACAAAATTTTGCAGACAACCAGAATGTGACATGAACCTGGTGAGCCAAATAAGTCTACTGCTATAATCCCGAGTATGATACTAAAAAGAAACAAACAGGGGGTGTTAGGGGCAGAGTGTCAAATATAATGCCAAATGATCAAATGGCAACAGCCTGGAAACTCAGCAGAATGATAGAAAGGTTCTGGGGATTTAAAGTGGCTCCCTAAATTTATGATTCATCACTACCTGTGCATGCCACTGCTGCAGAACAAAAGTGGTATCACTTTGGATTTGTTACCTAACAAGTATTACATATGAGACACTGGAAATATTTACTTTATTCTACTTATCATGAGTGGATCTTTTCCAGAGAACTGTCAATGTTTTGGGGCAAGCTAGTCTAGACAAATTGAAGAGCCCAAATGAAAACAAGAAGACACTAAAAGACCAAAACATGCAATTTTAATGAAGGAAAGCCAAGAGGAGCCCACAAGGTGCAGCTGAGAGGAAGTGTCTGTGGGAAAGAGCAAGGGAAGAGGTGTTTGAATAGAGAAGGCAGAAGCTGAAGTAGAAAACACAATGATCAATTGTTCTGGTGACCATGGCATAACAAGAGATTATTTTCATTTGCAGCAAAGAAGATTTATGTTTGATCTCAGGAAAAGCTTTCTCACTTTAAGAACAGAATATACACCAGCATCTGTCACATAAGGATGTACTTGATCCTGCTTTCAGTATAGGTGATGAATTAGAGAATTTCTTCAAGACAGTGGGAGCTTCAGATTTCTGTGATTTAATGATCTTAGCTGTCTGAGTTGTGATATGAATATTTGCTTTTAAACAATAGCTTCTATGGCAAATTAGCCAAAAAACCAAATTACATTATATCAATAAGAGGTACTAATAATGCAACATTCCTGAATTACGAATGCAAAGCTTACTGTTCTTTATCCCATTTCTAATCCAGTGAGCCATTCCACCTCATGCCTGTCTGAATGCATCAAAGCAGGATTTCTGTTGACAAAGATTTTAAGCACTGTCATCACAAATGCTCACACATGATTTAAAAAATAACACCTCTACAAAGTTTATTATGGAAGACTAATAAACTATTATCCCTGTGTGGATGGAGATAAACTATTATCCCCTTCATTGGAGCTGCACATAATTTCCAATGTGCTTTCTTTCATTTGTTTATTACTGCAGTAAGTTTTTTTCCAAGCTGGAATTTCCACAGAAGTCTCTTAAACATTAGAACAGTATCAAATAAAACCCATACATTTTCCTGTTCCTCTAAGAGAAAGAAGATGGGGGATTTAGAGCACTGCAGTTTCGTGAATTTAGTGGGAGTAGCAGCTGAGGTTCATGCCTTGAGAACTGATGGAGGACAGTTTTTCAGGAGTTACTTGTGTACATTAGGTGTGTTTTTGACTGGCATGCTTTTCTGAAAAAAGAGAATGGAGTAGCTTCAGGAAAAAAAACATAAAAAGCTTCTGAAGGCCAAGACATATAGTCTAAATCAATATTAACATAAGCGAATCAGTTTTCATATGTGCCACTGAACTAGAGACCTGCATTATGACAGAGGCTGGATGTATACATGCCAGCAGGTTCTGCCATCTCTCCTTAAAATACACTTTCTAGCCCCTTTGTAGATTGGTGCCAACTAAGCAGACTCTCTTTTCCTTTTGCTTCAGGGTTGAGTATGTTTTAACTCTTCTTCTCATGTGTGGTCTCAGAAGAGAAATAATGATAATAATGAAAAAAACCATGCTAAAATCTCTATATTCCTCTCTGTGAATAAATACTGTTTCTGTGCTGCCTGCCCCCTCTTTTCCTCCTGCCAGGGTTTCTGTGCTTCTCAGGTGCTGCTGCTGGCCACCACACCAGCATCTGCCGAGCACTGGTGCCAGCACTACCGCTGCCCCTGCTCTGCAGAGGAGCTGACAGTCATTGGTATAGATCGCACTCTTCTGCCAGTGGATCAGCACATTTCCTCTGCAATCAGCTAAATTTAATTCTGAAATTCATACCCATATGGAAAGGAGAGTACGTAATAGCCATTTTACTGCCCACTGCCAGCAGCTAATTGCACAAATATACATGCAGAGCATATATACGCACCAGTAAAATCTGTTAAAAGATGTATGGTTTATTGCTATTTTCCAAAACATTTGGATAATTAGAGTAGTAAGTATAAAATAAATTATATATTTTCATTTTATCAGGCAAAATTAAGGCCTGATTTCTGCCATATTTGTCATCTTCTGTCAAGAGGAAAGCCTATTCATTTCAGTAAAATGGCCTGAGAATTAAGGTAGTGTTCATCCGAAGCAGCGGAAGTATTCAGCTGTTAATAAAACCAACAAGCATTTATCAATGAGATACGATGCCCCTTTCAATCCTTAAACCGATTTATTGTCAGGCCATATATGAACAAGATCCACACTAGAACCTTCACACAAATCAAGTGAAGAAGTGCACAGCTACGTACAAACTATTATTAGGAAGCACATCTGATTCTATAAAAAATGTTTGGCCTTTTGATTGATGTTGGGAGAGGGGGTGAGAATGATTCCTAAGCAGGTACATTTTTCATTCACTAGTCCAGAATGCATGAAGAAAATTTTATTTGTATCCTGTTCATTTATGACAAGATCAAGAAATAAAATTACAAGTAAACACCTATTTAATATCCTATAAATTTTTTCTCCATCAGAGAGCACCAGTCTTTTAACTTCAGTTCTCAAAGAGTTTTGTGCTAACTAATTCTGTTTGTATTAAGGATTTAGGGAATGTTCTGTTTAGAAGGCATAAGTGTTCCACAATCATTTCTAGGTAAACAATACTGATAAAATATAGCATTTCTCATAATCTAAGATAATTGTTCAATTTTCAACTCAATTCAATAAATCCATTTTTCTTTTTCATAGATTAGTCACCACAAAAAAAAATATTTTGGTTTTTCTTCTGTAGTTCATTCAGAGAAATATTTGGATTGTATATCCTGTATGCTGAATTGTGGCCAAATTTATTGTTATGCAATGAATAAAAGCACACAAAAAGATATATGTAAAAAAGAGGATCTGAATAACCTCTGAAAGCTACTTCCGAGCAAAATTGTTTTGCACTTTACATATTCTATTCAAATATTTCCCAAAAAAATGTACAGAGCATATACAGTTATTACAGCCACCAGAATGTCATATAAATCACATGAAACCACACTATTAGATACCATTGTTTACCCTTTAGACTTTGCCTTGCTGTATCATAATCCTGCATTCTATGGTAAACATGATCTTAATAACCAGCTTTCTCTTGTACAGCTTCCTGATTGTAACTAGTATGTTATTTCTTATTTCAACATTGATTTTTCATAAAGGAATAGCTCGCTACAAATTGGTTTTACATCTATTTTCAAATATATCTATTGTAAGGGATTACAGATTTCTTAGTTTTTCACTGGTCTTTTACTTCAACTGAAAACTTCTCTGGGATGCATTATAAAAGTTTCCTATGTTAATTGGGTCCTAGATATATGTGGGTCAAAAACCTGCACTGTTGTATTTTATGTACTAAATTAATGTGTCTCATTTATATATGTTATGATTTATGTAAAATTGCCAGTTTACAGTACACAATTGTTAATGAAAATGACAGTGGCCTAGAAGATGATACATCCACCAACAGTAAGAGCAACATGCAAATAGACAGATGGACAGACAGAGAGAGATGCTTGAGCAGCCCTCAGATGAACAAATCTCTTAAGGAGCTGTAGGCAAACATGAGCTGAAGGTATCACCGTCAAGGAAGATGCAATGACCAGTGCGAGGCAGATGCCACGTGAGCCACACAAGGTGCAGTGCCAGAAGTAGAACGGTCTTATCAGCATAGTGCTGCAACTGCAACCATCTGTCTGGGGAGACCAGCAGTGAAGAACTAAGGCTTATCAGCTGGGGCACAAGAGTGACCCAATGAAGGCTTCATGTTGATTGGTGGCATGGCCATACGCTGCTACACAATCTTGTACAATGCTATCAAGTTGCGTTTGATCAGCTTGGTGTGGAAAATCACAATTCTGTGATTCCGTGACTGTGAAATCCTCGATGCTGCCCCAGAGAGCACTCTTAGTTTTCTCAACAAGAGGTAATTAAAAATCAGTCAACAGGAGTGTTTTTGATAAGGATCAGTATTTCAGGTCTACAGAGATCAAGTGGAACAATATGAGGTTCTGCTAAAAATGTTGGACCAAATGGTCTTTGGAGGTCCCTTCCAACCTGTGCTGTTGTATTATTCTGTGATTTAAGAGACAAAATCAAACATGAACATAATGTCAGGTTTGATTTAGATATCTAAGCTCCTTCCTTGCCCAAAAGCTTGTCATATGTCAACCAGAAGGCCAAGGAATGTCCAAAGGAAGCAGAGAAGTAAGTAAGACTCCACATTCACCTATTATCCCATTTTTCCAAAAGCTGACACATCCCAGTCTGACAAGAAAACCAATGCCTCCATCAGCACTACAACCATTCTGCTTGGCTTGGACATAGCTCCTGAAAGATGAATAGCACAGCATGATTTGGACAGCAAAGTAAACCATGCTGAAAGAGTAATGCTGCTACTTTCTCTTCTTCATTGCACAGAGAGGCCTCTTGCCATCGAATAAACCTTGATTAAAACATGCAGCTAGTTCTGATGAGTCAAGAGGCAGCAAGCCAAATCCAAGGTGCTGAGGTACAAGGAAATCCATCTGATAACTTCCATGAGTTTTAGCTCATAGCTTGTTTATCCTGAACAGCCAGGAAGACCTGGGAGAAGCTATGCAGTTTTTCCTGCAGAAGGGGTTGTGATGATTCTTGATAGATTAGAAATATTCTATAAATAACTCTTAATCATTGATATATGAGGCTTTCATACTAGACAGAAGACATTTTGAAAACTTCTCTTCTTGGAATTTGTCAACTTGGAACACAAAATTAAACTCAACAACTGGTTGAAGAACTTTCAAATTGTTGGACATGTCTGATAAACTAAACTTACATTAAAAACAGGACCTCTTTTGTATCTACATGAATGGCTCTGCCAATAAGCTTAAGAGCTTTCCTAAAACATGCTTTGGTTCACAGTCCCTGTTTGAAAAGTATGATTGCTACCTTCTGTAATATGAGATAGTATCACAAGATTTAATTTATTGCATTTGATTCAAACATTCTAATTTAAACTATTCCATATAAAGCCCACTTCCTCTTAAAAAAGTATGGAAAAAGGAAAGGGATGTAAAATAAAAATGAAAATTTTCAAATTCAAAGCTAAACATGTCATTTTCTCCATATATATTTGAGACATGGCCATAAGTTTTCAAAAGGTGCAAGTAATATAAACTTTGCTAATTTGTTTACATTCATACTGCATTTAAGTTAATATCTATATGCTTGAAAGTCAGGAGCTTGTAATCTTTTACATATTCTGGAAAACAGTTTGGATCTTGGTTTAGTTCTCTGTCCACACTCTGTCACTTACTGCCTAGTGCTTCTGTGTCACTAAAACACTATCCATTCCATTTAATAATAACAACTTTGTTTTGCATTCCAATCATATTTAAAGTATTTTACCAAGTAGGCTTGGGTTGGAATTAAAATATTACAACTTTACATTATTCTGTCATTAAATGCAGAATCTGTTCAACTCAATCAATCCTCCCATAAACAAGCTGAAAACTGATTTTCAGAAGCACTCATCTTTAAATAGAATTTTTAGTAACACGAAAAATATCTCCCTAAATTACACAAAAATATAGTTTATGTATGACTATTTGCCTATATAGATGCAAAATATAATTTAGCATTAATGAAGTGTTGTGAAGTTCTGAATGGGAATTTATCTGTCCCAATATTTATGCCATACACATCTACCTTTACGAAATTCATCATAGGCACTTTTTCCAGCCATAGAAGAAAAGAAGGCATTTCATCCTAATGCTGATCAGATTAACAGAGATCAACGGGAGCAATCTGGAATTCTGCTAAAAATGAGAAGTGTTTATTTCTTTCCATTAAATGCCTTTTTTTGTTACAGCACTGTTCATCTCTAATGCAGCCCTCAAAAGTAAGGAAAGAAGAGTTCTTTTTGGGTTCCTGCTACTTTGCCATCATTACTCCTTAGCCAACAGAAGCTGAGCTTCTGGCAAAGGCAGAGTCCTTCTGAAGAGCACTGTATAAACTAATACACTGGCAATATTTTGTGAAGATAGAATTTCAAATTTAACCCACTTATCAAACTATAAGAAGAAAAATAAAGGCTTTAACTTACTGTTAGTTCCTAGTGGATTTTTATCCCTGCTAAAAATGTTTATATTTTTGGAGGATTTTAGACCTTTTGTTGCAAGCTTTACAATGTAGAACATAAAACGGGTAACAAAGGTATTCACTGAACGACAGCTAATGGACCTAGCATTTTCAGGGGGGAAAATAGGTAAACCAAGAAGTGCATCATCAATTCAGAAAACCCAAATTCAACAAAATAGTTCTTTGCTGACAATGAGGAATAGGAATTGCCCCCATGGGACACAATTCAGACAGACCAGCAACCAGATGTTAAGCAATAGTTTCACTGATCCCTTTCTAAAGGGTCTGTAAACAGGGAAAAGCACAAGCTGCATTCTTACTGTTCTACAAACCTCCTTGCATCATAGCACCTCACAATGCAGCGTGCTTGGAAGTGTCAAGGATTCTCTGAAGTGCTATTTTTTTCAAAAGCAAAAAGCCTAAGCCGTAACAATAATTAATTTCAAAATAGTGTCTTTGGAGAGCTTCCTTTGAAACATACAGAGTGCACTGGAGGAAGTGTAGTGAATAAATGGAACAAAATGGTAGTTAACAAATACACTTTTTCCTCATCTATGCGTATAAAACATAATTAAACCCATCTAATCTTACAAAACATCATCATTGATAATGCTTCCAATTTTACCTCTGGCAGAAGTTGTTGTAGTCTAGGCTTTTAGTATACGACAATGACCACATCAGTAGATTTTATTACCCTACTTAAAACCCCTGTAACAAAAGCTGAGGACAATCCTTACAAGAAAACTCAGCATTATCATTAAGAGCAAAATTATGTTCAAGAAGTGAGAAGGGATTATAAACAGATAATCTTGTAAAGCTACAGATGGGAAAATCCTGCTTGTGTGAAAAGTACATGACCAAAGTTCTCTGTATTATCTCTTGAGAAAATGGAAACAATGACAGCTATCACTTGAGACCATAGGCTGTATCCTGGTATGAATAACTGTATCACTGATGCTGAAATACCGTAGTGCAACATGTAACTGAAAATACGTATTTTAGGGCACAACCAGCAAATATGGTATAGCTGTACTCACATGGTTGGTTTGGGTTTTTTTTTTCCTTTCTAGATTCAAATTGAAGGGTTTTATTCCTTTTCCCACAAGTACATAAACAAACTATTGTTCTGAGCAAGCCAACTTAATGCAATAAAGATGATTAAACATGCAAACTATTCTAGTACTCAGTACTGCATACATATTCAAGTATCTAAAATTTAAAATTTTAAGCAGATGATTAAAAAAATCTGGATTTCTCTTATGATTTTTCTTTTTTCAAAAGGTATTTTGTACGTAAATACAAAATTCTTCCATAGACAAACTGCATAAATATAGGAACATGCTTTAGAGAAACACATCTAAATTACACACATAAATAGACAAAATGTATTCATTGAAGAAAAGAAAACCTCTATATCTCTATATCTCTCTATCTGCTAAACATATTTTTTTTTGATTTTCCTCAATGTGGTGTTTTTCTAGGTATTTATGACAGTGCATTATCAGACACCATCCAAATAGCTTCTGGATAAGAAAAGATGTTTACTGTTTAAAAAATCAGTACAGAAAACATTTGTAGATAATTCAAAGCTTTTGGAGACACACAGCAATGAAGAAATGGGTCAACTGTACAGAAAATTTGGACTCCTTTGTAATATGGCATATCAAGAGCAATAAGAATGTCAGGAGTTTAAATTCAAGGTTGCAACTCAAAATAGAAATTGAAGATTATAGTCATACAACCTAAAAAATTCAGTGGAATTCAGTGAAATTGAGAAGAACTTAAATTTAAGCTTAAATGACCAATTAAACACATACTTCAAGAATAATGCTGCATCTAGGACAGGAAATACAACATTTGGAGTACTTTAAGACAGTTTAAAGGTTTGAAGTACTTTCAAAAGAGATCATTAATAATAATTTTCCACTGTCAGACAGGTAACAATATTGATAAAGCAACATCATAGTCTTCTATCAATGTGAACCTGACTTAGGACTCCCCCTAAAGCTGAGAGGCAAGGCTAAAAATCCAATATGGTTATTGTCATGATGAAGAAGCAGATTTTCAAAAATACTTTTTATCTAAGGCCCATCAAAACAAGCCTTTGCTTTCTGGTAATTCTGACAGAGGAAAACTACAAGTATTGAGAAACAGACAAGAGACTGTGTTAATAGATAAAATAAAAGTTTAGGAATACTATTTGTCTTTTTTTTTTTTTTCCCCCCACATTGGTTTCAGTATCTCTTCTGAGAATCATTTGTTGCCCTGTGATTAGAGGAAAAAGCCCCAAATTTCCTGTTCTAATTGCTAGTGAGCATTACTTCATGTGATATGGGTATGGCCAGCACAACACAGGACAGTATGAAGAGGAGAGTAAGTCTGCCCACGTGGGATGTACCTGTCATGACGATTTCCCTTCCCCTTCCATTCTTGCACATAGGATGTCACCACTCATCTCACTCAGTAATTTCTCTGTCTCTTTTCTTTAGCTCATCAAACCCTACATACTCACACCACTTCCTCACCTCAAAAGAGGAAGGTCAAAAAATAAGTATATATAAAAGAGTAAGTAGAAAAAGGGTTAATTCTGGCCATCAGAACAATTTTCCAACAACTACAGGAAACAGAGGGAAGAACAGATATCTCCTTCATCAGCACAAAAAATGAATATACTATTTCTGACTGTATTTGGTGTAGGTCCCAAGGTTTGTGTAGATGTGAGAGGCTGCAGGGATGGACTCTGTGGCAAGAGAACAGGGTGGGCATCTGACTGCTGGCTAAGGTTAACCCACAAGCTCATACATAGTCAGGGTCACTGCTAATGTCACAATCTGAACTAAAATATCCTGAAGACTCTAGAAAAATCAAAGAAAGAAGATTTAACACTGTTAACCTCAATTCTGCCCTCTTTAATAATGAGGTCATAACATTTCCATTACATATGTTGAAGAACGGTATAGAAAAATTCATGGGAAAAGAAATCATTACGTGAAATCAAGAGGAGTGCATTAGGCACAAGCTAAAAGAAAGCCTCTCTTAAGTATGGTTTCCACTCTGTCTCTGAATTTAATACTCATCAAACAGCCCTTGCAAACATGTTCATCACTTCTCCTTTGTACAAGAATGTCTTCCTTAACTGCCTCTAGTTAGATGTTGTTATTGCAGAGATCTGAATTATTCATATTACTACTTTGTTTTCCATCCCAATTTAAACATGCCACCCTATTTTCATCAGCGATATGGAAACTTGGTAGTGAAAGTGAGATGTACTTAGTTCTTCATTGATACACATTTAGATGTCCAAATATGAACAAGTTCCCACCATTATGAACAGTTATGGACAGAATTAAATACTTCAATACTGGCATCTACAGTAATTTGAGAAGCTTTGTGGCACCCTTAATACATGCATGGAGATGATACAACACAGGCTCTGTGAAGACCTGTAATCTTCATGAGTATTTATTAGATTCCCACCACGGGGATAAACTAGGTGTCTTGGTTTGAAGACAAGTGTCTGCTAATGAAGGTGGGAACCTCCCTTAGAAACAGCAAGTGTGAACCCCTTTCCTTCTGAATTATTATAACTTTGGAATCAAGGGCTTTCAGGCAAAAATATGGGGAACGGAGTAACAGTTCTTTACTAGTATCTATAGTGAGGCAAACAATCAACAACAACAGTAGCAATAATAAACAAACAAACAAAAACGAGAAAACCCAGTGGCAGAGATCTCTGGGCTGTCAAGCACTTTTCCCATTTGGTGCAGTTCTGGTCACAGCCGGCAGGGGCGCTGTCGGGCTCCCGGCCGGGCAGGGCGGGTGCGATGACTCCCGCGCAGCTGCAGGGGGCGCTGTGGTGTGTAGTCAGGTCTGTGTCACACAGGTAATGGTGATGGACTGGGAGGCAGGCGGGCGCTGCAGCGGGACGGGCAGGGCAGCAGCAGGTGTCCAACAGGCGGGCAGGGCAGGGAGCTCAGAACAGGGGCAGGAGCAGCAGAAACGGGATTACCCAGGCTCACTGGCAAAAGGTAGCAGGGACTCCTCAATCTGCTCTGGCAGGGAAAGTGTGGGGCAGTGGCAGCTGACCTCCTTCTGTAGAAGCTGCTAGCACAGCTGGGGAGATGTGCACCCCGGGAACACACCTTTTTTCCAAATGGAAAGCTCACTCACCAAGGAAAAGAAAGCAGCACTGATTCAAAACTTTCCTGCAGCTGCAGCTGAGGAGAGTCCGCAGTTCCCCACTGCTGCCTGTCCCATTCGCAGTGGTTGAGTGTCTTACTGGGATGGCCCAATCTCACCTCCCCTCCCCACACCCAGCCAGCTCTTTGTCTCTTACAAAAAGAGTTAATAGTCCTTAAACATCCAGCCATTTGTAACCTAGCAACAGGAACAGGGAAAAATTCCACCAATTCCCAACCTTCAACACTGGGCTACCTCAACTACCAGTCACAATAAAAATTCTGCCCCAGATGTTCTTGAAGACACAGAGGAAAGTATGGGTCCAATGCTCCAATCTCTATCTGGGCCTTGTCACATTCACTAGCTCTACATTCCTGCCTCAGGTAGGCCAGGACAGCTCAAATAGCATCAGGCACCTAAACTGAGGAAACGGAGTCTAATTCTACCCTGCTCGCAAAGTTCACCCACAGACACTCATATTTAGGTGACAGTAACCTGAAGCCTCAGACTTTCATTATGGTTTTAATACATCATTCACAACACTGACAAGCTCCATCAGCCAATCCCCCACTCTTCAGTACATTTGAACTCAATAGTGTGAATGGAAGTTGGATAACCAAAAACACATATGCTGAACTCAAAAACCTGATATACAAGTAATTTCACTCCTACTTAGGTGTACTGTAGTACTACTACTGCTTTCTCCAGTAATGGCCCATCTATTTAGGAGGGCAGCCTTAGATTATTTTATGGCATACCTGCAAGTGCTTTTCATAAGCTGAAGTCAACATTACTTTAATTCATAATTTTCTGGTGTTAAAAAATACACTACTACATTGTATGAGAGTTTAAAGTAATTGAACACAAAAGGTGAAAGTGCCCTTGGCAACCTTAATTCTGGAGCAGACTTTTGGACTTCTAATGTACACTTGCTAAGAATCGCAAATCAACACCGGCACTGTAAAAGTGCAATTTTGCCAAAAGGTAGAGGCATTCAGGAGAATGTCTCTTGCTGCTTCTATGCTTTCTTTTCCTGCTGCTGTCAGCACACAGACCTAAAGAGCATCTCAGGTGACAGCCACACAGCTCACCAGCTCAAAACCCAGAACCTGTTTGTAAAGGGAGAAACAGGACCTCAAAACCTATTCATTACCATAATCTCTTAAGACACTCACAGGGTGGTTTTACAAATCAGCCAGCCATCTGGAATCACCTACACTTTTGTATAAATTCTGCTCATCTCTTGCTCGTTATCTGTTGGTTTAGTTTTCAGTCAACAGGTTTTTGGTCAACAGTTAGACCTGTTTGTAAAAAAGCAATTCAGACCTTGATAATTAGGCAGAGACAAAATGCAAAATGGATGCAAAACTATCCAACAAGCAAGCAGCAAAATGAAGTTTCAGGAAAAAGACTGTGTCGAGGTCTGACCCTGGCCAAATGCCAGGGACCTACGACGTCTGCTCTCTATGCTCTCTCCTTCCCCAGCTATGCAGAGGAGAGGAATCAAACTAAGAAAAACACACTGGACTCATGAGTTGAGATGAGGCAGTGGTGGGGAGGGGACGCATGAAAACATGAGCAAACAGGTGAGAAACTTAAGTTGCAAAGTGATTTATTAATCTGACAGAGTCGGAGGATAAATAAAAGGTAAAAATAAGTTCTTAAGATACCATTTCTTCACTCACCCCCCTTCTCTCTTAAGCCACCGTTCCTCAGCTCACCCCCTCCCCTCCTTCACTCAACCAACAGCTCCAGGGTGGGGGCAGGGTATGGGGGTTTCCCTCTGGTCAGGGTCAGTCCACCAGGGAGAAGAGTCCTCTGCTCAGCCATGGGGTCCCTCCCACAAGAGACAGTCCTCTGAGAACTTCTTTGGCGTGGGTCCAATCTCACGAGCAGCAGCCCGGCCGAAATCTGCTGCAAACACGAGTGCTTGTCCATGGGGTGCAGGCTCCCGAGCCGAGGCCAGGTTTTTTCCCATCCTGGGGGCAAGGCCTTTCTCTCTCGTCCACAGCCTTTGCAACTCAGTCTCTGCTGGGACTCCCACTGGATCACAGCTTCCTCCAGGCATCCACTTGCTCCTCTGGCATGGGCACCTCCCCACGGGCTGTGGGTGGATCTCTGCACCCCTGTGGACTCCATGGGCTGCAGGGGCCCATCTGCTCCCCCCATGG
Organism: Pardalotus punctatus; assembly: GCA_013400915.1. Classification (NCBI taxonomy): domain Eukaryota; kingdom Metazoa; phylum Chordata; class Aves; order Passeriformes; family Pardalotidae; genus Pardalotus; species Pardalotus punctatus. The sequence continues at coordinate 65,797 of VZTX01023482.1, forward strand.
TCTTCACCATGGCCAGCAGAGGGTTTTCAGCTCCGGCACCTGGAGCACCTCCTCCCCCACCTTCTCCACTGACCTTGGTGTCTCCATGTTGTTTTCCCTCACATATTTTCACCTACTCCTCCTCCTCCTCTGGCTAAAAAGAAGTGCGTGCACCCATTGTTTAGATTTCTTCTTAAATATGTTTTCACAGAGGTGTAACTAACAGCTCTAATTGGCCCAGGTTTGGCCAGCAGCATGTCCATCATCTTCAGAGCCATCAGAGAGTGGCTCTGCTGGACAGGGTGAAAAAACTTCCAGTACCGTCACACAGGACACACAGGAGCCATCTTTGTGCCCCTCCCTACCCACATGCAAAAACTGGGCCAAGTAAAACCACCACAGACTGGCAATTGAAAAGTGCAGACAGAAGGGATAAAGTACAGTGAATATGGGGGAAAGATAAGGCACGGCAGGAAAGGAGACCAATGGAAATGAAACAAAGCCATGAGAGAATTCTGTGATGGAAGAAACCATGAAGTTTGTCACAAAGTGCGTATTTCACCAGAATAAATGCATCTATCCTACTTGTAGCATCTGGGTAACTGAAAACACTGGCAGTGGCTAGAGTGGCAGCTGAAAAAAGGCTGAGAACCCAGTAAACCAAGCACATCTGAGATTCTTGAAGACAGATGACAACAGCACACAAAAAAGTTATGCGGACGTACTGGGTGTATGAATAACAATTCAGTGCAAGAAGTCTTGACAGAACCTTTGCAAATGCAAAGCAATTTGTTGATCATATCACTGTCTCTGAATTACATTTATAACTCCACTTGTAATAGGAACATTCTGAGAGACAAACTTCAGTACCAAAGGGGGCACAGATGACAGATGAAAAAATTACTCCTTCCTATGGGAAGATGTAGGTCCTTTTTACTTTTGGCCTATGTATTTATTATTTTTCTCCTTGATACACTTCAAGGTGCACCACACTGCTACGAATTTACTGATTTTAGCTGGCACAGGAGCTTTGTAATGGGAGCAATAACCCCAATACACACCTGGAGAATTAGTCATAGAGTCATAGAATCATTTATGTTGGAAAAGACCCTTAAGATCACTGAGTCCAATTGTTAACCCAGTACTGCCAAGTCTATCACTAAACTAAAACCTTAAGTGCCACATCTGCATGTCTGTTAACACCTCCAAGGAGGTATTTAAAAGTCACACGTTCTAAACTAGCTACTTCATGTTATAACTATCAAAGGTATATTCTTCCAGGGTCAGTATATTTCAGTTTAATGTTACCTTTTAATTAATTAATTAATTAATTAATTAACACTGATAGCAAGCTGACTAACATACTGAGGTTTACTACTTTTTTAAAAATTTAACAGGTTTTTAGAAACAAAGATATATTATTTAGTTGTGCTGTTACTGTTCATAGATTTAATTTAGATCCTGAAATACAGAATTCAGGTTGACAATATTATTTTTCTATCATTTGCATTCTCTTAGTGTACCACCACAAGAAAAAATAAACTTATTTCTATGGGTGATTTTTTTTTTTTTTCTGAGGATGAAGGAAAAGGTAGGAAAATATTGACCCACTGTTAAACAAGAGAGGTTAGTTAATAACCAACAATGCTGAAAAGGCAGAGGTTCTCAACACTTTCTTCCCATCTGTCTTTACCAGCTCTGTTGGGCCCCAGAGCATGGCAACAAAAATGCAGGTTGACACAAACACAGACCTGCTGTCAGTGACGGAAGAGTTGGTTTGTGAGCTGCTATGGGAACTTGACCCCTACAAATTGATGGGCCCTGACAATACTGTCCAGCAGTTTTACAGTTAGAATAATCAGACATTGGAATCATTTCCCCACAGAAGTGAGGGATTCCCCAACACTGGACACTTCCAGGATTTAGCTGAACAAGGTGCTGAGCCATCTGGTCTAGATTGTGCTTTTGCCAAGAAAGGTTGGACCAGATGATCTGTGAAGTCCCTTCCAACCTGTATTCCATCATCCTACAATTTTTTTAATGAAAAGGTAAAAAATTTTTAAAGCCCTCAAACCTAAGGGAAAAATTATTCCACCTAAATAAAACTTATTTTAATACATTTCTTAATTCATAAAATTGTTTTTTTAAACAAAGAAAAAGTACTAAAACCTTAATACTTCTACTTCTTTTTATTTTTCTAAATAATGTGCAAGGCATGAAGACCACCAGTCAGAAAAACATACTTCAGTGCAAACAGTCTGAAAAACAGAGAGTTCAGGATGTCAAGAGCCACGCTCCAGTCTGCAGAGCACTTCAACATCTGCCTGATTTTAACTCCTTTCTTTGGCTCCACCTGCTCCAAATAAAGATGTGCTTTTATGCATTGTTGCAAAGAACTGATCCAAAGCACACAGTTAAAAATTAATATGTTAATCATAGATTATAAAGCTACAAAGATCTCAGTGATCCTCTAATCTGACCTGCTGCATAATAAAGGACAGAGGATTATCCTGGCTTTATTCTAGTTCTTCATTCATGTGCTTCCAAACACTTTTCAGGGCTTAGAAAACCTTTTCTTCCTCAAGTGGAAATTGTTTGGAAGATCCTTCAGGTAAGTTTTGTTTCCTTCTATGTAAACAGCAGCCACTTGTAAAGAAAAAACATTAAAAATGAAAATAGATCATTAGTATAAATCAGAACAAACTAACGATGGCTCATTGTGTCTCGCTTTGATATTTAAATTGAAGTGTCTTTTCATATGAGATGCTATATATATTGTTTAGATACTTATCAGCATTTATAGATTTTCCAAACATTCATGTTTCAGTTTTCAGATAGAAGTAAAGAGTTATTGATGACTTTGAATTATTCTAGTAATACTGGCTTCAAAATAATGTTATTCAAAGGATATATAGGACTTTTCTGGCTACAAAGATTCTCTTTCTTTGTCAAGATAGTAAAATCATGTTGATATACAATGCAAAGGTATTAGGCTATTGTCAGTCCTGATAAGCCCACTGCACTTGTTTAGCATATAGCCATCATGAATGAAATAGGAAGTCTTTTACAAAAAAATGCTCATCTTCATCCTACTTGTGGGGAAGACAGCCCAGTATAGCTGGGATAAGGAGCTCCAGTCCTCTCACTCTACCAGCAGCAATTTTTGCTTTGATAATATACAAAGACTGAATTATACCAAACATAAATTAAGCATCTATACAATTCATTATTGGTTCAAAGCAGTAGGAGGGTAGAAATAGAAATAAAGAAAAGAGGAAATTGCTTCAGCTTTAGTTAAAAACTACATGCATACTGAGATAGATACTCTACCAGTCACAATGTTTAGAAATTTGTAACCCAACCCCAGGAGTTACTCAGCTGACCAACGGCAATTACTTTAGCTGCCTCCTCAGGAGTTTTGTTCCAAGGTTTTATAGCAATCCAAACCACTCCAATGGGGCTAATGAAGGAAGGGCACACGTAACCTGCTGAACTAGGGCATTTCAACGCAAACCATCAGGGCATCTCAAATGGGACCACCGCAGCCAACTGAATCATATTCAGTGTGTTAACTTTACTGTGGCCCAATTAGTGCTTCTGGCCATGCTAACTTGTTTCCTAAAAGTGTGCTTTCTACACGAGAAGCCTGGACCTCTGGGTCACACTCAGATGTTTAGATTTTTGTTCTGACGTTGAATAAAATCTTTATTGAATTTTCAAACATGTGCTAGGAGGCAGAGCAGAAAACTGAACTGCTCCTGGGAAACAAAAATGCCATATACACCAGTGGGTGCAGAAGCTGGCTCTTAGGGAATGCCATTTGTACAAGGGTACTACAAAGGCTTGGTACACACAGCAAAGTACTTGGAATTTGTAGTTCATAGTACTCCTTTAAACAACTTAAGAGCTCTTTACTTCCACTCATTATGCCTATATTCCAGATGCTGGAGGGTTCTTTCCCAGCTCAGTCAAGTCCTTCCGGGAAGTACAGGAAAGCTGTAGACTTTATAGGAAAGTTGGGTGTCTTCAAATACGGTGTGCCCTCTAGTGGACTTCAGTATTTTCTGTAAACCAAAGCCACACCAACCTTAGGCACCAGCCATCAAGACATCATCCTAGCCCTGCATTTTGGGGCACCATTTTGCTAAGTATGATGGATTGAAATCCCATGCACAAGTCAAATGTCCATTTCAAAGAGTGTGTTTCTTTGCAGTTGGGGAGAAAGGAAAACCTGCAACAGCTCTAAGCAATTCAAGAAAACCAGCGTTTATTTTATTTTTATATAACCAAACCAAACCAAACACAGGGGATTTGAGAGGTTAAATTCCTTCTGCATAGTCCACAGGGACTGAAATTATGAAAGGGAAGTTTTTAACTTCCCTCCAGTTACTGGAAGTAACAGTTGTGTTCTCAGTCTCACATCAAACCAACGGAGATGCTGGCAGATGAGTGTTTGCTGCCTTAGAGCATTAACTGCAACCAACAACTACTGTTATTGCACTACAAAAGGAAAGTAACTGAACTGAACTTGCAGTTATAGGCCTTTTTAATTGGTCTTGCTAAGGGGGCATATTTTGTGCCTTTTTTTTTTTCTTTGAAGCCGTAAGACACCAATCATGAAGCAGTGAAAGCTAATGGGAGATATCAGCGTGTATTTATTTACCTTGCTACCACTTCAGGTAATACAATCCCCCCATCCCCCAATGTCATTTCCTCTTAATCATGTTATAAAATCTCTTTTGTGTTGTTCAGGTCAAATTGAGTCTGAGGTAAAAATAAGTAGAAGGGTCAGAAAAGGATGGGCCAGTGCAATGGGTCAATACTTTCAGAGTAATTGGTTCTTAAAGAATGTAATCTAAATTCCTGGAAAATCAGTACAATCTCCAAGAAAAGTCTGGGTTTAATATAACTGAACAGAAAATATCACAAAAATATAAATATAAGGCATCAGTCTTGAAACTAGATTTCCTGCATTTTACTTGTTCACCTTTCAGAGATAAAATAATTTAAAGCAATAACCCCTACATAATATCAGGTTTGAAATCTTTTTAAAAATATTTTTTCAGGGTTGCAATTTATGCTTTGGAAAATAATACTTGCACACATTTACCAAAGAAGATTGGAAAAAACTTAATTTTTTTTGCTTAAATTGCACACAGCAGAGGATACTGCTTAATTACATGTTTAAAGTACCTACTCAGTTTGAGTAAATGCAGTAAATCAAATGTAAATGAAAATACATCAATATACTAATACAATTTCTATAAATAACACCACCTATGAAAAGAATGCCAGCAAAATCTAGACCAGCATCAGCATATAAGTAGAGTACATTTTAGCAAGTATGCCTATGTAAAAACACTCACAGTAATTTGCTGAAACTAAATTCATGATGATACACCATAAAATAACCAATTAAAAATTTTTAATTTTACTTTGGCTTCTCTCTGTTATCTTATCAGAAGTGAGTATATTTATTTATTTATTTTTGTAGAAGTACACATATGAAACAAAGGAGCCTGTAAGAAAACACTGGCCTTTGATGCCAACAGATCAACAGCCCTTTCTGTAACAGATAAAAACATGGTCTTTTTTCCACTATGCCTTATATACAATAAAAGTTTTAATACATTTCATGATGAAAACATTCTGAGTTATAATTTTTGTTTTTATTATTTCATCCCAAAACCTACAATCTAAGGAAATACAAGAAATGTAAAAAGAACAGATCAGAAAGAAGAAACCATGAAAGGATTAATGTTGCAATGAAGTATTTTACAAATCTTGTAATGAATTTGAAGACAATAATTTGAAGTACAAAGGATGCTGTAAAGGATAAGAATTTTTTTTCCTGGTAGATACTGTTCTGGAGGAATAAACATATGAGGAAAGAATACTACTTTTGAATGAAGGTTAATACAGCTAACAGTAGAGATGAACACTGGAAATACAAGAACAATCCATCAGGTTTGCCAAGATTAATCCTAGATAACATATAAGACCTGTCCCAGTTTTGCTTACAGGTGCAGAGAATGGGCAGAGCCCAGAACTGTGTGGGCATGGCTTCATTACTATTCTATACCCCCCACCCATCCCTGGAGCATAGCTTTGGGGAGAAGAAAAGGTGAGCATGCCCTGGAAGTGGCACCATTTTATTGTTTTCTTCCGAGGGAAAGTTGACAGGACCAGCCCAGTAGACTCTGTCCTTCTCCTGCTGCTGCCTATCCTTTCCTGTCCCTCGGGAAGAACACAACTCTAAAGGCAAACACAGCTGAGCCCAATGGAATGCTGCGGCATCAATGCAGGAAACAGCCACGCGGAACAGAGCGGTGGAGACAAGCCCAAGCCCAGCCAAACCCTAGCCAAGCAGAGAGGAACAAAGACAAACAGGCTTTTGGGTCATTTGTTCATCATTGTTTTTCATTTTCTCAGGCTCAGGGATGGGGAATACAAGCCACAGACTGTCCACCATCTTGCCTTTGTCTTGGTGACCACGCAGAACTAAGCTGAGGTGGTGAACACCTTTTGTGTGTAAAGCACCTTCTCTTTTGTATATTTTTGTCATTAATATTGTTGCTGTTACTCTGTGTTCCTTATTCCATTGCTGTTTGGTTTTGGTAAATGATTATCTCAACCCATAGTCTCTGCCTTTGTGCCTCTCGCCAGGGAGGGGTGAGGGGAAGGGGAATGGCTTATTTGGAGTTTAATTCCCGGATTTGTTTTTTAAACCATCACATACCTAATCACATAATCAAAAAATTATGGAACTATTAAGGTTGGAAATTCCCCCCAAAATCTTCAATTCCAACCTTTGGCAATAATACAGGGCATAACATTGAGAAACACTATAACCTCAGGCTTGCTAAGATTTGTTTCAACAAGTTTCTCTGCCATGAACTGAAGAAGAAGGCTCTCAGCAATCTTCTCCACAACACTCATATGCAAGTACAAGAAGGGTAGAAGAGCCCTACATGTAGACCTCTGTTCATAGACCACTGTGACCTCCTTCATCAACCTCTTCTTCAGCTGCATGAAAGCCGCTGCCTTTTTGCCTATAGGACCAAAAATACCTCCTATATTTGAACCTCACTAAAATCTGACACCAGTAAACTACCTTTTGAAGACAGAAGAGAATACTCCTTGGACCCTTATCTCCACCAACTTATATGTGCATTTTTCATCCCAAATCATAGCAATTATATCACCAGTAGCAACTGCAAAAATTTAAGCAAAAACTACTTCCAAATACTTTTTCCATACATGCTCCTGCATTCCTCTGTTATTGTTGATGCAAACCTCAGTATGATGACAGTCCTGTATGTTTATCTCTGCCCAGAGAAGTGAAAAACTTATCCGCTTTTTTTAAAACATATCTGTTTATATACATCACTTAGTCATTTTGCTCTGGAAGAGCTCGTAGTGCGGTCCATGGGCCTGCCTGCAGGTGATACAAGACTTCTCTTTATTTATTACTAATAATGCAAAAACTTGTCTGTATGCTCCTTTACTTCTTTAAGAAGACTTTTAGCTTGCAGTGACGTTGCTTCCTTTCACAAAAGTAATGCTAAATGATCCTTACTATTTTACATTTCTCTACGTGTCTCCCAGTTCCATATCACACTTACCAGTAATTTGCTTGCTCATCCATTTGTAGCAAAGCACGAACAAGCACTCTGTGATTTCACCAATGTCAGTGTCCAGAGCTAGGGTTGTTTCTATACTTTTCTGTATCAATACAGTATTCATCTTTGTTAGGTTTTTCAGCTGTTTCCAACAGGTCTCTTAATACTCTCAGTCCTCTGGACAGACACTCTGGATTACCCAGAATATGCAATACTTCATCTTTTTTAAGCAAACTTGTGGCTTTATTTGCATGGCTATATTAACACTTTTCTCTCTAAAAAAAAACCAAACCAAAACTAAACAGAACTTAAATATTCTTCTTCCTAAAAAGACATGCAACATATCCTTATGGAGGCTCCAGCTTTACCTGAGGGCTCAAACAGATTAAGAAAAAAAAAAAAAGCAGAGGCAAATGCATAAAGTTATTTTACTGTTCGTAATATGAGTGATTGACTGAGTGACTGATTTTTCCAAGTACAAGTACTCATATTTCCATGAAACAGCAATACAGAGTAATAAATGTTAATGACATGATCTAAAATTAAAATTATAAAAATAAAAAAGATCACTAGCACATAGAATATACCAGTTCTTTTTCTAAGCAGAAAAAGAATTAGGACTTTCAAAAGAAAGTTTAAAAAGCATACCCTGGTACAGGCACAGCTTTTTAATTGCACATAGCAAAGGTCAGTTACAAGAGAAAAATTCTAAACTTGTGTAAAATTTAAAAAATATTTTCTCATACAGAAACTGCAGAACAGTTTTTGATCACCTCTTATGAATACCAACTAGCCACATACCAAAAAATTCTGCCCACCACATTACCATGAAAGACAAGCTGATGACTTGTGACTAGGAACAGAGCATTTGCACACAGCATACACTGCTTTGCTTATATTCAGGACAGGAATGCTCACATTACCTTTAATCCAGGTGACCCTGTAGCAATAGTAGTGAAGAAGTGACAACCATGAGATCAGCACTGGCAGGAAAGCCCAGAAGTAGAGATTCCACTGGCCTCACAAAGCTCACACTAAATCTCATGCCAACGCATTTAATATATAATAAAAAGACTAAGGTTTGCATTACTCTTTTCACTTTATTTGGGGTACAAGATGCTGGAGATCAGCTCTGCAGAAAGGGATCTGGGTATCTCAGTCAATGGAAAGTTGAACATGAGTCAGCATTGCCCTGGCAGTCAGGAGGGCCAACCCTGTCCTGGGGTGCATCAGGCACAACATGGTGAGCTGGTTGAGGGATGTGGTTGTTCCACTGTACTGTGCCCTGGTGTGGCCTCACCTCCAGTCCTGTTTGAAGTTTTGGACACTCCAATATAAGAAAGATATGAAGTACTAAAGAACACTGTATAAAGGTACAAAGAACACTATCAGAAAGGGCTCAAAGCAGAACTACGGAAATGGCAAAGGGTCTGGTGTGGAAGCCATATGAAGAGTGGATGCAGTCACTGGGTCTGTTCAGCTTGGAGGAGACTGAGGGGACAGCTCATCACAGTCTACAACTCCCACATGAGGGGAAGAGGAAGGGCAGGCACTGATCTCTTCACTGTCATGACCTGTGACAAGACCCAAGGGAACGGCCTGAAGTTGTGTCGGGGAGGTTTAGGTTGGAGGAAAACGTTCTTCAGCCAGAAGGTGGTTGGGCACGGGAACAGGCTCCCTGGGAATTGGTCACAGCACCAGCCTGACAGAGTTCAAGAAGTATTTGGAGAATGTCTCAAGCACATGGTGTGACTCTTGGAGATGGTTCTGTGCAAGGTCAGGAGCTGGACACTGATGATCCTTGTGGGTCCTTCCAACTCAGGATATTCTATGATTCTATGAGTGAACAGCAAAAGACGCCACATAAAAATGTCTGGCAACAGAAGCTGGCACCTGCAAAGTGACTGGAAGTCAGAAAAAAAAAACTGAGGTGTCAAATTTAAAATTGACACCACCTACTCCAAAGGGGTTTAAGAAAACACCTGGATAATAGAAGATTTACCATATTTTGTGGCCATCAGAACATCTCCAGCTCTTCAGGCTTCTTCTGTCCTAGTTTCTACTAATGTTTTTCACCTAATGGACACCTCATGATGGAAGTCACTAAGGCCTTATAATAAACATGGTCTGCCCAGTTAGAAATGTTGAGTATCCCTGGTTTAAGGCTGTGTATTTTACTTTACAAACGCAGATGACTGTGGTTACAGAGACATCATGACTTCTCATAGGTTGCTTAACAAGCAATAGTCATGAAGCTTTGGTGTCTTGATCCCCTGCCATCATCTGGGCATAAAAGATTCAAGAAACACAGCTACAGATTTTTTAACTTGCGTTCTTGACTTCAAGTATTTGTAAACTTGTGGAAAATTAGAATAGTATAGATGAGAGACCATTTTAATCTGGGAATGACAGCATTTTCCAGATTAAAGGGAAACACCAGCATATCATTATCTCTTGTTACTGCAAGATAAATAGGACTTATTTTTGGTTGCTATGTAAGAAATAAGTTGATCCTCAATAAGGGCTAAAACCAGTAACAAGTAAAATGAGAAGAAAATGAGCTAATAACCATAACTCTACTGATTTCTAAAGCTACCTTGTCATTAGCTTCTCTAAGGCTAACTGATATTTCAGATGTACTCGTTTGTATGTGTACAACTTTTAGATAACCTATACATGATATTGTGCAAAAGAATAATATTCTCTGTTCAGAACTTGAAGTACTTACAGTTTTTATCTGCAATATTACATCTTCCAACACAAAAGAAGGCATTGACTTCGACTTTGTCATCTGTAATTCCTGTTGGTTGTACATCATAAAGTCTGTGAAGTCTTCACACCTTAAACATCATGAAAAATGCTTATAGTTGGAGATTATTCTACAGGAAGTTCTTCCTATTTCTAATGAATGCTTCAAATATTGAGATAAAAACTTGCTTCTAATATAGCAAATTCTAAAAGACCAACACTTTACAATGTCATCATCAAGTACAAAGAAGGCTGTTCTATGTACAGAACCTGCAACGTCATTTCACATTATAACTGGTTATCAGTGTGGTATCAGCATTTAACTATCAAGTGCTGATTTTAATTGGGAAGTTAATTAATCACCTGTCAGTATTTAAACAAGCTGCCAGGCTCATAAAGACAAGAATGAGCTCTCCAAGAATTAAAAAAAATAAACTACAATTTTCAGTAACTTACTCGATATTGGCCAATGTTAAAACTTTATTTTACACAATCTAATAATTATTTCAGTTTAAAAGACTATATTTTAGGTTGGTAATAATATATAAAGCATTAGGGAAAATTAAGCTTTTACTTCATAAATGTTTCTGCAACATGAGGTATCACTAGGACTGAAAATTTTGAAAACTGTGAAAACCATCGGAGAGTTCTAGATGTAGATTCTTTGCATTAAATTCAGTTATTGAGAATGATAGCAGTATTCTATCTTCCAATGTATCCCTTTGCAGGCTGTCAAGTTAGGTTAAATCCACCACTTTATCCCAAGACTAATTTCGGAGGGAAACTCTATATACAGAAAAATCTATTTTATTAGAGGAGTAGTGTGCTATTTCAAAATCTGACAGTAATCATGTTTTCAGTAGACTGACACTTAATTCCAGCATTGCTGGTGCTGCATGGCCTTGTGAAGAGGGAAGAGAGATGCAAGAATAAAGGCAATGATGCTCTGGCTCTTGCGTAACTTCTTTGGCAGAACAATTCACACAGGTATATCTATTGCCTTCTTGCACAAGAGAACTCTCTTTGTGACCAGGAGAAGCAAGAAAAAGTATTTGTGTACAAATGATCATATACAATCACATATAACTGATCCAGTTCAGACATCTAAAAGATGTCTAGCCTTGGCCAGTCATGAAGGATTTCTCTGCAGTTAGTGCAGAGTATCTTTAGCTCATGATTCATACTGAACTAAAACTGAAATCTTAGGTGGGATGAATCACATACTAGTTGTCTGTCTTTTTCTCTCCACTTCAACCACTGTTTTAGAGAGGATGTTCACCTTTTAGGTGACTCATTATGAGAACCAGCCCAGAAGATAAGGACATGCCAACACGATGATGAAGCAAAAAACCAAGAGTTACTGTCCTAGGAGTAGCTGGAGCAGAAATTAAATAGAAGAGTCTGTACTCTTTCATCCTGTCTGGAACACTTTTGTCTGATAGCCATATTAGATGAAAATGGAACAATCCATGGCTGAATGGGTGTCCTCATTTCAGCCAAGGACAGGGTTAATTTTCCACAGTAGCCATGAGGGGCAGAGCCTGGAGCCATGTGGGCATGGCCAAGATATCATGTTCTTAGATAGCATCTTATGTCAAGGGTAGGGGTAGGAGAGAGGGACTCTCCCACTTACAAGAAGGAGCAGGGTTTGCAATCCATCCTGAGGACCTGTCCACCACTCTTTTTCATTGTCCAGGGCTTGGTGAGCACTTTTTGCAGGTAAATCACCTTCTCGTATATTTTTGTTGTAGTATTGTTGCTTTTCTTATCTCATTGCTGCTTCCAGTAAATTGCTCTATCTTAACTCATAATCTCTGCCTTTTCTGACCCACGGGACAGTGGGGGGAGCAGCAGATTGTGGCTTGGACTGTAATTCCTAAACCATGACAACAGTGAAGGATAAAAAAATGTTAGTTGACAAAATGTGCTCATTATTTTTAAAATATGACAGTATATTTACAAAAGGGGCTGCAAAATCTTCCTTCTGTGGTGGATACTGGGCATGTTTATTCAGGAGGTAAGATCTAGTAATACACTGTTTTAGTAAATTTTTTAAAATTTTCTTTGCTCCTCATATGCATTCCCTATATTCCTCTAAATAACAACAAAGTATTAACAAAAATGCTTTGAAGGACTGTATTTCCATTTAAAAGTGGGTTTGCATGAGAAAAATGGTGTCTTCTCACTAAAGAATTACCAGTTTATTATACATTTTCATATGAAGTATCACTTTGGTGGGGATAGGTAAAAATTAATTGCATTGTATAGTACTAGTTTTTCAATGAAGCTGTTAAAAGTTTCTGCTGGGTTTCTGAACTCCCCTTGGAAAACAGGAATCTGAAGACAGACTGGTAGAGATTAATGGTAGCTAAAAAATACTGGTTTCTAAAGGATTCAGGGAATTACTAATAACCAAATTAAAATTCTGCAAGGAAATATCTGAGAAAAGCATTTCCGTGTTTATTAATAAACATCTACCCTGTATTATGCTGAATACATTAAAAAATTATATCCCAGATCTGTGCTGGAGGACATGTGACTATCAAATACAAACTGTGCAATATTAGAGGCACCTGTCTTTATTATTCCCTCTCTCTCCAGCAATTCTTAGAAACCAAGAAAGATTTTACTAATACTAATTTTTATATGCATATCCACATGTTAAAAGAAAGTTCAAAGGAGTTGGGAAGTGGACTAATTCATTAACAGAAGCCTTGTAATAATCTTGTTACAACTGGTACATATTGTTATTAAGAGTGATTTGGCATGCAGTAATTTTACAAATGTCTTTAACAAGTAAGATATAAAAGATTTTTTTTATTGGTCTACTGCTCTGACACTTTTGCAAGTGTATAAACAGAAAATGAAATAACAGTGGTCTGCATAAAGGAAGAACATCTTTTGTTTCTCATCTCTCTGTTAAATCTTGTTAAACCTATAAAAAATATGCCACAGAAAGCAACTAACTACCATGGTAAACCTTTGTAAAATTCAAAACCTCTAAACCTATAATAATCCTAATCTGAACAGCTAATCACAGTGCGAAGCTATTCTAATGTGTATCCAATTATAATCAGCACTATGATAATGGCACTGTCATTAATCTTCTGTGCTATTTCTCATAATTTCCAGGGACACTGCTAAAAGCAAATTCTTGGAACTATTTAATGGAGATGGGAAGTTTCAGCCTTTGCATTGCTCAAAATTTTCTATGACATTCCTCATTTTCAGGAACTTCAAATTTTGGCAATCAATTTTCAACAAAAAATATCTTTAACCTATTATCTGATTGATGTTTGTTGTTTATGTATGCAACAATTTTTCAGGTATTCCATTCCAGGCTGAAATCAGACAGGGAAAGGCAGGAAAATATTTGCTATGCAATAGCTTTACAAATTCCTTCTTCACTTTCATCAGATAACTTGTCACTTCACACTCTGGAGCAGCAAACTGAAATGTGTCAACAAAGCTGCTTTTTGTGGTCCCTAGGAAAGAAAGTACTGCCTCTGAACAGAACACAAACTCTTCTGGAAGATTTCTCTCCTGACAAACACTGTGGAAATGAATTTGACAACTAGATGCTCCAAGAAGTCCCTCAGTGCCTGAATGTGCCCTCGTTCAAAGCCACTGTGTTAATCAGGACATTAGTAGGGCCTGTAACAATAGAACAATGAGTAATGGTTTTAAATTAAAAGAGAGTTGATTCAGATTAGATAGAAGAAAATAAATACATTGACAGTGAGGTGGTGAAGACTCAAACAGGTTGCCCAGAGAAGTGGTGGCTGCCCCATAGCTGGGAACATTCAAGCTATCTACATCCATACCAAACACATCTACCTTCATCCATAATCATCTTGGGCCTCTTCTCAGGCCTGGAGAGAGTTTGGCTCAAAATGATCACAATTTTCCCTCTTCTCTTACCAGGCATGTAGAGCCAAGGATAAAGATGCAAATGAACTTAAAATACTAGCAAATTTTCAAAAAGAAAAGTTGGCAATGGGGAAAGAGTGTTACCACCAAAACTGCAAGGCTTTTTCTGGTCTTGTAGCTTTCTGTCGTAATGGTACTGGCTGCTTCCTTTTCTTTTGCCCTGTATCCAGGGTCTCCTGAGGAGAGGGGATGACTGCTGCTTGGCCTCTGTGGCAGGTCAGGCTGGTAACCTGGACACAGAAAACACTGGAAGAGGCTGAAATAAACAGAACGATTCTGTAATACTGGCTGGTATACTGCCTAAGGACAGAAATCTTCCAGTGCCTCATTACCTGTGGTCCTACAAAAATTGGTGAGGCATGTATAACACAAACAGCAGTGACAGCCTGGCTCTACACTGCAAGACAGTCTTTCAGAAGACCTCTTTGAAGCTTTACATATAGTCAAACTGGCATTGATTCAATGGGATTTTTTTTAATGCAAAAAATAGGTTTCAGGATTGGAACATAATGCAACTGTTTTGAACCCCAGTGCTGAAACAGTTAATATCTTCTGCATTACAGTCTATCATCCAAAGAAAATAGGAGAGGGAAGTAGTTGTTGACTTTGATTTATCAACACAAATTTAAATGGCTTTTAATTTGTTCTCCACACTACAACTGACATTTGAGAGGAAAACAACATGTGTCAAGAATATCTACCTGAAACACATTTTAAAAAAAAAAAAAAAAAAAAGATGAAATATCTCAGTGATAGGAAAGCAGAANATGAATTATGGAGAGAAAGAAAAATGTTAGGTCAAACTAATGGAAAAATCTTTGGATAAGGAGATTGAGATTTTCTTAGAAGACGGGGGAAAACAGTGACAGGAAGAGAAGATAATAAAGAATAAAATACTATGGTTAAAACGTACGAAATAATTTTACAGATAAATACGGGCAGATGTGACATTGACAGTATTATTATTATATTATATATTATTGGAGAAATCTCAGCCCTGTGGGTTTGGTAGTTGGTTTTGCTTTGGTTTTGGGTTTTTAATAATTCTTATTATAACTATTAAGACTGGAAAGATACTGAATTTTCAGTATCTTCTTACTTTTAAGATAAAATACTGTCAGCTAAGCAAAACTAATTTCTGGTCTTGTTCTTCATGGGATTTGGAACACGTAAATAAAACTATCAGTATGTTGGGACTAGCAGACCAGACTTCCTGGGTAGCTGTTATATTGCATGAATAAATGCCGGTTTTAGCCCACATAATAAAGCTGAACTGCAATTCTTTTAGCTGTGATTAATTTCGCAGACTGTTGTATGCCCCATAAGCTCATGAAACAAGATACCAAACCAAGGGAAAGGTTGTTTCAAGATAAGCTCTTAGGACAGTAACACACATCTGCAGTTCTACGGCAACCTATTAAAGTCTGAAGTGTATGTAATTCAGTTCAGTATCAATAACTATGATACCATCCCATTATAAATGGCACACCAAGTGAATGCAACCCCATAACAGATGCATGATTTACCCAAAAAATTATGTATGTATTGTTTTGGTAGGTGAACACACTTGTCTCTTATTAGGTACAAATAAGTAAGGTCCTGTAATTTCACAGTAAACTTTGAAAAATAATTAAAAATTGTGTAAGAACACAGATAAGTAAATGAATTAAAACATTCATGTGAGACTGCTGCACAGAGCTAGTTTTCATGGATTTGTTTCCCTGGTACTGGAAGCCTCCTGGCCTGCGCTGTCCTCCTAGGAGCGTTTCCTACTTCTTTAATCACATCTTAAATTAGATTTCAACTCTAAACAGCATTGCTTTCTGATCAGCATCTCTCACGTTTCCAAACAGTGGACCCCTGACCATACAGAGTCAGTGGGCAGCAAAAAACTCCATAAACATGTGCTTCAGAGCATGTACCTTCCTCTGGTGACGATGGCAAATCATTTGTGGCTGCAAGCCAACATGGCATTGCAGCCTCATGTTATTCTGCACTGCAAGTCCTTGATCAACCACAGATTTAGGCTGCCATCCTGCCCTGCCTGGCTTTGGTTCGACCTGCTGGCATGGGGGTTCGATGCCCCCATGAACCAGCAACGGTGTTTTAGGTAACTGAGGTTCCATGCCTCAGTTTCCCTGTCTGATCCGAGGGCCCTTAGCATCAGGCAGTTTCTAGGCAGAGGTGAAGACAAAGAGGAAAGAGTGGACTCTTGTTTGCTGCATTCCAAATTTATTTCTCTGCTCTGTAGGAGCAGGGAGGTTTTATGTTGAAGGGAAGCTGGACAGAGAGACCATTTGTCATTCTCTGGTTGTTGCTTTTAAGGGGTTACTACTTAGGGGTTGGTACAATATAATTACCCAGTCAGGAATTGATGACACATGACATGAAACCAATAGGAACATCTCAGGTGAGGTACAAAATCAAACTGGCTAATAACAGTACAGCTGGAGGGAATTTCCAACCACACAGGCCTGCCACAGGGCCTGAGGTAGTGTGATGGACAGGCAAGGAGTAGATGTAGCTGTGCTGCAGACCCTTCTTTGGATCCGCCCTCAGGGAGAGAATCTTGCGAGGGGAAATCAACCCATTCAGAGCCGCTTGCCCCAAATATGGGCTGCACCATAGTGACAGATTTACTAGAATGATTAAAAAATTCAAAACATATTACTACTTCTGTAGCCGTTAGAAATTATGTACTTCTTTCAGATGTGTTGCTTATCTGTATTTTTCCTACTGCACAGTAAGCATCTATACTGTAAGACATGGAAAAAGCTTTCATATCACACAGCTCATTAGAGGCTTAAATGAACCAGTTTTAGATATATGATTGTGACCTCATTACTATCCTCAATCAATGAAATAAAAATGGTGGCTGTCATAACATCATGTCTTGGATACATTACTGTGGGAATCTGCAATCAGAGTCTGCTCGTCAGATGGTAAAACTGCTATTGAATATATTTGCTAGTACTAAGCCTGATTAAATAATAATTCAGAAAAAGGCTTTTTAGAACTCAATAAGCCAATCAGACTATTTCTGAGCAAACTGTAGAGAAAGATCTATCCTACCTGCATCTTGTCATAATCTTGGTCCATTTGCAAAATGGTGTAGAAAAAAAATCCCTCACCTGACACAGTTCCTATGCCACTGCCTAAACACATCTTAATGGGCTTGTTTGTGGCATGCTGCAACTGGCACAACAAAACTCACCACATGCCTCAAGTCCTGCTCTAAAGGTGAAAGACATGCTTTAAGATCAGTGACAAATTTTTAAAATACTCCTTATTTTCAGAGCGAGATCATCTCTCTTTTTCACTTTCCCCAACATTTATGCCAGTCATAAACTCAGCACTGGATGAGCCATACTCTGGGAATGCCCCTTTCTCTCCACTGCCTACAGAAGGAGCTGAGGTAACTGTAACTCACTTGAGGCTTGCTGCTTAACCCTGAAAACAACTTACTGCATTCTGCCTAATACCAATTAGACCCGTTATCTATGGCTGCATTCAATTTAAGAGATTTTTCACTTACATGTACTAGGTCATTTTCAGTATTTTACATTTCTGAATGTATTACTATATAAACAATTATTATTTGAATTTCTAAAGATAGAGGGATGCTTTCAGTTTCCTAAGCCTTTAGTTTGCACATATTCGAGTAGTAAACTGGTCTGTGTACATCTTGCCTGTTACATCTACTGGACATAAAATGAATGTTATTTTTGTGAGACTTGAGTGACAAATACTTATCCCAGAGACACAATAACTCATTACCAGACCAGAAAAAAAAAAAATTTCCAGAAAAAATTAGCAGTTAAAGCTCCCAGCAAGCCTGCCAAGCCAAAATTCTTCAAATTTTGCACTGTTCAAGTTAAGCAATTCTCATTTATTATTTATACTTGGCAAATAGACTTTGACCACTTTTTAATTCAGTTTCATTTTTACCATTGAAACAGTGATAATTTTTTTCTGAAAATATGTTGTGAGATGTCTGAAGTCACATTTAAACAATTCAACACTGTTTTGCATAAAGTATTATTTTGAGGTGAAACTATTCTTAAAAGTTCCTATTTCCCAAATCATGCATTTCAATGCGATGCTGGGTTTTGACAGTTCTTTAACAATTTAGCCATATATTCCTTCTTTCATTTTGACATATATATCAGTTAAATTCCACAAGGCTTCTTCTTGCTGTAATATCAAACTGGAAGGTTGTACCTTAGATTTCTTTCATAATGTATTTCCAATTAGTTTCATAATGCTCCCTGCACACCGGTAGAGAAATGGAGCTTTGAACAGAGACAGAGTGCAGGCAGAAGAAAAGACTTATCTCTATCTTCAGCAGCAGGTAGCAAAGAAACAAGATTTTACCCTTCCTTTTCTCCCATCCTTCATCTACTTTTTCTCCTCATAGATGCATGTAACAAGATGTCAGCCTTCATCCATGGGAGACAGCATGGAAAGATTTGGGCAGAAAAGGCTCTCCACAGCTGCATGACTCCTACTTACTCCTGGTCAGGTGAAAAGCTTCTTTCTAAAAGCAGGTGAGTATTTGGCATTGCCACATGTGTGATTAGGCATACAATAAAAGTAAATTACCTTAAAGTAATTTCTCCAGAGTATCCTCAACTATCTTATGATCTACAGCATACAAATTGGGAGGGGATTTCTTTTGGCAGAAGATAAAGCTGACTGTTTTCAGGCTGTTTTTAGTCTGGTTTCCTATGGAAACAAGACTGAGCAACAATATAATACTGTCTGTGTGTCCTCGTAATTTTTGAACTAAGTAGCAGGATTTCAACTAAATGTGACGGAGGAGATAGAAACCTCAAAGATAGTTACACTCTTATAAATTTTGAAAGCACCAGCTGCTGGAGAGAAGGGACACCAGGATCCTCATATTAACATGCAGGGTGCTAACAATCTTACCAGCCCATTTCTGCTGTCAAGTGTGGCAGCCAGCATACCATCACCAGAATATATGCATACTCAGAGATAAAAGAAGACCTCTATAATTCAATTATTAACCAAGGGACATAAATCCACAAGAAACTGGTCCTCTTCAATTCTGATTCTTTTAGCCCTTTTCTCTTTCTACTAGACAGCCAAGATACCAGGCTGATGAGGGGGGAAAATTAAACAAAAAGGAGGAACAGTTTAAATGAAAACCAAAAGCATACAAAATACATAGCAAAGAGAAAAAGCAAAAGAGAAAATAGGTGGAATAGAGAGTTTATATTGTAAGGATGCACAGCTTTTAACCTTATGTCCTACATTTAAATACATTTACAATTTTACCAGTTTCAGAAGTCATACACACACACACGCACACACACACACAGAGACAAACACAAGTATAAGAGGAGATTATGAGCATCACATTTAGCTGCAAATAACTAAATATATTGAATGATTCAGCTTTTTCATGCAGATAAAAATGACATAAGGCTGAAAATCATTTTCATTTCCTATATTCCACAGCCAAGGAAACACATAATGGTTAAAGAACTGGGACTCCCCCACTAAAACCATTTTTACAGCTCTTGAGTGATTAGTTTGACATGGTCTAGCATAATTATTTATGCTATAACTTCTCCTTGCTTGTGTCAAAAATACTTCAAAAAGCACCACCAAATACTGACTCACTGTCAAAATGCATGCATTGACTAGAGAAATTGGTACGAAAAGTTACTTGTTACACAAAGTAGCATAATTGTTCATTATGTATCCAATGTTCTGTCAGTATTTAATATAAATAAGACTGTTCTGTTCCAAGATTTCATGACATACAAATTCTGAGCTTTCTGCCAAAAATTTTCAAAATCTAGAAAGCATTTCTCAGCTAGCCGTTCCTGCAATATAGTTCACGTTTGATCACCACCTAGTAATTATCAAGGGGGTAAAAAAATTAAAGAAAGGAAAAAAATGAGCTTGATTTCCCCTCACTTTTGCAGCAACTTTTTTTTTATTTTTTGTCAGATATCTTTTCCCTTGCATCCCTTCTGCTCATGCTGGGAATCAGGTGCGTGCTGCCAGCAGGACTTGTTAATTCAAGGAGCTGCTGCTGTCCAATTAAGCTTGGTGCCAGATCACAGACAGCCAGACACTAAGGTAGCTAATTCTCCTTCCTAGTTCAGCAGTAAATGCAACACCATTAGCAGCATAGTCTAGGTATTAATTTATTCATTTGTAGGCATGCTCTAAGGTTAATTCATGTTGCTCCAAATGGAAAAAAAAAAACTGAAAGAAGTGAAGAAGGATATCAAGCACTTAAGGTACCTTCAGTAAAAAAAACAGAGTTGCCTTTGTTCAAGTAATGTAGAAGACCTGAACTCAGATGAAAGTTTACTCAAGGAATCTACTTTTACTATTTGAAAGTTCCCAGGTGCCTAAAATTTCCCTTTAATACATCCATAGATTCTTTCCAGGTTTGGGAATACTGAGAAGCCAGCATTTGGCTAAAATGAAACATAAAAATCAAACTGATAATCTCCAGTCTACCTTCCATGAAGAACTGAATTAATTAGGTATTTTTATGACACACTGGATCATGATCAAGCACATCTGAAGTACAGTGTTAACCAACACTTTTAAAATGTAACACAAAGTGCTAGTTTCCCTTGTTTGTCAGTAGCTGAATGTAGCTGAGTCTATTTTCAATTTGTAGTCTGCAGGCATTATACAAGAAAAGACTGTCTTGGTGTAATCTGTAAAGAACAACTAAGGGCATCCTGATCATCAAAACTCTTATGAAGTTCGTTATGGATGGATATACATCTCAGCCAGAATAGCATTTAAAAAAAATTCAAAATCTTGATTCAGTGGGTATACTCTGATTCAAGGATATACTCACGATGCTTTCAGATGTAACAGTTCAGCTCCTTTCTTTGGCTACTGCAGTTCAAGCCCAGTCTCCTACTACTCTGCAGGTTATGCAAAGCATCAGGTTATGTGACCTGAGTGAGAAATCAGGTATGGGAAGCACAGATCCTTACACTGTACACTGTATTATGACAGAAGCAGGTATTCAATCCAGGCTGATGGAGGATCCGACTAACCTCAGAGATCTGTGCTGAACTAGCCCAAAAGTAGCCAGCAGTTAGCAAAGCAGACCCATATATATCTTAGGTGCTATCCCTCTCTTGATCTCTACAGAGATATAAAAGGTAAACAACTTTCCTAAGATGAAGAAACTCCTTTTAAAAATGGGCTTGGGATCACTCTTTTCCTTTAGGCACTGGTAAAAATCCATCTGATGTTTTCAGGTCCCCTACAAACACTTGTGTAATGGATTCACTGCTACTTTGAGGTGGGAGAGTTGAAGCTTTATCTGCAACATCTAATTTCCCTGGAAAGTGTCCTCACAAATGGGTTGTACATTATTCTGTTTGGGAAAGAGCCTCCTCCAGCCTTTTCTTAGTCAAGAGGAGAAAGGGAAAACAAAGAGCATGATTTTGTAGCTTTGAGGGTAGAGCAGCTAAGTGATAGAGGTATGCTCCAGCTCCTTCTGCGATAACTGTGTATGAAATGCATTCAGTAATGGGTTAGCATAAGGGACTAGACAGCTCCTAGAGGCAGGTTTAAAGCCCTCCACTCCGTGTTTGCCCCACAGCAGCTACACTGTCTTGCACTCAGTTCTTACCCTTGCAGTCTATATTTTCTCAAGTATAAGATAAAGAGCTGCTAACACAATTTCTAATCTTGACATTTAAATATTAGTCAGTGGCTATGCTCAGCATTCAGTAGCCAAATCTTATTTTTATTTGTGGGTGTTTCGGTTTCTTGGGTTTTTTTTAATTCTTCTTATGATGGCAAAGGCAACTTTATTTCCAGCCTCCTTAAAAAGGCCATCCAAAGAAATCGATGACATAACAACATTATAAAAGAGACAAAATTAGCAGTCATGAGAAGTACAGAAGGCTTGGAATAAAATATGTATTTGCCAAGAATAAAAGCAGTGACACTGTCAGTGGCACTTAAAAAACGAATCTGCAGACAGGATTTTTACAGGCACTGAGGTCTATAGGATACTACGCTTAACTTACAGCACACTCAATTTGAAAGGAAGGAAGATGAAAGGTGAGAGATGGGTGCTGATGTGCACAACCAGCATCATTTCCCCGTGATCAAACAACAGGTTTACTAAGTTCCACAGAACCTCCTTTGCACTTTGTGGATCCCATTTGAGCACTGGAGTCCATGTGTTTAATCCTAAGAGGCAGAGTGTTCCCCAGTCTAGAAAGAGCAAACAATCTATGTCAACTAGCAGAAAGAGCAAGAACAATATTAACTAGAAAGCTCATATATTTATAAAATATTGAAATACTCATTAATATAGTATTTTAAACCAAATATATAATGCAGGAGATAAAATACTTCAGGTAATATGAGAAGAAATTAAAAGATAAGTAGAAAGCATAGTATAGCAATTAAAGAATGAGCTGCTCCTCTCCAAAAGTGATGCCACCACTACAAAATGTATGTAACAGGTACCAATTGCTCTTTTCATTGTGTGATGCATTTATTATCTGGAATTTGATGAAATCTAGTGTCAATGATCAAGTCTTCAGGTTTAGTCAGGGTGGGAGAAACAACAACATTTTCATGTACATTTTATGGTGCCTATAGAAAATGACAGACAACAGTTGGATCCAGCAGTCAGGAAAACAGAATTTAAGCACTGACTCAAGAGTTACTGCACTCTCATAAGTGTGTTTCTCTTGACAGTATTTTAATCAATTGCTCTTGAACTTGGGCAATACATCCGCTGTATTTCCCAAGCTACTTTACACAAAGATTTTCAAACTGTTATAATTTATAAATGGACCTCCCACTGTCCTCCCAGATATTATTAAATCCAACCACAAGTGGCCATTCCACTATGTGCTCCACTGACGCTATAGCAATGACCACATTTCAAGTTTGAAAAGTGATACTGAAAAGTTTAAATAAGAAGGAAAAAAAAATCACAAATGAACAAACAAAAACAACAAAACTAGAAAAAAAAAAATCATCTCAAAAAATACAGCCCAGGGCTGCCCAAGGGATGAGGCTCAGGAAGCAGGAATGACAGTCTGCAATATTTTGAGGAGGCACAGTGAGCTTTGTGCAATGATGCTAATAATAAATCCCAATTTAGAAAAGACCACAGTTTCAACTTTTGCCCAGGGCTCTTTCGAATGTCTGTATGCCCCTAAATGTCTAATTTGGCAGTGGTTTTATCCTATATGGCTACTGATCTAGTACCATTTAATTAAAGCAATTACAGTAGAAATTCGTTCTCATGAAGGAATAACACACTTTTCTTGTTAGACAGAAGCAGACAACTGAAAATTAAGTTGATTCCACGAGTCCAATCGTTAATTTTTAATTTTATGACAGTCCTTGGATGTTGTGGCAACTCCCATTTCTGTACTGCTTGCAGAACGCAGAAATGCCCCACAACAGAGGAAGGTATAGAAGCAGTGGTCACACAGGCTTTTCTTGGGCAAAAGACAGCCCAATAACATTCTCTCCTAGCACCTGGAAAATTCACATGTTTAGGGCTGATTTTTAAAACAGAATTACTTTTGTTCCCACAAGTTTTATGGAGGTCCTCAATAAGAGCTTTTGAAAACTCCATCCTGAAAGCAGTTTTTAGGTCACGAGTAATGGTTCATCACCCATTTCTTTCAAAGCCTCTCAACACCTGAAAACTTTTTCAAGAGACCACTTTCATATAGAGACATTGCTTTCTTTGGGAACTGCACATGCATATGAAGGGACAGAGTTTGCTCCCATTTTAAAAGGAATGCAGTCTACTCACAGCAAGCAATCGCAGAAAATACTGTTGAAATTATATATATTCTCTAGCCGTTTTGAAAGGGATCTGAAGGTAGACCTAGGGCATGTTTTATCCCCTGTCTCATTGCAAAAACTGCCATGAGATCATCATCATCTATTTTGTGAGAAATCTATGTTCCTAAATGGTTTTTGTTGGTGGAGAAGGAAGTTTTGCTTTTGCCTTGTTTTAATATTGCCTGTCTGGTGACATTACCATTTAGAGACCCACTGGCTGAAATAAAAGCCTTCACAACTGTCATGCAATTCTTCTCCACCTACTGTAATCAGCTGAACTGTACCAGCATCTGCCTAACTTAAATAGATATGGAGGGGATGCAAGGTGGGTTTCCTAAGTGGCTTTTTATGATATGCACTAACTTGATAGAATCAATGATCAAGAGACTTCCTCACATATTCTTGGGATTGTGGACTTGTTGGTTTTGAAGAGTTGCCAGACAAAAATGGATGAACTTTTATGACCTAATTTAGTAAACCACTCCTAAGAAATATACAGAAGAAAACAGTGGCTGAAGATGAGGGTTCCCAATTGCTAAAATTATTTATCAATATTCAAAAATAAAATATGGAAAACAGCAGATAAAATACCTGCATCACTGATAGTTAATCAAGATTAAAAGTTTTTTCTGCATTTAAGTACATTAGCAAAATCTTTACACCTTCAGATTTTCCTGGTTTATGCTTTTCTGTTTTATTTTTCCTGTCTGAGATTTTGCACTTGCTTTAACATTTTGTTGTCTAAGTTGCTGAAGATATATATTCTAAAAGACCTAAAAATACCCAAACCCATGTACTATGCCAATACTTACAACCTCTGTTGAGTCATTATATTTTTAATACAAAAGAAAAGGCACAAAATTCACTTTTCTGTGAATGAGAGGTATATTGTTAAGTCCATTGATCCCAGAAAAATCCTTATAAATTGTCTTAGGAATGGTTCTCTTATGAATTAAGCACACATGTCTCCATCAGGCATTGCTCTGTTCATAACGCTGAAGTAAGCAGCTACTGAAGCACTACTCCAAGAACCTTGGGAAGAAAGTAAACTAATTCCTTCACATCTTCCTTAATGCCAGGGGTGGTCATTACCGGGGTGGTCATCACCAGGGGTCTCAGCAAAGACAAGTAGAAGAAAGAGCATTTTTCGCATGGTGAGCAAACAGACAGAACATTCTATCTCAGGCATAGCAGAGGAGGAAAGCAGTGGCTTTTACTTGCAGACAATTTCTTCCACGTAAGCAAACTATAAAGGGTCTGCAGATAAGCTTCAATTCATAGAGGGAGAGTCTGTCTTGACACAAAAGCAAGAGCAATGAAACTTTCAGAGAGGCTGTAACAGGCAAGGAAGATTGCCCTTATTAAGCATGGTCTTAATTCTGCATATAATCAATGTATCATTCTGTATTTAGGTCCCGTTACTGCAAATGTGGATTTTGAAGACATTCTAAAGAACGTCCTTAAAGAGGAAACACTGTGTGGATGACCTGACAAACAAGAAGAAATTCCTGATGAAATAAGATGGTACACAAGTAATGAAACAATTAAAAGTGCCCAGGCACACAATGGACTATTTCAAGGGCATCTAGGGAATGAAAAATATATTTTTTTAGAATGGGATATTTTAAGAATCAGAACAACAAAAAACAGGAAAGAAAGAAGAAGCATTTTCCAACAGTTTCCTGTCAACAGGGAGGAAAATCTCTCCAGCACATTGCATAGAAATAGACAGCATACTTAAAAGCTGAGCTAGTGTATGACAGAAGGTTTAAAACAAAAGATGTGTACAACTTCCACTGCTCGTCCCACCCGGCAAGAATTTTAAATCTTGTCCAGCCTTTTAGCTAGCAACTGGTGTAACTAGATTTAATTTTTCTGTTCTCAGTCCCATTACCTGACCTCAGACATTTCACTCAGTTTTTAACCTCACACTCTTCTGCAGTCACCAGCTGCAGCATCCATCCTGCTGCTCCAGTGTATGAAACACTATTATGCTGAGAACACAACACATCACTGTACTTGCTCTGCCTGCAGAGTCCCTATCACAGGTATGCATTTTGCTGCTCGCAAGTTCACTGCAGCTGAAAACCATTTCTTCTCAGAGAATTTATGTACTTGAAAATTGGTAATTTCATTACTAAAGAAGATCCATCCTCCACAGTTAACTTGCTTTCAGTAATGGTCAGTGAAGCACCACACTTCTCTTAAGGAAGTTTGGGAAAGAGCCAGCTTTCATCCTACAGCAAACTCTTTGCTGGTTTTGGGAATCAGCAAGGAACTCTGACTGCCTGCTATAAAAACTGCAAGGGACCAGCATCAGAGAAAGAGGCAGACAAGATTTCTATGCAAAAAAAGGTTTTTTAGGGGAAAGAAGGTCCAGGAAAGAATGAAGAATTTCTTGGATATATTTCCCACCTTAAAAAAAGGGATTTTATCTTTTTGTTTTTCCTCAGCCCGGTGAGGGAGGTCCTTCCTAATGTGTCTGATCTGGGGCCAGAGGCATCCCAGGTGCAAACACAATCTTTTGATGCAATATATATCACAGAAACATAGAAATTGTTTGGGTTGGAAGGAACCTTAAAGACCATTTAGTTTCAAACCCTCCGGCCATGGGCCGAGACACCTTCCACATGGCCAGATTGTTCAAAGCCCCATCCAGTGCAGCCTTGAACCCTCCCAGGGATAGTGTTACCAAACAAGTTATATTTCTTTAGAAAGAAGTCTATGCAGCATTGGGGGAAAAAATCAAGAAGGAAAATGTAGTCCGTGAAACATATAGCAGCTAACAAAGCAACCTCTAAGTGATCCCCATGTGTTAGAAAAACAAATTAAAGTTTAGGACTTGACATACTATGGTAATCTGAGACCTGGGGGAGGAGGTTAACGTAGTTTGGGAAGAAGGATGCAACTATCATAATGGACACAAAGAATGCAGAATTTACAGGCAACAAGGACATTTGGCAGGACTCCCAAAATAAGGGAGAAACTCATCTGAAATCAGGTCCAAGTGGGTAAATGGTAATTCTGGCAGGGGGGATCTGCAACCACCAACCCACAGACCACTGACCCAAGAAACCCACCAATCCAAAAGGAAAGAGAAACTGATCATGTGAACCAATTAGCATGAGAAGTAACAGAATCATTAACCAACACAAGATAGAATACTAAGAGAACTCATAACTTGTATCCAGTGAATACCAATTCCAATGAACACTAATTTCTTTGTTTTCTGGAATGTATAAATAATTAAAACTTTTGATAGCTGGTGTACGTACTGGGTGGAATGATCCCCATGTACCTCAGTGATGAATAAAGTAATGTCAGCTTTCAAACCTAACAATCTGGTTGGAGAGTCTATTTTCTGGTTTTCAGTGACAACGGGACATCCACAATTCATGTGGGCAATGGTTGCCAGTGTCACACTACCTTCAGAGTAATGAATTTCTTCCTGGTATGGGCTAAATATACCCATTTTCAGCTTAAAGCCATTCCCCCATGCCCTACCACTACATGGCCTTGTAAAAAGTCCTTTCCCAGCTTTCCTGTAGGCCCCTTTAGGTACTGGAACACTGCTTTAGGGTCTTTCCCAGAGCCTTCTCTTCTTCAGGTTGAACAAACCCAACTCTCTCAGCCTGTCTTCATAGAAGTATGATTCTATCTTCTATACATGTTTAGACATAGAGGTATAGATATATAAGTTATATTGTCCTGCTGGCTGGGACTAGAGCTAGGATATTTTGGTTCAGGACAAGTGTTTATACAAGGGCTGTCTAGTGGTCCCAACAAGTTGGGGATGAGTGTGAAGATTCCACCCACGAGGGATATCTGGTCCCACTCCATGACCCCTTTTACCCTCACAAATACAGAGAAAATGAAAGTAACTGTTCCACAGTGCCTGAAAAATGATTTGATAATTATTTTAGGCAATGAACAAGGCACAATGAGCTGTTTTAATAAGCTGGTATTAAAGAAGTTGCTGAGGACTAAGCTGAGAGAAATCTCCTTGGAAATGAACTGACTGGATGCTGATCAAGGTTATATTTACTAGAGGGCAGAAAAGAAGACCAAGAAATTAGAGACTGCAAGGAAAGAGTTAATACTCACAGGGAAAAAAAAAAAAAAACAAGGAGAGGTATTTCCCCTGCAAGAGGGAAGGAGCATTCAGCTGACTGTTGCAGTGGGAGAGGGAGAGCACTATCACAACATCGAGCAAGGAGGATAAATTTCAGTGCTGGTACTAGGGGAAAAGACTTAGGGCCACTAAATCACCTACCAGGGTTCTCTATATATTTGGGATTTAGCAGTTATAGCAAAATAAAATAAAATAAAATAAAATAAAATAAAATAAAATAAAATAAAATAAAATAAAATAAAATAAAATAAAATAAAATAAAATAAATAAAATGCTATGTAATGAAGCAAAGCACCTACTACACAGTGCTTAAATAGCATCCTGCTCCAAGACTATTTTAAACTGCCTCAACTAGACTCCTTCAAGACAAACCTTTCTGGGTTAGCCTAAGACACATCCCTGACTATTGTACTAGGATACAGGCAAGGCACAGCAATCACTTTTCAGTACTCTCTCGTAGTCATGGTAGCATTTTAACTGGTTTGTGCTGCAATACTCCTGAGAAAGGCTCATTTAGAGCCCAGATCACCATGATAGTTGTTGTAGTATCTAGTGTTAGGTCTCCTTTTTACTATTTTCTTGTGATATACGTAAGTATTTAAAAACTCATGGTATGTGATGACCAGGTAAAAAAAATTTCATCTGTCAAATCTGTCAGGATTACTTTGGGAAATGCTCTTTAAAAATACTAGGTCTTACGGCACATCGTTATAGTGTCCTTGATTCAGATAATATTGTGGTTAAAAAGCTAGGAGGTAGAGGATTGAATTTTGCATCTTTTATGTCCTCATCTTGTGGAACTCATAACTTTTGAACAGTACTTCAAATGTGGCCACAGAAAAACACACTGAAATCAGATTGCCATTAATGTTGGCTAACAAAATCCACAGCTTAACATATTGCATTATTGGGTAAGGATGGAAGGTGGCAGTCCAGGAGAAAAAATATCATACATGAAAACCATGTAATTAAAAACTTCAGAAAAGCAAACACACCACAGTTGGGTATTGTCATAAAATTCCCCCAGGAATGGAGAAAGCAGATCTACAAGTTTCATATGTTTGAAAGTTGCATATGTCTCCTAGTGCCAACATTTCACACACTTAAAAATAGAATGATGTGGGGCTATTCAGTGGGCTTCACATACCTGAGGGTTGTTTTTAATAAATGAGTTAAAGTATGGAAACCTTAAGTCACAGAAACCATTGAAATTTCCCTTTCTTAGGAAATCACAAGCCTCTTAAGACTGACATAGATTGGTCCCTACAACAAGAGGGCAAAATCAAGCAAGTGATACCATGTCTCAGTCCCTGAAGTTTTGCCTGGCATCAGCACTTTCACCAGTTAATTCAGTGTTAATAAATAACAAATAAACAACCTGAGGAAAAAAGAAAATATTTCTAATACTTCAGAACATAAACCTCTGTATTTCTACACAGCATTTCTAGAATGTTCTGGTCTGAGGACTTTTGTTGTTGAAGAAAGGAAACCTCCAAGTAAGCACAGTTATACATTTCTACCTTCCATCACACTAAGGTCCATAAATCAACCGTGCTGCAATTTTTCACAGTTATGAGCTTGGAAAGATTTATCTTGCTTGGAGAGCAAGTTCTTACTCTAGTATGGAAATTCAAAACAAACCTTCTATATAATACACAATTTCTATTTTCCTCTACTTGGTATGACCAGTAGCAGAAACAGTAAATTGATGTACTGTAGCCACATATTCACTCCCATTGATCTCCAAACTGAAGTCATGACTTCTCTGCCTCAGATTGGTAGTGCTGTTACAAAAGCCGTGACATTTCTGAAAGGAAGAATGCTATTTGGATTAACTTTGAAAATTAATGTAACACTAGTTATAACAAGTATACATCAGAATGAATAATGTGATCCCTTATTTTTTTGGTAAGTGCGTCTAGCTTCAAAAAACATTTTTGTTTGAAGACTGTGGCCATACTTCTCTAGAAAACAGACCTCCTTGCAGTGGTACCTCTGGAAAGCTCATTCTGATCTTCATGGGTCTGTAAGAATAAGGTTCCAAGTTTTTAACTTTTCCCATTTGAAATAAAAGAAGCAACCCTAAGACTGAACTTAATATTGGCATTTCTAAGAAAAAAGCCTTTCTTTGAATATTCTTGGGATGCAGAGTGGCAACTTTACCTACTACTGTTGTGGTAACTCATGTAGCTACAAGTCCTTCCCATTGGTTTTCTAAAAACTATGTTTGTTTATTCTTCGTGGTGATTAGTGCACGCCTCTGGCTTTTCTATAAAGAGTTGCATTGCTTATGCCTAATCATGACTAGGATGAGTTCACCTTCCTGTTTGACATAAGATACCTCTGAATGAAGAATGAGACCTCTGGTAATGCTCAGTTAGTCCACAAAACAGTGGTTTCCTAATTCTTCAGATGTCTCTGATTGTCTCTTTCCTGTAACTTGCACTCCAAACTAGTCTAGAACATGTGAAAGCACATCATACAACTGCTTTTGTCAGTAAAATCAAGCTATGTGTCAGAGGAAGGCTGCAGATCTAAGAGAAGTGGCTTTTTAATCTCCCTCAGAATTTAATAAACACCAAAAGAGAAATCCCAAGCTCTGTATCAGATGCATTAAGGGAAGTTTTTCTAATGAACCAAATGAATAGAAAATTGTTGCATGTATGATAATAAGCATGGCCTCACCAATTACTATGTCTCTGGAAGGGTAAATAAAGTGCATATAAGATGCAACTGATTTGCAAAAAGCAGTTGGATTTCCAAAAGCCTTCTTTCAGATAATGTACATCAAAGAGCTTTAGACCTGCCTATCATGGGAGAAGAGTCTTCTGGCTTGGTAAATGGCTAGCAGATGGGAAGCATATTATAAATAAAATGGTCAATATTCACAACAGAGAAGGAAGCATTCCCTTGAACTTCTCTCAGGTCTCATGACACTGAACTTTCTTTTTTAGCATCTGAGAAATGAGGATGGTAAGTGAAGAGATAGTCTGAAAGTAAAGAATTAACCAGAATAGGAGTAATTAAAGCTGCCTTTGAAGAGCCCTGAGAGGATCTCACAATACTCAATCACTTGGCAAAGAAATGACAGATAAAATTCAAAGTAGTTACTGCAAAGTACTGCATATGCAAGGCAAGAAAGGACAGCCCTAACCACAGACAATCATGGACTGCTGTACCTTTCATTAGTATTAACAGTCAATTTAAACCCTTTGATTACTGCTCTTCATGCCCAGTAGCAGTTAAAAACAAATGCAATTTTAGGAATTATTAAGCAACAAGAAACAAGATCAAAAGAGAAAATTATTTACTATGTAACCTTACAAAGGACAACATTGCACGATTTCAATAGGATGGCACACTTAGCAAAGGTATACAGAAGACCATGACTGGACTTCATCTTTGAAAAGATTAAATAGGTTAAGAATTTTTTTTTTTTTTTAAAGGAAAAACAGAAACTGAAAAAACCCAGACAGACAGACAGATTTATATTTTATTTCAGGAATACTGTCTGTTGTATGCATGTCTTGGTGTAAACCATCAATTCTGATTTAGTTCTGCCTCTTCAGGATGTTTTTGTCTATATTCAGTTGTATGTGATTATAGGGATTAAGGACGGAAGCTAAAGGGGAAAACATATTAGGGTGTTTTCTTTATTTTGTTTTGCTCTGTTTGTTTGTTTGGGTTTTTGCCACTAGTATGCTTCTTGAAATCTACTGGGGCAGCAGCTACTACAATTATGTCAGAAGACAGGGGAGGGAGAAGAAAGAAGATAAAATTTTTTCAGCATGCAGGGGAGACACAAATGGAATTAGATGTGGGCAGAGCACACATTTTAGAATTAGAATTTGAAATTATGCCTTCAACATGAAACCTCTGCTTCTGGGAAATCCATCTGAGCTATCAGTTTCTGTGGAGACAGGTAAAATTACGGTGAAGGAGGAGCATTTGTTGCCAATGAGTGACACCTGTTACTGGCACCACATTGCTGGCTGGGGCAAGGTCATGGCACTACAGATAGAAGCTACATTACACACTGCAAACTTCAGTACAATGAAAAATGTTCCCAAGAATGTTGAAAACAAAAACTTTACAAGGCTGAAAAAATAATAACAAAAAAGCTTCTTAAGCAGATATGTGAAATGGGAAAAGCAGTAATCAGTAATACAGGAGAATTTTGTACCAAGTCAACAGCATTAGGTGAGGGGGACCACAATATATTATGTCTCCTAAACCTTGCCAATTGCTCATATCACATAATTCAGTCACAGATGTAACCTAACTAAACAGAGAGAGGAAGGTGATAAGCCAGGCTTCTCTCGCTCTTGGAATTTTCAGGAAGGGTCTGAACTTTGCAGTACAATTTCCAAAGCAACTCTCAGAAGGAAACAGAAACAACAATAAACTACTCAGTAGTAAACAAAGAGTCTAGTCTACTAAATCGTTCCAAGAGAAACATTTGAAATAAATGAACGCTTTAGCTTTCAACTTTGAAGAACTGTTCGCATTTTCGTGGAGTGCTTAAAATAAGTCTGTGTCCCATATGAACCTGGCACTTCAATACACTTACAGCAGTACTTCAGCAGCTGCCACTTGATCTGAACAAACTGAGGTTTTCCCATCTCTGGAAGAGCTCCGAGATAAACCGTTCAGTTTTCAACTGTGCCTTACCTAATCTTTCTGCTGACAAGTCCACTCCATGTGCAAACCCTGTGCTCACATTAGGTGTCTCTTGGGCCCTCAGTGACAAACAGTCTTGGAGCAGAATAGGCTCATGAAGAAGAGGACCAGTGAGTCAAACCCCAAACCACCCTCTTCATGCATGTATGGACCTGAATCCAAGTCAGATGCTCAAGAGAATCAAACTCTACACCAGGTGTTTAATTTTTTTCCCTGTAAATGTCCTTCTAGGGTTCCTCCTAACCGTCCTAGGACAAGAGTGCCATAGCATATCCAGCAGTTCTGTTTTGGGTATCATTTGAAGCATATCCTCCAATCTTATCAACCAGACAAAGTCACAGAACACTTCAGTGTGCATCTGATTCACATCTTTCACATCATATTCCCTGTCCATTTTAATACAATTCCATTTAGTCACTACTATATGAATACTAGGAAAGTTCATCACAGTGCAAAAGGTTCATAAAAGATTTTTTTAAACCAACCAGGATGTATTTTGGGCAGAACAAAGACCATAGGGAAACAGATGCAGAGGGAATTTTATACAAAAAGATGTCACGGCAAAAAGAAGCCCTAAATTCAGGCACCAGCACTGTAAGGAGTCCTGCTTAAAGATCACAAAGAAAGTTAGGATGGGAAACATTCATATAATAAAATCATACCTACTGTCCTGCATGAATTTGCATCACAATGGTGAATGGTATAAGGTTTACTATGAACAAGACTGGGTAGTATTCAGACTGTAGGACAAAAACCTTCCTTTTTGCCAAACTTGGAAAGTGCTTAGTGAACAGAGATGTGAGCTGCAGATAGAGAAAAGATAATCACATGAGTATCATGGCAAAAGCATTTCCATGGAGAAGTGCTTGGTAGTATTCCTCTTCCTATAGGTTCCTGTATCTCAGCCAGACTTTCACAAAGGATTCTCCATTTACATTAATCACTTTCTGGTGTCCAAAAACAGATACAATAGAGCTTGTTATGCAGAAGATCTGCTTGGAGACTGAAGCCAAAGGCAGTGTCAGTGATGCTCTGAAAATACAAAGCGCTAAGTACTTTCACAACACAAGCAGAGCATCTAAATCTTTTAAAGTATTTCTTCCTCACTTGTAAAATGAAAATAATATCTCAGGACTAATTGTGAAAATAAAAGGATTTAATTAAGTTTCCAGATACGGTAGTTGTAAGAGAATATGAAAATTTTAATAGCTTATCATCAGAACAGAATTTGAATAAGATCTAGTATAAGACAGAGAAAATAATTAATTGTCTAAGCACAGTAAGTGATCATGTATGATGATTTGTGCATGAGTATACTTCTAGGACTGTCTTTATTCATAGGTACAAGGGAGCTAAACAAAGCTCCTGCAACAATTGTAATTATCCAGATTTTTAATGTTTGATTTTACAATTCTAAATTTCTAACAGTACACTAGCATATTGTCTTTTTTTTTTTCCCTTGATCTTACATATGAGCTAGTATTTTTGGTGTTTTAAGTAGAAATATATGCTACAAATGCTGTGAGAATCAGAAAGTTATAGAAAAGTACATCACTAAAGCCTACACCATTCCATACTTGATTTATTACGGCCTTGACATGAGGAATGTGTACTGGTAAAGTATTCTTTGAATGAACTGAGAGGTCTGTGTTTTCTGGGAAGGAGAAACAATACCTAAATTGACAGTGAAACAAGATTTACCAAACAGCTTTTGAGAGAACATGCTAGAAAACAGGAGTTAATGCTAATAGCAATTTAGATGGTTTACTTACTAGTCTTAATACAAGATCACTGTATTTGTTTTGAACTGGCATGGTGATTACAAACAGCTGAATGCATGTGTGAAGGGTGTGTTCCAAAAAAAAAAAAAGAGGGTTTTGCCCATTTGCTATTGTTTCATATTTTTTGCAATATTATCATGTCTATCTAAAACAACAAACAGTCAAGAGCTGGATTAGCACAGATGGGGTGCAATCCCCATCACATACTGTCCCAGGGAGAAAAACTCACCGGAGGGGACTGAAGCTAGAAGTGATGCACAGATGCTGCCTGCACTGCCTTGTGTGTTTTGATATAAACACCATGAACAGTATTTATATCACCTACTTTTAGACAGCAAATGTGAGCTTTCAGTGCCTCAAATTTAGGCACCTTCCTGCAGCAGAGTGATTCTGATTGCCTCTGCTGAGGACCCAGACTCGCCCTGTAGCTAAAAGAGAGAAAGCTTTGAAGAAATTCATGCTTGCACCTACAGCAGCAAGCAGTGCAGTTCAATAGAAGCAACTCCTTAGGGTAATGCATGGGTGATGAGAAACCGACATCCACACTATACTTATTAAAGGGTTTTGATTTATTTTGATCTGGGCCTGGGAATTTGATTATCTGGTAATGGTTGGAGCGTGTTGCCTTGTTACCCCCAAAAAAGTCCATCTTATGTTCTGCAAGACCACCTTATAATGCGAATCCAAGCACAGCAAGTAGAGAAAATGGGGAGCTTTACTTCCAAAGCCCATTCCTAATGCATACCAAAATGCTAATGTAGGTATGTTCCCTGAATGCTTCCAGGGAATGATGCAGAACATCTTAATTAGGAGTCTTCCCTTCTCCATTTACTTACTATGAATAACTACAACAGGAAAAAAAAAAAAAAAAAAAAAAAAAAAAAAAAAAAAAAACACAAATTTTTATTTTTTTT
>VZTX01023482.1:101543-120291 GCA_013400915.1 Pardalotus punctatus
AAAAAAAAAAAAAAAAACAAAACAAAACAAAAAACCACATATTTTCTATTTTCTTGTCATGGACTATAACGAGAAAAAAGAAAACATAAAGACCATAGAAATCTATATATTTCCAAGGGTATACATAGACCAGAATACAAGACACACAAGTGCTCATAAACCTGATTAAGCAGATGCCTAAATCCAGCTGGATTCAAAAGGCCATGCACTTCTTTTTCGATGATGAACATACGCAGGAGAACAGCACTCTTTTCTCAAGGCTAGCAAGTTGAAGTTTCTGCCCCAAAACAGCCAATACAACTATTTGGGGCAGGGGAGCTGGTTTTTTTAGCTTTTTTTTCCAGTAGTCTTGGGATTCATATGAAGACCCTGCCATCTTTACAATTTTAGTATCTAAATTCTTCATAATATCCTTCTAAGTTCCAGTTTTGGAGGTCAGCATATTCATAGTTCCTGAATAAATGTATTACTGTATTTGCATGCAATAAAACACTTGCAATACAGCCTCTACTCCAGCCTTCACTTCCAAGAAGAACACCACCTTTCACTTAGTTTGCTTTTCTGTTTGCCAGAATCACACATCAGTTCCTACACTGAGACCCTCTGATGCCACACCTATAGTAAAAAAATATTGTTTCACAAATGTCAGCAAATGAACAGCTTTGCTTTAATCACCAATAGATAGATAGATAGATAGAAATGCACCTCACAGCTAAGATACAGATTTCCATCTTTCATAAATCAATTCCAAGTTTTTCAAGTATTTGGGCACTGACTGGCATCTTAATACATTAAGAAGGTATAAAAAAATATTCCCTAACCTATCCTTAAATGGAAGCATCTTGAAGCCTGCGTCTTTGTTCTTTTCCACATAGTCACACACTCTTTTTAGCTGGAACATAAAATGAGAATCAAAACCTTTAAAATTGCCTTTTCATTATGGGATCATGAAGAATTTTTATTTCACAATTTCAGTCCTTGAGAAATGTACTTGATTGAGAGTGACTAATTATGAAAATCAAAGCAACAGCATGGAATATTTGTTGAAGGAACTAATGACAACTAAAAAGTTCAAACACAAGGAATACTGTCAGAAATATTCCAACGAACACTTGTGCCTGATGAGATTTTGAAAGCAAATAAAATTCTACAGAATTCATGTGCAAAAAAATGCAAAAAAAGATCAAAGACTCACATCTGAAGGGAAGCTACCACACAATAATTCCTTCACCTCCACTTCCCTCCACAGCCTGCTACACATTGTTATGGAGTGCCTCTTCTCCCTCACTCTCCTCTTTATTTCCCATTTGCTTTCCTTTTGATCCTATCACCAATGGGCTTTCAAGTACATTTCTTTTTGGATCCATCTCTTTTACTTGTCCCTTGCGTCATACAGAAATACAAAGTAATCTCTGGTTTTATCAAACCAGCATCTCAGTCCAATTCACAGACTTCTCTTTCCTTGTTTTTCTTCCAGCTCCTGTTCTGTTTGAAGTAAAGCTTTTTCTGCCAATATCTGCTCATTAATTATAGCGTAAGAAATAAGTTTTAAACAACAGTCACCGCTATATCTGGTTCATTAAGTGTATTTGTATCATTTGTGTCCAGAATCCGCACCAGTGGTAACTACCAACTTTCTGCAAGGAATGAGTAAGTGGATTTTTCATTTTTAAATAAACTATTTCCTTGCTCTACAGCATGATGCCAAAGAACAAAAACTCAGGCTGTTCTGCCTGAGTTACTAAAATAGCCGTATCTTGACCATGTGGGGTTTTTATATCATGATTATAAAGGCAAATTAGTCACGGGTAAAAAGAGTGGCAAGAAGTACCATCACTATTTACAGAATCATGAACAATTTTTATGTCACAATTTCAGTGACAATCCTTATCACTATTTAGTGTTAACCCCAGAAACACAACCTAAGAATAATTTTGCTGATATAATACTTTTCATATCAGGTTATAACCACAGTATGCTACCATTTTAAATTACATTTTATTTACTGTCAAAAAAACAGTTTTGGTGTTTCTTTCCTAATTTTGGATTTAGTCACAGCTACTAAAAGCACAGTTAACATAAAAATGTCAACAAACAAAGTTCGTGCCTGTTGGCTATATGCAGGCTAGTAAAGGAGATTAAAATAGCAGTAAATATATCAGTTAGCCCTGTGGTGCCATACACGATGTGCTCCCACAGTCCTGATTTACACTGACGTTGCATTTGCCTCTGGTGTTCCACGCTTTTAGGTAGAAGCAACTAATGCCATGCATTATTCTGAAACTGTACCTTTTTTTTTTTAAATTATTTTTTAATTTAAAAAAAGAAAGCTTTTTCTCAAAGCCTGTGTATCTGTTTAAATCAAAACAAAAAAAGCCAAATCTTTGGCAATTTCATATTAATTTCATATTTGGATTTCATTATGTTGATTCCTTTTCAGTGCTATTCAATAAAATGAAAATGCTACTGGCAATGCTAGATGTCTCTACTCCAAACTTTGTGGAGTAATTATGAAATAAGGACATTAAGAATTGCCGCGCTAATGAAAAAAATTAATTTTCTGCTCCCCAAATACAGTATCACACTTATTATCTTAAGAGTCAACGTCGTGGTAAATGGTAGATAAGCAGTGCTTTGCTTGGAGCTGGCATATTTTCACTACAATTTTGTCAGGCTTCAGTCTCAAAGACTGTCATATTTCATTCCTGTATTCTGATGTGGATTTTGACTTTTCTGACTATAACAGAATGGTGAAGGCAGTGCTTTTCAGCACATCTTGCCACTTCTATCTTGTGGCTGCTTTTTTCTTGTTTTGTCCTTCGCCTGTATTCTTCCCAAAGTGCTGATGATTGAGAAGCAAAAATACATCTGTAATGCTGTTTGCTATTAATATTTCTCCCCCCTCTAAAAGTGAGGAATAAAAAAATGTAATAAATCTCTCATTCCTCTTCATTTGAAGTCATGTCCTACCCAAATCCAAACTAATCCAATACCTTCATCTACTCCACACAGAATTAAAGTGTGGAGTAGGCAACAAGTGCCTTGTAATGTAAGTCAGGTCAGGTAGGGCATCTGGACCCACCTCGGCCATGCCACATCATTTGTAGGTGGGCTGCGGGGCACTGGTGCCTGGAGTACAGCCACCTGGAATTGAGACACCAGGGAAGCTCATCACAGTAGTGACTCATAAGAAGGACATGGATCTGCTGGAGCAGGTCCAGAGGATGGCCATGGATCACAGGGCTGGAGCACCTCTCCTATGAAAAAAGGTTGAGAGAGTTGGGTTTGTTCAGCCTGGAGAAGAGAGGGCTTCCTGGAAAACTTATAGCAGCCTTCCAGTACTTGAAGAAGGCCTACAGAAAAGCTGAACAGGAACTTTTTACAAGGACATGGAGCAATGGGACAAGGGGGCAATGGCTTTGAACTGAAAGAGGGCAGCATTAGATTAGATATTAGGAGGATGTTCCTTCACTGGGAGGGTGGTGAGACACTGAAGCAGTGTGGTGAGAGGTTGCCCAGAGAAGCTGTGACTGTCCCATCCCTCAAACTGTTCAAGGCCAGTTTAGCTTGGGCTCTGAGCAACCTGGTTTACGGGAAGGTATCCCAGACTTTGAAAGGCAGGCTGGAACTAGATGATCTTTACGGTGCCTTCAAACACAAACTACTCCGTGATTTTTTAATTACTCTCATCACAGCAGGGTGACGGGACCACTGTGAAGCTGTTGCCATCTCCTACCTGAAGCCCTCACAGAAATGCCCCAACTGCTGGCTTGCAAAGGATGGCTCTGCAGTTCTTGTAAGTATATGAGAATTTTAGCAGAAAACTCCTGGAGCCCCCACTGTGGCAGGAATGTGGATTGACAGCTAGTGGTTTTCCCTTTTCAAAAAGGACAAGAGCTCCACTGGGTTTAACTTTCATGGTCTAAAAATAAAATACTAATTACAGATGGCTTGTAAAATTAGAGTTTGTAAACAAGATTCTGATACCATCCAAATTTAAGCAAGATTGCTGCATTAAAACACACTAAAATTCCAAAAGAGCAACCTGGTCTCTCAGCTATTGTGTCTTTTGTTCCGGCAGATATTGCTAAACTCAGCCTGTGTTACTCTATTTTTACATAGCTCTGCAGAAGCAAACTTGTGTGCCTCATGCTTTTGTTCCCCAATGCTTTGTTCTTTCTCAAAGATTGAACTGACTGGACTCCTCTCCATATCCCCCAAAAGTTTCTTACATATGGTTTAACTTTCAAGAAAATAATCTTCTAAAAAAAAAAAAGTAGCTCAGGAAATAAAATTCTGGCAAAGAAAGAAGTCCTGGCCCTTCTAAAATCCAACAGTTTTGACAGGCTTTAGTAAGAAAGTGCTCCAAAAAAAGGCTGATAGAAAATGCACTGAAAAGAGGCTAAATCATAAATGTAAGAAGACCACAGTAAATATATATTTTTTTTTAGCAACTGGCAGATAAAACTACAGTCTGAAGTTGCAGAAGAAAAATACTAAGAGCAATTTTAGAAAAGGGGGGGGGGGGTGCGAGGAGGGCAGGCAGGGCCAGGACATGGACATACACAAAAAAAAACCTCAACAAAAAGATCAAGCAACTGGGAAAAAAGTGACATGAAGTGAAGCTGTTGGAAATTTACTGTCAAGTTATCTTTATAATAGAGGCTACACAAATTAAATACTAACTCCTGGCTAGAAGCAAAGAAACAACAAAGGTGGAAGGATTCTAGTAACCTAGTCAGTGAAAACTAGAGGATGCTGAGTCAACTACTCATGAGTGCCCAAGGAGAATGATTTTTTGATGAGATTGTTGTATCTGATATGAAATAAAAAAAGAAGGCAAAGAAAGAAACTCTCCCCCCAGCATGCTGTGCACATGGAACAGGGTAATTGTGTACAGAGGTAAAGGACTGCTGATAGGATGGGTGCACAGGCAAGAGCATTTTGAGACCGTACCAAGCTTTTTGAGATGTGCTAAGGAGGGCTGTGGAGATGCTGAAAA
Source organism: Pardalotus punctatus (assembly GCA_013400915.1). NCBI lineage: Eukaryota > Metazoa > Chordata > Aves > Passeriformes > Pardalotidae > Pardalotus > Pardalotus punctatus. The sequence continues at coordinate 106,546 of VZTX01023482.1, forward strand.
CCTATGGGATGTTCATGGAAGAACCAAAGGAAGAGAAAGGCAAGACACTGAGGGGAGAGACTTTCAGAAAGATATCACATAAGACTACAGCAGTTGTTAGTCACTCAGGAACAGACAGTCAGATACGTGCTAGAAATGTCATGCTCACTTTTCAGTTCAGTATTAACTAAGACCCTATCAAATGACTACAAAATTCATAGAAAGGGAGTTTTGATCCTGGTTTTATTTTTGGGATTGATGGCAACAAGGAATTTATACTGAAAGTAAAAAACCAATCTCAGAAAGCCTTGTAAGTCCTGTCATCAGCATTCCACCAAATATCCACCTCCTCTGTCACGGTTATGTCTACGTAACTGCACGAGAAATGCTTCCTTAGTTCCTACATCTTTCTGCATCAGAGATCTGCAGCAAGCTGAATGTAGATATGCTCCAGTTATCCCAGCCCGCTCTGCATCCTGCTTTCTCTCAATATCAAATATATTATTAGTTCTGTGTCTTTTATTGCTTTTCTCATCTTGTTGTTACACAGCTCCTCTGAAAATTGCTGTGTAAGTCTTGAATGAATATAATATCCTGAATTAATATAATGTCACAAATGAATGAGAATATAATGGTGTTAATCACAAAGGAAAGCTGTTCTCATTTATTTTAACTGTTCCCTGAAATAATCTTGCCAAAAAGCTTTTTGTATTGTTAAAGTTTCATTTTAAGTACTTGCTTCAGTTCGTATTTATATACTGTTTAAATTGATGATTGTGTTGTTTTTCACCTGAGAAGATGTTTGAAAAGGAGGAAGAACTCACTTGTGGGGGTCAGCAGTGTATAATCAATAGATTCATCATGTTATGTATATGGAATTCATCAGAACTTAATTTCCTTAAACTTCATGATATTTAGAACACCTCTTGCATTTTTGATGAGCAGCCCAATTAAAAAATAATGAACTTGTTTTTTTCTAAAACTGACTCATTATCTTGGTGGTTTCCAACAGCTCAGTTTTATATCAAATTATCTTGTGCCTGTTGGCCAGCAATACCTTTGCAACCTTCTAAGGTGCTTCTAAAGTCAAACAATTTCCCCAGGAGAAAGTTATAAAGCTGCTGCTATTCCCAGTGCCGAGTTTATATCTAGGCTCATAAAGCAAATAAAACTTGTAGTGGAAACAGACAGAACCCACAGGATGTTCAAGACCTCTCTCTGGTACCTTAACCTTAGTGGAACACCTTAGGAGAATAGCTTAATCTTCAAAAGAGAACACCAAGATTTCTGCTGCTGACTCGCCATGGGATATTTTTGTTTGTTTTTACAGTATTATTCTTAAAATAGTATTATTCTTTAAAAAATACATTTATAGAATACAAAATATTAAACCCCTTAGCAGGGTGTATAAGGAACCACTGTGCACCACCACCCAGTCCCACTAATAGGAAAATAAAAACATCTCCCAAGAATGCTTTCTGTTTCATGCACATTTGAGGAATGATCAAACCATTTTTGGAACTACAGCCTACCCAAAACTCAACTTTAGCAATAATCACGTGCACTTCCAATAGTTAACATTGATGTGCTAAAAAACAGGCACAAAACTAAAGATCCTGTCTGACTCAGTGAACACAGAATCACAGAACCATGAAATTATTTGGAATGGACCTTGAAAATTATCTAGTTCCAAGCCCCCTGCACGGGTAGGAATACCTTTCACCAGGATCTTCAAAGTCCCATACAGCCTGGCCATGAACACTTCCAGGAATGGAGCATACACAACTCTCCTGGGTAAACTTTTTCAGTGCCTCACCACCCTCATGGTAAGGAATTGCTTCCTAATATCTAATCTAAACCTATCCTCTTTCATCTAAAGCCATTCCTCCTTGTCCTATCACTACGTGCCATTATAAAATGTCCCTCTCCACTCTCCCATTATTTCTTATTATGTGATACTGTTTATGCACAGTGGAATTGCTTCAAAAGGAAAGATCACATGCATCCCTCCTAAAAGGGGCCTTGAAGATGTTCTCTCAAAAGGTGGAGTGAGGACTCAACTCATCAGCATCACACACAGGGTTTTTCTCCTACATCACATTCACTGGCTGATTACTCAATTGTTCTGACTAACTTCCGTCATGCATTGTATCCTGTAGCCTTAAGCCCCTCTATGAAAAATTATCCTGCAAGGCAGGAAGCTGCTTAAAATAAGGGACTGTATGGGTAAAAACAGCAATGGTTTAATTCTTTGCGGAAGCAATAAATATTTCAGCAATGACAAGTAACATTAAAAATTGAATTATCTGTTATTTTTTCTTATTTTAAAATGGGGATGTATGTATTTGTCTGTGTAGCATAAACGTGAAATGTTCTGGACAGAATGGAAGAGAATGATTTAGAAGAGAGAAGTTCCCTGTAAGGAACTGAGAAAATGTTCAGAATATATTCTATAACTTGCCTTTGCAAATTGACTCCTCACTGTTGAAAGACATGCCTGCAGCTCAGTTGTAAAATTAGATCGACCGAGACACTTTTTCCACAAAAATTTGTTTGAATATTTTGTTCCTGTTATATCTAACACTACTTGGTAAGCTCCTTTGCTCCAAAGGGTTCCAATGATTAGCACTTGCAGATTGCAGCAGGGTGAAATAAAAATGAAACAAATATTTGTGGAATAAATATTAGCAATGTTTACAAATTTGCCTTTCATATGAGCATGTCAAAAATACAAATATGTATTAATCAGAAAATGTGGCTGCTAGCTGTTAGTGTCAATTTCCCAACATGCTTATTGTTGAAAATTTTAAACAGCTCATCTCATATTTGCCCATTTTAACTAATTAAGGTTTTACCTCCGTATCTCTATATTGCATTAACACAAAGGTATAGAAAACTCTTAGTTCCATTTTGAGAAATTTTATTTTGCTACATCAGTCCTTTCCACATGACTCATCTGAACAGTCACTGCATGCAACAGGTTGATCAGCTCCGAACATCAGGCAAGCCACAGAACGGAACAAAAAGATGAGCTCTTAGGTATCAGCCATTAAAATGATGACGGTCCTAATTTGCCAATGCCATTAATCTTTCTAGAAAGGTTTATTGTCTGTGCTGTCAAATAATTGTAATAATGATGGTGAAAGGACTATAAAAAAGCCCTAAAAGTATATAAATCAACAGTAAAGTGACACACATGATTCTTTAACCCAACTGAAGTTTATGGACTGATATCAGATTTGTTTGGCTTTACAGAATAAAATCTGGATGAATCCATTCTTAAGTATAGAATTTGCTTTGTCTTGAGTTGGATTTTTGTTCTTCTTTCAGTTGACAAGGACAGCAAACTTCTGCAGTGTTTCCTCTTTGGTCAAAAACAGATTTAGCTGGAGATCCATTAGGCATGGATGTAATGGCAGTGACGATACCATCACTGAAAAATGGAAATTACTCTAGAATACTCAAAGAAGAAAAAAAGTAACAATGATAGGAAAACTATGCAACTATTAAAAACACAATGGGACCTCCCTTATAATGGAGCTTTATAAGCCACTTATTATCCAGTGTTACAATATACCTTGGAAAAAAGTGTCTGGTGTGTGATACAATCTCAGCAGACTTTGACTGTGAGGAGCCGTTTGGGTACACAGGGTTATGAATGTATATACATATGTCCCCACAGTGTGGACATAATACTTCCATGCATTCTTCTAGGTTGAAGAGACAGAATGATCTGTATCTATGTGTTTAAGTATTCACCAGCAACCAGATTTTGGTATACGAGGTGGAAAAAGTTTGTGGCTTGGCTAGTTTCTGTACCGAGCATAGACTGTGCTCCAGACAATGATTTACAGTGTCCAGCTGGAGCTGCTTTAAAAAGCAAACTCAAACTCTAAATTACTAATTAACAAGGTACAAAGATGCATCCACAAATGATCCATCTACTGCTGAATCTCACCAGGATATGAAGTCAGCATCTTTCAGAAGGACAATTAAAAAATTAAGAAGCATATTTATTTGTATTATGTTTGATGTTTATGTAACAGAAAAAGGTTTAAACAGTACATACATAACTATTACATTATGATTTTTTAAGTCTGTTCCTTCTTTGTATTTCTTCAGTGTTTCACACAATTAAATTGCAATTTTTAATTTTCATCATTTACTGCTCTATTTACTTTTGTAAAAAAACCTCTGCAATTAATTATCAATCAAACTCCTTCATCAGCTGCATTCAATGGAGACAGGAAAAAATTGGGGGGGGGGGGGGTCTTTAACTCAAAAAACTAGTAACAGAAGCATGTACATGCCTCAGAGGCAATCTTACTACAGTCAATTCATACATGGCTTTTAGTATGCTGTCCCAGTAGTTAAAGAAAAAAGAGGCTTTGGAGTTCTCAGTCAAAGAACAGTACAGGACTTCTGAAGATTAGCTTGTTTTTAAGAACAAGCTAATCACTGTTTCAGCGTTCAGTTTCAGGAAGTCATTTCTGGGAGTCCTTCCACTTCACCCATGCTACAAGGCAAAGACAGGTGTTTGTATTTAATCAGTTCATTTTAGTTATGTTCCAGGTATGCAATTAACAGTGTTCATTGCTAGGCCATAGCCAGCACAAAGACCACCTCTTGGAATAGCAATGGTCACGGAATATTGCTCCGGGCTTGTCACCAATTCAATAAATAAACATCCTCCTGTGCCATTCTTTTAAATACCTTCATTTTTAAATTAGATTTTAATTTTCTGCTCAAAACCAGCTAAACTTCTGTTGAGCCAACATGACTTTACAATTTTGATTTGCATTATCTGTCTTCTCTGCCTAATTTTTGCAACAGGACTGCTAGCCAAGGATAGATTACTTCACAAAATAACAACTATTTTATTAAGGAAGGTTTTACTTTGAGTCAACTTTGACATCTTACATTTTTGAAACAGTTTTAAATACAGGCATGCTATGCAAAGTTTGGACCAGATAAGAATACTGTACCTTGCAATGACTCTGACTGGTTAAAGAAAAAATGGCCTGAGTGAGAAACTCTTCCAGAGTTCTCTATGTCAGAGATAATGCTGACAGATTAAATTATATATAGCTATTCTCATCCAAGGAGGTTAAATTGCTCATAGGCAGTATTAACTTATATGTTAAAGTTGTAGAGCCAAAAGTTAATATCAGAGAAATAAATATTTATATTTTTTGTTTATGCTGTGAATCAATTCTGTGTAACTAAAGAAGATGAAGTCTCTGTTTGTATTTACAGGTCCTTTCTCTGTGAAACACTACAACAGTTTAAGAGAAAAGATATAAAACAGACCAGGTTGAGCCACTGGACACTGCTGTTCATCAGCCCTGGCCTTTGATTTGTCACTGCATTGTTTAAGCTTCTTAAGGACAAGCACTAATTTAAAAACAAGGGTACTTAGAAACTGCAAGACATTTAGAAATTGTGCAACATCTGAAGTCTGATGGCTGACAACTGGATACTTAGGACATACAAAGAAGCATTTTGCCACTGCTTTTAACGATCTCTATTTCAGCACTGCTGTGAGCACAATTGCAATGTCAAAGGTGCACAGAGCTGGGAATGGGCACCCTCAGGTGTAGAAAAGATTTGAAACATGAAAACAGCAATAAACAGCAGTATATAAACATGAGGCCTAACAATCCCATCCATTTGCCTCCAAATCCAACATGCCATAAAATCAGCAGACACCCACTAAACTGACCACATTAACTATCACACAGTGACATGGTAACAAGCAAGAGTTTCCCTAAGGTAGTAAAGCCCTCTCAGTACAATTCTTCATCCCAGGCAAGCGCTTAGCTCCTTCAGTTTTGGAGAACAGATGACTTTGCTAGCATGGCTTGTAAAATTTTGGTCATGCAGTTAGAAAGACAAGAACAGAAGTTGGATATAATAGCCTAGAATTCTCAGCTGTATTAGTTTCTTCTCAACTATCCTGCTAAGAACACTATCCCACTGCCACACTGCATTGCACTGACATGAGAAAAGATGGGCAATCTTTCTCTAGCAGTTTCAAGAGAATTGTAAGACATCTACCTGAAAGACAGCATCGGATTCTGAGGCCCACGTTCTCATCATGACTTCAGGTACACATTCCTACGTACCATCCTGAGTAACTTCAAGATTGTCTTTGGTGGATTAGCTATCAGATCAATCTTCTAGTTCAGGTCAGCATGTCAGAGAAAAATTTCCTGGAAACTGAATCCTGAACGGAACAGAACTTACAGGAAATGTACATAGGATCTGACAAGGAGCCTCCAGAGCCACGTGACCATCAGTCACCACTGTCGTACTTTTTTGGTAGGATAACTGCGCATAAAGATTCTTTCCCCAATGTTATGTTTCACTTCTTAAAACATAAATTCTGTTTTAAAAAGCCATTTTAGTTTCCTGTATTAATTACTGCTCTCAAAGACAAACTCCAAGGTCATAAGGGATCCTGACTATAACTCAAAAAGCCATCCACAGACATTTCACACAAGAACCATAGTGAGGCATTTACAGACTGTATTTTGCCAGGTCTGGAGTACTCCCACATACCTCCACAGTTCTCCAGACACAGCAGTATCCACATACATCCTTCCACTATACCATACTAGAATCTGACACCCAGATTTATGAAAGCCTCACCCCAAGCACTGAATTCCCTCAAAGGCAAACTCATATAAATGCCAGAAAGGTGCTCCTGCAGTCTCTAGTATGGTAGAAACTCAGCACACGAGCCAGAGGGACATGGCTAAAAACACCAGAGAAATATGTTGCTACCATTTTAGACATGCCAAAAGCCACAGAGACTGGCAATGAAACTGTTTCTGGCAACAGAAGTACAGCTTTTGACTTACAGGCCAGGATATATGACCTACTGCTTAGTCAAGCATTAAGCCTGAACTAATTGGACTTCCCAAACAGTAGGATTAGCATGGTTGACTTAGCCTTTGATCTTCCTGACATATATGAACTGAGCCCTGTGTAGTTTTTTACTGTGCATATGCTTGTATTCATGTGTGTTTGCACATGTGTTGTTCAGATGGGGCCCATAAAACAAAGTTTCAGCCTGGTTTGCAAGCACTTTTTCTGGTAATGTGCAACTCTCAATTCTTAAATGTGACTTTGAAGCCACTCCAGGAAAAAGCCATTACTTTACCTGTGCACGCACACACATGCACACACAGAGATACTATGTGTTATTCTGTAAGCATACCTTATTTAATGCCACTACACAGCACCTGTTAAAAGTAGTTGACACTTCCACTTATTTTAGGAGATTTGCCCTGCTATTTTAAACCCAACAGGTCAGTGAGCAGGTCCAAGGCTCCACTGTTTGTCAAGCATCTCTAGAAATGTTTCTTTCAGAAGGAAAAAAAAAACAGCTCGGGATGCTCGGTACGCTTTACATCTGCTGCTCAGCTGGAGACACAGTTAAAAGGCCATTAGAAGCACAAGGTGACAGACCTCACAGGCCAGGCAAGCTGGAGAGCAATTTGCTGTTTGCATTAGGAGTATCAGCCCTGGCTGCTTCTTTTTGATGCACTGAAAGCAGCTCCTGTCCCCAACCCTGAAAATCAGGAGCAGGATGGGTGGCCAGCAGGTCTCCACCCTGTGTCAGGGCTGGGGCTGTGCTGCAGAGCCTCTACCTGCACATTCAGGCTTCACAGTGGGTGGAGGGGACAGCAGCCTTCCCAGCACTCTCCATAACCCCTCACTTTCCCCACAGAGACCGGCTCTGCTGGGCAGGCATCACAGTAGGACCCAAATTGCTGTCACCTGTGCAGTCAGAGGGAACCTCTTCCAGCACATTTCTGGCAGCACCTTCCTCCAAATGCCACGTGTCTTTCGTGTTCCACAATCGCTCAACAGAATAAAGTGCTGCTGTTTCACTTTGCAGGAAGGAAAAGGTCACGTTAGCCAAAAGAAGCTTGTCAGAGAGAGCCGGTGGTCTTTATGACAGACTCCTATAACAAGAGCTAGCAATGCTCTTATTAGGGAAGCTCATTTTTTTGGATGTGTGCTGCAGCTCTAGAGCAATGAGTACTGAAGAAAGCAAACCTTGATTTCAGTAGGTTTTAGGCCTTTTTTACATACACAGGAATAAAGGGCTACGAATTTTACCAGCATATGTTTTCTTGCCATCTGCAACACATTTTAAATTCCTTTTGCATCTTGTAATGTATTCTCTCTCTTTAGCATAATAACTATTCGGCTTTTAAAAACCAACCTTTATATGCTGTTCTTAGGAATTTCTGGAGAAGTGTTAATCCTTTTACACATATTTAAGCTGCTAAAATAATTATGCTTGGTAACATGAACAGTCAAAACCACAGAATGAGGGTTCTCTTCCCAGGGAGATAGCACCCATTAACCAGGTACAAAAGGGGGCATACAGTCATAGTTCACTGGAAAAGTAATTTCATTTTGCTAGTAATGGGAGTGCTGATACTTTGATACCATAATGGAGTTTTAAGCACCAAGCCTGTTATTTCAACTAGAAATTTTAATGTAATTATGCATTTTTACTTTACTAAGCAGAAAGGAAGATTAGTATGCATAGTTTTCTCCCATGTATCTTGGGGAATAAGACAGAGATCTCCAAGTGATACTGCAAGATGCTCAAGTCATTCAAAAGAAATGGCAGGTAGTAGTTTTAAAGACAAATTACCCAGAAAAGCTTTTATTGTTGATCACTTATAAGATTTGCCATTTGCAAGTAATTGTACATTCAGCTGAAACTGACCTTTTATGAGAGCCAAGTGGTAGTATAAATGAAATGAATATATTCTTTATTGCAGTAATATAAAAAGAATGGCCTGAGCTTTTAACATAGTGCTTGACCTCTGGTGTCTGAACATCACCTAATCTCAGGAGTATTTCATAACAGCATATGATGAAACAAGTACTAATAAAGCATTAGAACAGTTTAACACATTAGCACTTAGAAGTGTAGAAAATATTATAGCTTTAGGTATGCTTTTTGATAATAAATCAGACTGAAAACAGAAAGAAAAGAAATTATTAGAGACAATACACTGAAGTTCATCATTACATTAATTATTAAAGCACTGCCTTTTCTATTTTAAAGTCCCTCTTTCCAAGATACTCTAGCATAAAGTCACACTGGGAAACTCCAGATGCTGAGATTTTAAATTCTCATTCAAAACTGAATTATTTATAAGCATTAAAAACATGCTATTTCATCTTAAAGGCCCTGATCTTACAAACATCACCTTTAAGTTTAGATGTGCATACATATGTTGTACTCCCTTTAATGGCGTCAGTCACATGCAAACCAATAAATATGTACAGAAGTGACAGCAAAGACAGGTCTTAGGAAAGCTGCACTTCCTCCTAGCTATATGCATATGCCAATTGATTAGCATGCACCCTGCACCCACAGCTGGAACATAAGGGAGGTGACCAGAGGTAAGGGAAGGTGAGCAGAGAGACTCCTGATGCTGCAGTTACTGAAATTGCAAACAGGGGTGAGAGGGGGGTCACACACAATGTGAAAGTTTACATTAAATTCCACGTCCATCTTCACTGCCATCATGGAGATCAAGAGCAAATTAATGTCTAATGGTCCATTACAGATTTCATGAATTTACACTGAATATAGTATTAATTTTAGTAAGGCTATGCCTTTTTTAACACTGCTGAGGCAACCACACAAGCTTTCTGTGAATCCCCATCTACCTCCTGGTCTACAGAAACTTTCTTCGCACAGCTCTCAGTGACAGCAGAAGAGAAACAGTAAAAGAAGGTATTAATGAACAAGTATTTGGATACAGACTCAGTCAGGAGGATTTTCCGTTATTCTGTCAATCTATTACTGCATTTTAGAGCTACGAAAGCAAAACATTCAGAAAGGGTATCTTGGGAACATCTGACATGGACTAATAGCTCAACTGCATGGGTGACTACTGAGGTATTATTATTATTATTATTATTATTATTACTATTATTACTATTAATTATGATAATAATAATAAATTATTTATTATTATTATTATTATTATTATTACTATTATTACTATTAATTATGATAATAATAATAAATTATCATTATTACTACCACTTCAGAGCTACAAGCAACTGTGTTATGTACACTAGCTCGCTTCAGTCAACACCTCTGTATTATGCCAGTATGAAGCGTTTTCATCAAAGCACAATTTCAAGTGACTCCTGACCTTCAAAATGAAGGGTTTGCTTCTGCTTTCATTTCAGTTACTTTAACTATGGTGTCTCTGTGCTGCCAGAATCTCACCTCGTTCATCATCTGCGCAGAACAAAGTTCACATACTTCTTACGCAGCACTTAAAATTCAACATCTTTACTGTTGGATGCCTACCAGAACACTTTTAGTCTTTATCTAAATAAACTGTTATTCAGCATGTAGTAAAAAACCCTAAACAAAATAAAAAACAAACCCCAAGCAAAACCACAACACACAAAATCCCCACACCCTTCACCCTGGAAGTGGAAAGGCACAAATCAGACATACCCACTACTTTAAACAGTCAGAAATTCACTTTCATTCAGAAAACTCTGAGACAAGGACACAATCCAGCTTTAACTTTGATGTTTCCTTTTCACAGTTTCCCCTAAGATGATGTAAGTTACTGAAGTCATGGTTGGAGTTGAACAAGTATTGCCAAAAGATGTGTTCTATGATTTTTCTCGTGTGCTGACTTTCAAATGACAGATTTTTCTACAGCAAAACATTTCCTGCAAAGTCCTCAGGAGTTCCACTAACACTTACGAACACCGGGTCACAGCAACCTGAGTTTCACAGCAGAACTCTTTTTTAACATGCAGGATACTCCACAGCAGCTCTCAAAGAGGAGCCCTTCACAAGGACAGCCCAGCACACACCGCAGGCTCCTGCTACCTGCCCTGCATGTGACTGATGCACAGAATCAAGCCCACAGCAGCACATTCAGTATACTTCAAATTTTCTTCCTCTGCCCCCCATTTGCAGGCAAAGTTCCTTTATTGAGGACTTACTTTGATAACCTGTGTTGAAAACAACTTTATGTGCTGTACTCCAGTGAAGGTCACAGCACCAGAATTTGGTGATCAAACAAGATGTCAGACACAGAAGGCTGATTACAAATAAGTTCTATACAATAACATAGAACAATTTAGCATTGTTGTAAAAGTACAGTGAACAACTGTAGTCACATTACTGCCAACTTCAACATATTTCACATGCAACAAAGTACTGTAGGAAAACCTTGCCTTACAGAGCAAAAACTGACAACTTTTTAATCTGTAACTTCTACCTTCTCTGTGCAAAAGTGAGTGACAGTATAAATAACACTACAGAAGTTATCTAACAAGTCTCTTGCACTGCAGTTCCATTCAACAGAGGGATACCTCTACATCCATAGCTTCTCTAATTTAAACAGATTCTTCAGCTCTTTACATCAGTACATATACACTTTGCGTCAGTACATACACACTGTCTTCAGTTTATCCAACAGTCCCAGCTAGAAAATAGCTTTTAAACAAATGATAACTAAAAACATGACTACTGTTACATCAAAACACATAAATCACACTGTATATTGCTATTTATCATCATATTATCAAGACATTGATGCAAAATCTTTTGAAAACACAATGTTTGTTCAGAAATATGACTGTAATTAAAGTTCTTTGAACTCCTTAAAATATGAGGTCTTTGACAGACAACACTTCTGTAACACCAACAAATTGCTTTTTTAACCAAGGCAGTATGATGGAAAAAGACAGAATGAAAAAAAAAAAGAAAAAAAGAAGTATCTGAAACCTGTACATTGATTGCCTTAACTACACTTCCAACATTGCACCACGTAGCTAATACAGAGCTTTCACATTAACAAGAGCCCATGCTTCATGAAACAGCTTTTACACCACCTCTCATCACTGTACAAGAAGAGCACACTCAGAAACACGCTTTGAAGCAATCCTAGTCTTCCAACAGCTCACTTGAACAGCTACAAACAAAACTGCCCAAAAGTTGTTACACAAACTAGCAAAAGGCAGATAAAGCACAAGAAAACCAAGCAACTTCAATGGGAAGCTCAGAAAAAATAACTCATACTCCCATAAATCATGTACTTAATCATAAAAGAAGATTTACTTATGAAACTTAGCAGGAAACTGTGGAGTAATTTTGGATTGAACTACTATTAAATATTAATTATTCTGAGTCTTTCTGTACTGAAACAACAGAAACTTGCAAATGTTGGGCTTACATAAAAATTGCATGTCAGCTTTGCACTGTACATTCAGAAAATACATAAAACAATAAAACTTCTCTGTGAGCTGAACGCAACAAGTGTTTACCCAAAGTTACTAGAAGCCTGAAATTTACTGGAATTTCTTTTTTTAATGGGATGGAGGACATCCTACCATCCTGTCTCAAAGCAGTTGGTGTAACAGTGAGGAAAGGGAAATCATGACTGCATATTCAAAGGATCTGTGGCTCACAGGAGAGATTTCATGATTTCACATAACTGATGAGCAACCTGAATATAAATTACAGAAAAAAGCACAGAAGGACCGGAGAATCAGTAAGCCTGAGGGATGAATGTACAACATGGAACAACCTTCCCCATATCTTTGTGAACTATAGCCTCGCTGTCCTGAGATTTTCCACATTAATCATTCCTCATGTAAAGTGCTAAATATTGCACAGTGAATAACTGTGGCGTTATTTCACCTCAAGGAAGATAAATCTACTGCCTCCAATTTTAAAGAGGAAGCGAGCAAACCAAGGAGCATCTAATTCACTCTACAAATAGCAGGACCTAACAGCAAAGTGCCACCGGCGAAGCACAAACCTTTCTTGAGGGCTCAAGCAGTCCGATTTAAGCAGTCCCAGCTCATGTCTTCACGTATAATTTCTCTAATTTTGTGGTGCTCTCGGATTGCTAAATGATTTTCACCCCAAACGTATTTTATTCATTCACTCTTAAAGACGCAGTAGTGATAAGGTTGTACGGAGAGGCAGGGAAATAAAATTACAACAAAAAAACCGCTCCCAACACCTTCGTAGGCGGACTGCGATATAACCTGTTGTAGGCATGCTTCAGCAGACGGAAGAGCCAAGTAACAGGCTGCCGGGGCTGCCGGGCGGCGGAGCGGGTGTGTGTGGATGTGTGTGGGTGCCTCTCCCCGGCAGCCGGTGCCTCTGCTCGATCCGGGCTGCGGCGGAGGCGCCCGGCGGCGCCTCCAAGGGGCGGCCCTGCCCCGCCCGGGGCCGCAGCGGGGTGCGGGTGGGGAGCAGCTCTGCCCTCCTCGTCCTCCTCCTCCGCCGCCGCCTCCTTCACGCCCTGTGCCCGCGGGCAGAAGGCGAAGCTTTTCCCCTCCCGCACAGGGCGGCAGCGGGGGCAGCCGCCACTGCGGACCTGCCCGATGCCTCTCGCCGCCCGGCTGCAACTCTCAAGAAGTTTCAGACAGCGAACAGAACCGCGGCTGAGCCTGCCCGCGTCCCCGTCATTCGCTTTTTTTTTTTTTTTTTCCCCCACCCNAAGTTTCAGACAGCGAACAGAACCCCGGCTGGGCCCCCCCCCGCCCCCCCGACATCTCTTTTTTTTTTTTTTCCCCCCCACCCCCTTAGTTTCTGTGTTTAATCATGATCTGCACACACACTCTCCTCCGGGAAGCCCCCGGGTGCCACCCGGGCCGGCAGAGCCGCTCCGCGCCGCGCACACACCGCCGCGATCCCCAGCCCCGCTCCGGCGGGGCGTGCGCGCAGCCCGGCGG
>VZTX01023485.1:6567-81060 GCA_013400915.1 Pardalotus punctatus
CCCCCTTCCTGTTCTGTGCAGAAATGTGGTAATTGCTCGGAATTCTTTCTTAGCTTGGTGGCAGTGAGTCAGATTCTGAGCTGGTATGTTTGGCAAAGCTCTCTTTTGTAAGTGCAGCAGTGCTGTTGTTCTTCAGCTGGGGACCTGTCCCCCTGCTTCTGTTCAAGGCATGAAGCCCTGATTGCTGTTTGTACTGTCTGACCTTCATCAGCACAGAATGAACTCTTATTTTCTGTCTAATGCAGAGGGGTTTGGTTTAGTAGTAAAACACTTACTTGTCTTTTGCTGCTGTATGATTCTAAAAAGTTTTAATTTTAGGTGTGATGGAAACAGAACTGATCATGATTTAAAGCAAGCATTTAGAAATAGTTTTTGTGCTTTCTTCACGTACTGAAGTATTGAAGAACTGATTGTTGTTTAGACAGATAACTGATAGTCTCCACTATCCGTGTGCTGAGGGACTGAGCAAAATGATGTCACAGCAGGTGTTTGAAAATGTCCACAATTTGATCCATATTTCTAGCAGTTGCTCAACTATGTGTGGTCACCTGAAGCATTTTATGAAAAAGCTGAAGAAGAGTTCTAAAATTGTGGAAACTGAGGCTGAAGCAAATAGGAATTTGTAAACATCAGTACCATAAAAGTCTTGATGTTACTGATTTAGATGCCCCTGCCATTTTGTGAGCATTGGCTGGCATCACTTCAGCAAGCAAGTCCGTGGAGTCATGGGTGTGATGTATGTGGCCTTGGAGTCTGAGGAGGAAAGGCAAATGCTTTGTCCTTTGGAAGGGGGAGGACTCAGGGAGTGTAGAGACCAGTGTGTTCTCTGCAAGGGTGCTTGCTAACCTCCGGTCATTGAGCTATGGAAATGATGCCGCTTGAACAAATGAACTTGCTGACTCTCGGTAAAATTGTACAGACATTTGAGAGTACACATGCAGATCCAAGTAATACTGTGAGACACCTGGAAGACCTGGTCACTCTTCTTGTATGCTAAAAATGAGGATTGGCATACTGCTTTTGCCTAGGAAAAATCTGTGTTGCTGTTGCAAACTGTGCTCTTAAATGATTTGGCTTCCTTGAAACAAGCTGTTTGAGCAAAGAGTGCTACAGAGTTAACATGCTGTTTTAACTGCGCACAGCTGTGGAGGAGGTTTTGAGCCCAGCATGATTACTGAACGTTGGACTGTTTTTTGTTCACAATTATGGCACTGTCAGTGTACTTTAGAAAATTACTTTATTTGAAATTTACGCACACAAAGTCTTAAAAAAAAAGCTGCATCATGAGGTAAAATTGCTTAGAGTATTGTGCCTTTGCTGTATTTTTTCCTTTCTTGTTCTCCTATTTTTGTCTCTCCAAAAGTCTATCATTATGGAAAGACATAGTTAAAACTTGGCTCAGCCCCTTCTATCCTGCAAGACTAAATTGTTTTTAAGGCAAACCAGTTTAATTGTATTCCAACTGCTTCCTTTTTGCATTGTTTGTTTCTGTTAGGTAAATGGTCCCGGTGGGGATAGTATCTTCAATTCCTTGTATGGTCCAAAGCATTATTATATTTCAATCTGATTCTGTTAGCATTATGTTATGCTGGGGCAGCAAGACAATGGTGTGCCTTGGTTTGGGGGTTTTTTGTAACATGACCAAAGTTTTCTTTAAAGCTATTTTCGTCTTGGATATACCGTTAGTCTCTCTGTCTGTGCTCTAAACATGACTGTGTTAGAAGAACAAATTGATGCTGAATGCAGATGGCACCCGTGTCCTGGAGCTGTACTGTAGGAGT
Source organism: Pardalotus punctatus (assembly GCA_013400915.1). Classification (NCBI taxonomy): domain Eukaryota; kingdom Metazoa; phylum Chordata; class Aves; order Passeriformes; family Pardalotidae; genus Pardalotus; species Pardalotus punctatus. Next base: position 8,349 of record VZTX01023485.1, read on the forward strand.
GTCTGGGAATAATCATGTAGTAATGCTACTGCTGAGCTTATGGGAGGTTTTGGGGGTAGCAAGCTGTTTTTCTGAACAAACTTCTTTTTTCCGTGATCTGTATCACTGGCTTTGAACCACAGGGGATGGTTCCAGGAATTGTCCTGCGATAATTGTTCTTTGAAAACCAGCTTATAAGTTTGCATTGCGACTGCCAGGCTGTAAACTGAGGGACCAAAACTGAAGCCGTCTTTTGAGTCCTTTCCATTTTTTCTGTTAAATGGTGACGTGTTGCTCCTGGTTATCAGTTTCTCCTACGAGAAAACAATTCTTGATGTTTAACTGCAGTCTGCAGGAACCTCTTCAGTTCACTTGTCACACTGAGGGGAGCCCTGCCCTGCACAGGCAGGCTGCTGCTGTAAAATGAAGTCATCCCTTGCAGCCCTATCTCCCCCTCCTCTGCCCCAAGTCTGGTCCCTTTCATAAAAGGGTTTGGAAAACCTTCCTCCTCCTTGCCTGGCCCTGTCTCCAAGGGGAGTTGCCGGTAAGCAGGGCCGGGCCTCTGGCTTTATCTCTGTTGTCAGAGCTGCCTGCCTGGTAGGTGGCAGTGGGGGCAATGCTTTCCGAACGAGACTTTCCTGTGCTTAGGGAGGCCCTTGTTTTTTTGTTTTCACAGCTTCCTATTGTTTGAAACAGCAGGTTATCCCCTCCCATGGTATTCTAGCTCTTTCCTCCTCCCTTAAATAATTCTTCTGTGTGAGTATTACTCAGAGCAGTTACTCTAGCAGTGGGTTCTCAAAGTTTTCCCTACTTGCTCTGATCGCCAGCTTCTGTTGTGATACCAGAGTGGAGTTCATGCAGTAAATAGAAAGTAGTTTCTGAAGGTAGGTATTTTTAATTTTTGAGCATCACCACCACTGTCATGTGACTTTTTTGATTGAATTCAAGTTGTCGTAGGAATTCTCACCTATATATGGCACTGAAAGATAGAAAATTCTGCTTTTCAGTGTGGCTTGCTTTTGTTTCTAAGCTAGAAAGAAAGAGTATTGCCTCAGTTCGTTAATAGTTTGTTTTTCAGTGTTCCAGTCCTGCTGGCTAATGGTGTTTCATGTGTGTCCATTTTAATTTTGATGTTCTATGTCTGTGAAAGGCACATTCTAAGCCATTATCTGCCTCTGGTCCACCATACCATAACTTTTTCTGTCTAGTAATATCCATGATAAATTTGAAGATAAAGCCAGTCAGAATCTCCTCTCACCATATCAGTTGTTACAGCTGGAAGGGATGTTGGCAGTTCATTTCGCATCCCACTTACTTTATAGTGTAAGAATTACCTAGTCAGAAGCTCTTCAGACTGCTTTTTCGATAAGATGGATGTTTTTCCTTCCTTCTACTTGTTGAATTCTGTGTAAGAAAGTTGAGAATGAAATGAGATACTAAATATATGCAGAGATCTTCTATTATTTTAATGTGCTGATTTATAAAAGTCAACTTGTTTAGTTGGTTTCCTGATTGTCTGCCTTCTGTTAAGTGTCTTGTTTCCAAAATTAGTAATAATTTTGTGATTGTTTGAAGTCTGTCACTACTACTTTCATACTTTTCCACTGGTTCAGCTTAGCAAAAAGTATATCTTTGTTTAAATCTCTAGATTTGGAAAAAAAGAAACCAAAGCACTCACACTATTTTGATACATTTGGTGACACTAAGCAGAAGTTTTAATTCCACAAAATGTTAAGTCCACTTCTAGACTTTCTCATCAGAGAGGGCAAAGGAGGGGGAAATAATCTCTGTATCAGTTCCAGTCCTTGTCTTTAGTATAATAAACATTCTGCCTGTTCTAATGCATTCCCCATTTTTTTAAAGGAATAATGTCTCAGGCAGCCTAAAAAAGACCAGAATTACAAAGACATTGATCATAATCTTGAGAGGCAGGATTCCTCTGATCCATACCTGGAAGATGAAGTCCTACTATCCTTGCCCTAACTATAACTTCTTGAGAAGCTGATTCAGGTCAGTAACCTAGTAGGAAATAAAGCTAGACCCCCTCCTCCCCTCTTGCCATCTCTCCAAAAGTGCTAATTTTGTGAGCTGAATTTGCTTCTGTGAACCTAAGTGTGAACTGCCTGCTCCAGAGCACTGGTGTGGAGGGAGAAGTGCCCTCTTTGCACTACTCTGGTGGCCCCAAGATTTTGGCTTAATTTGCTTATTTAATAAGGCTCCTCTCAGAGGTTGTCTGTCTGAGTTGATACATTTCTATCACACTGTATTTCGTGGGAGTTAGAGAAGCCATAGGTTTTATTGTTGTTATTATTATTACTATTATTTTAATTGACAGTTCAGAAACATCTTGGGTTTTTTTGATGGAGAAGTGTTGCAGTGGACATACAGGAGTTTGTGTTTTCTGAAGTTGTCAGTTTATAATGTAGTTATGTCTGTAGGTTATGACAGTGGTTTTCAGAGTTTTAGGTGTCTTTGAAACCCAAAAAGGATGATTCCAGGTTAAATAGTTCTCTGTTTAAGGCCAGAGAAATATGACAAACAGCCTGAGGAGTGAAGGAAGCAGACTGTGGTGGCTGTCAGGATGAACAATGGTTTTGGCACACCTGCTGCTTTGCTGCTGAGCTTCTCCATGCTTGGCAGGAAAGGACTGATTTGGAGGATAACCAGATAGTTTTGTAGATGTTTTTGGTATGTTTCCATCTTGTCTGAGGGAGAGAAAACAGAAGCACTTGCTTTATAATGTAACTAATGGCTGGTTGAAAGACTGGCACCGTGAACTTTTGGGGCAGGATTTAATAATGCATTTAGAAATGTTAAAGTTAGTATTATACTAAACTCAAGGGCCCTTAGAAGGAGTGCAGGGAGACTGATGTACCACAGGAAGGGGGAATAATTGGATATAGTCAAAGCAGTGTGTTAGAGAAATTTATGCTCACACTACCCCTCTGAATAAACATAATCAAGAAACAAAATTAAGAGAACTGAAACAAATGCATTTGGAAGAAGGTTTTTCAGTGGGACAGTTTTTTAACTCCACTGTGTTCCAGCTGATGTTACTCAGTTGGTGCTTCTCCTAAAAGTTGACACAGATATAAAATGTGAGACCAGATTACTTGTTCCAAAGAATCCTATGTCACAGCTATGTAATTTCATCCATTTTCCAGTTGTGTCTCTTCAGGTTCTGGTGTAATCATAATAATAGTCTTTTAAATTGAAGCGTAATTCCATACATCCTAATACAGACTTTCTCTGAAGTGTCTCAGGTACTTGATTTCACAAGAGGATATTGCTGTCCTAAATTGTTGTGTACCTGGGTCACCAGAGTATAGTGGAGTTGGAGAACTTAGGTGTACTGGGAAAAAATGAGAATGCTAAAAAAGCCAGAAAAACTTCCTTTTAGTTTAGCAAATAAAATGCATATAATACTGTACTTTTTGGCTCAAGCTCGGAGCAGTGTAACTTCAAATGGAGCTAATTCAGTTCTGATTGACCAAAAATGTAAGATTTTTCCGGATCATCCACTTAGTTGCATGTGTGCACGCACACATGTGCATGATTTATTTTATTTTATTAATCACAGAGGAAGGATGCATAGACTCTTAATCTGGGTAAAATATTCTTATTTTTTCCTGTTTCCCTTACAGGTGTGTGTATAAGGAAGTGTGACTTGTTGTAATGCTGGTTAAGCAATGGATATTAATTATAGTAACAGTGTCTAAATGCTTTCATCTAGTATTGAAGGAAAATTTTGTAAATTAATTCTTAACAAAGCGTTTATCATGGTGTAATGACATGACTGAAAATACCATTGCAGTGGGGTAACCCTTCTTGATAAGGATAGCTGTTAGAGATGTTGTTTTCCCAGATGTCAGGTTCCTTGAAGCCTGATTATTCTGAGGGGTGAGGACTTTTAAACAGGGCAGTGTTTCCTTTTGTCCTTTTATTGCCTTAGTAGTGTTCTGCATCTGATTTTTTTTTTCTGCACCAAGTTAACACAACAGTTGCATCTCTTCAGCAGCTTCTTGTGTTGCCAGCATATTGTCTAGGGACTTCTGGAGAAAACAAGTTCTATTGTACAGCATTACAATGCTTGTAGACTCAAGCCTGGAGCAGTATCAGCTGGTCTTGCACTAACAGGATTTGGCAAGAGAAGGTGTGGGCAACATGTGACTGCTGTGTAACTGGAAGGTGAAGATTCTGTCCTGTGACCAGCTCTAGGGGATCCTGGTGTGGGGAGTGGTGGCTGCGTAACCTGTCCTGGAGCCTGTAGGCGGAAGCAAGCCTTGGTGACCATTTTGGATTGCCATGGCAGGATATGGAGTCCTCTACAGGTTTTCAGGTGGATGTGCCTAACCCATCTGTTGCAGTGAGTTCCCAAAAGACTAAAACGATTTTAACATCAAAAAAGCCAAATTTTATTTAAATAGTAATGTTACCTTTTTTTAAAGAGAAACTTTTTAAAAATCTAGGGAAGACAAAATTGAAAAAGGCTTGTGTGCAAGTTTCATGTTCCCAACTATGTCTCCTCTTCCCAGCCTGTCAGTCACTGAGTAGTCCCAAATGTCTTACTGGAAATTTTGTGCTGCCTAAGACCAGCCATACAGCACAGTCCCTGGAGCCCTCATATTTGAACACCCTTGGTATCTCCCCAAGAGGGCAGGATGGGGCTGTACCCCTGCCCCCAGGGTTGCTACATGGATGGCACAGCCCCACTCATAAAGAATTACACCCCTAATTAGAAGCCAGAAACCAAATGCTTACATAAATTTTATCATCCTGAGACCCAGTTACTTTTCTGTTCCCTACTGTGTGTGATGGAGTGGAAGAACCCCTAGAGCTGCTGTTGTCTCTTGCCTGAGACCTTTCTCCAAAGCTTCTCCATGCTCCAGCACTGCTCCCTGAGGCACTTTGCTTAAGGGGTGACACACATCATTGTAGGCTGGGCATTTTTCTCTACGGGGGAAAAAAAAGAGGAACTGAGTACACAGAATATAAGATACAAGTTTAGGAAGCTGTGCTTTCTAAATTCTGTGTGTTCTGTGCTGGACTAAGCCAGAAGCTGTGTAATCCTTTGTGTTTAACCTTGCAACACTCCTGGGAGTCACTATTTAAAGGGCATGTGGCTTATGTTTAGTTTCACAAGTGATTTCAGCCAGTGCAGGATCAGATTTGGGAGAGTAACAGAAGTACCTGCTTGCTTTTCTGTAGAGCTGCGACCCTCAGCAGCATTGAAAAAATTGAGTTACCACTGAAAGGAATTAAACTGAATCTCTGAAGTAAGCTTCTTTTTTTATTTTTTACAGTACAAGCTGAAATCCTATTGTCTGGTGTTGAGCTAGACTGCAGCTTTCTCTAGCTACCCTTTCAGTGTTGAACTCAGTGACTTCCACATTTATTGTTGGCTGGGTACTCTCCAGTCCTGTCTGGACAGGTCTCCTTTTTGTGGGTGAAGGCATATGTACATATCCTTAAATTTGCTCCTTGTCATTCTGTTTTAAAATAACAACAGTAACAAGTTTCATTAAGAGTGTTTTCCTTTCCACATGTATTAGCTGTTTAAATGTATTATAACTTTCCTGGGTGCCTTCAGAATTCTGTTTTAATTTCATCTTTAACAGGTTCCTTCCAGTTGCAAAAAGGAGAACTCTAGTGACCTACCTCTTCATGATCTTTTTCTGCCAACAAGCAACCCGCAGATAATGTGGAAAGGCCCTTTTCAGTGTATATACCTCCTCTTGAGTGCTTCCTGGGGCTTGTTGGTTTTTTTTTTTCCTGGCCAGGGGATGTTTTGTTTATTGGGGGAAGTAGGGGGGTATGGGTTTTTTGGGTTGTGTTTCTTGTTTTGTTTTGGTTGGTTGGTTGGTTTTTGTTTTTTGGGGTTTTTTGTTTGTTTTTAGTTTTGTTTGGGTTTTTTTTTTTGTGGTGGGTTTTTTTTTGTGGGTTTTTTTTTTTTTGTAGGGAGCTTCTGGTGCCACTCAGTCGGGTCATTTTATTGCCAGGCAGAGTCAAAAAAAATTAAAGCTGTTGACATCATTCTTCTTTTTCTTACCCCAACACCCAACTGGTCTGTTCGGCTTGTATTATACTGCATTTGCACAGCTTCTGCTTCTGTGACCCATTAGGACAGAGCCTGCTTGTGCTTAACAAGAGTCTCTTTCATGCGTTGTGGATCTCTCCAGGCCACAGCAGGACACAAAATAATCCCTTTTGCATTTGGTAGTTTCACAGTACTTTTCTGATGAAGATAAAATAACCTTTCTGAATGAAAACAATAACATCATCTCCATAAGCCTGGTTTTGATACAAGTATTGATTCTGCATCTTATAAAATGAACAGCAGTTAGTTTGGGTTTTTTCCCCAGCAGATTACTTACAGATTTTAATATTTTAACATCTTGGGGAGAGTGCTATTAAGTTTTTAAAATCAGTATGGAATTAGTTTCTTATGGTAGCATCTCTTAGGGCTTAGAAAACCAGTTTCTTTGAATTGTAACTTAAAAATTTTAATGCAGACTTTGAATTCAATGAGGCCAGAGTTTTGTGGAAGTTCATGTGCGATCTCATGGCTTCACCTTATTAGTTCTAACATAAAATGAAAGATCTGCATTTCAGAAAACTTATTTATACAACAATCTGCTTTGCACACGTGAAGCTTTCATTTGTGTATATTATGTGTATTCTCTAGTGTTTTATTTCTGAAATGTTTGATAGGTATACTGTGTATGACAATCAAAGAAAGTATCCTTTGCCTGTTTTAGCCATCTACTCCAGCTTTCACATTGTGAAATCGGTTAAACTTGGCTTTAAGACTGCAAAAAAAGCCTTTTAGAAGATGTTTTATACCAGAAGAATTTAAGCAATTTATCTGTTTGGAAGGGGCTTCTTAATGAAAGTAAAAATTTCAGGTAATGGAGGTAGCTGCACATCCTGTTTTACAAAGGTTCCTTTGCTGTGTTTGCAGGAGCCATTTAATGACCTTACCTGTATTTGATGTTTAGCTGTGAGTTTAGGATTGTTGTGCATTGTTATTATCCTCTATTTTAAAAACACACAGAGACCTGCAAAATGGCTCTTTACTTCATGAGGTGGTATGATGGAATGAGTCTGGAGCTGGGGAGAGGCACGGTATGTCCATGGCTGTTGGCTCAGCCAGCAGTGGGCCAGTCTGGGGTCTTGGGGTGCAGGAGCCACAGGGAAGCCGTGGCAGCATATTACACACACTTTATTTGCTAGTTTGGGTTGCAAAGGCTTGAGGTTTGGTCGTGTCTATTTGCTTCATATTGAGAAAAGGAAAGGACCCAGCTCATCAGCTTGCAGAGACAGTCTTTTCCTGTGATTTCCCTAAATGCATTCATCAGATGTTTTCTTCTGCTGGTCTCCTACTTGTATAGTTCTGTGCCTGCTTGTCTGTTCCAGGTTGATGCTGAGGTGTGTGGTATCCTGGTATGTTTTCCCCAACCTGTTTGTTTTACTCTTCCATATGCTATTAACTGCTGTTGGATATGGGATGTTTTGATTAAGTAAGCTTTTCCTTGTAGTGTGCAAGTGTTTTTCCTACTCATGTTCTGAAGTCTTCAGTGGCTTTCACAGCAAATGCTTCTCTAATGCAGAGCCAAATGAAGCAAAAATTAGTTTCCCTGTTCTTATTAGTTATATTTATTCCTCTAAAACTACATAGTAGTGATCTTAAACTCAGCTTATGCATGTGTGTGCACACTCGTGATTCTGCTGAAATGTTATTTATAGCTATACAGCACAGATGATTGCTTAAAAAAAGAGGAATAATCAGCATGTTGTGGATGCTGAGAGCATTGGCTTTATATTTTTATGTGAAGTATGAATCTATATAATGTTCTGCAGTGCAGCAGTGCTCCTCCTGCTTGTCAGTTTTAACAAACAGGAAAAAAATTATGTAAACATTTAATACTGGGATGCAGTAAAGGTGTCATAAACTGCTGCTTACTCTGTCTTTACTGTCTGTTTATTTGAGTTCCTCTATACTGCTTTAATTTTGCACCTTGGTATGTTATTAGTCTGTCAAGAATATGAGAGTCACAATCTGTCTTGATACATGGTAATGGTGGTATAGATAAAACACAAAATACAATGAACTAATAACTTTAATCTAGAACTATTATTTTAATACCAAATACTGTCCTGAACAAAGAGAAAGAGGGAGGGAATAAATGCTTTTATGGTACTAACAAATATATTATCTGACTCCAGCTGTTGATGACAAGGGAAGTGGGAATTGTCCGCACACTCTCTGTGGAAGTTTTCACTATCCAGTGTTATCAAAAAGTCCAACGGTGTGCATGTGTTGAGGAAACTGATTCCTGCCCTGCGTGTCATCTTTCCCCTTGAGCACTACCTGGAGAGAGCAGTGCATTGCAGTATTTGACTTTGAGATTCTTGACACATCAACAGAAAGACCTGTTTTTCCACCCAAAGGCTGTCCATCTGTTTGGTCGAAGTCTGTTGCTACTCTCAATGTGTTGCTGCCTTTGCTTAATCTTCATTGTGTTTCCTTTGAAGTCAAAAGTACTAATGGTGCTGGACTTCTTCTGTTTGCTTGTTTTCCTGCAAAATCTATTTTTTGTGTACCTGTGGTTGTTACTCTGTATAAATGTGTGTGTATTATCACATTCAAACTTTTCTGAAATCATTGGTTTTATAGAGAGTTTAGTGAAACAGAGGTGTTTGTGGTGCTGTAAATGTGAACAGCATATGATCTGGGAGTTGATTCTACTGCCTTCTGTTTTAAGCAAGGAAAGGGGTGTGAAGATTGACAGGAGAACTCACAGTCATAACAAGGTAGCAGTTACAGAAGAGGAAGAATTTTTCTGTTCAGCAGTGAAAATCTGCAAGGTCAGGGAAAGAATGGCAGCGGGATTTTAAGATTTAAAAAGTTATCAGACATTAAGCAGTATGTTGTTGAATACTGCTGACTACTTCTGAAAGCTTCTAGGGCTATTATGTAATTGTTGGGCTGGGATTCACAAGCCAGAGTACAAATCTCTTGGTTTTTTGGATCAGTGGTGTTATTGGAAGAGAGATGAGATTGTTTGTTAATAAGATGACATAGGAAAATGGGCCTTGAAATCTTTTGGCAATAGCTGATGGCTGTAAAATACAGAATTTTGCAATCAAAATGTTGATATCTGGAGACTGAATCAAATACTGAATTCATCTTGAAGCTCCACTTTGGAAAATTAAGGTAAAGATTTGGAAAGGGAATAACTGCCTTAAGGTAGGCAGGAGGCTGGCTGAGCTGTTGTTTAAATCAAACCAGAACCTTCCATTTTACCATATGGTTGACAGCTGCCTCTTTGTTGTGTTTTTCTGTGTTACACAGGATTGATTAGTGATGTTTAACTGCTTTTGAGCAATTGCATAACATTTGAAGCTGCTGTGTTTTTCCCGTTTATCCAAACTCTGTGTAGAGTGGGATGAAAAGCTGGTTTTGCCCTACCCTTCCTCTGTGAAATATCCAGCACCAACCTGGGGTAAGGTAGGGTGTTTTTTAAATATAGGCATGGGAGAATAAACTTAAAGTTCATGTAGAAAGTAAGAAAACTTGACAATAAGCACTTTGGAAATCTAGGTGAGTTAAAAGGCAAGCTGTTATTGTCATGTACAGCAGTGGTAAACAGCTGTGAAGGGTAGATCTGAAGGGAGTGCGGGTGGTTTTGAAAGGGTTTGAATTTACTTAGGACCGGGCAGACTTTCTTACTTTCACTTATATTCCTTGCCTCTTCGACTGTCAGAGAAGTGTTGCTGAGATAACAGGGCTATGTAACATAAAGATGGCTGCTGCTTCCAAAGGATTTTGGAAGTAGGAGCAGTGGGCTTCTCTGCCTCCATTCCTTGTAACCTCCACAGCAAATGCATGTACTGAAAGTACTGTGATGCATGACATCAGTGGTTATTAATATAATGTTTTTTATACCAGTAGAAGTTTTATCTGGGGAGTAAAATGTGTTTTGGCAATAAGCCCCCCAGAAAGTAAATAATGTGCCATTTGCCTCTCTAGTTCTAACCTCCACTGTCATTGTTTGTCTTTGAACAGAAGCCCTTTATTACTCAATTATCCCACACTGTGCTTTTATTAAGTGCAGTCTTTAGGAAGATGTGCTTTACTCTAGAAACTTCTAGATCATCTTGCAGGTTAAGTATTGTTGATCAGAAAAGACTGTAATGCTGGCTTTAGATATTGAGAGCTGTGCATTTGGACTTTCTATTTGTTTTTAAATTATAATTTGCCTTTGAATAATTGTCATGTTGTACTGGAGCTCTTTACCAGATGAATTTTAATAGCTTTTCTCATTATTTGAGAGCCAGATGGATCTTTTGAGTCCTCTTAACTGTTTTTTGAAAGTCTGGACACAGCTACCTTGCTGTCTAAATAGCTGTATAGGATAAGTGACGTACTTTTCCGTTATTCTGAGCAAAAGTCTATGTGGTTCTAAGCTTGCACAGAACACAGGTGTTTATCAACTGACATCCTTATTTCAGAAAGGGCTGCAGAAATGACTGCTAAGACTTTCTAACCCTGGAGGAGAATCTTCTGCATCTCAAAGCCAATGGCTTTCTGCTGGGTTTTGGTTTTGGCTTTTTGTTGGTTTTGTTGTTGGATTTTTTACTGTGCAAGCTGCTCTTTAAATAGATTTGGCTGACTGTCAGGCTTAAAATCAAATGATTCAGATTAGGTAAGTGTTTGCAAGACTTCATTACACTGTTTTAAGAGGCAGTCCACCAGAGTTTTATAAAACCTGCAAGCACTTTAGATGAGAAAGTTGGAGAATGGCTTGCTATAAAGAGTACTTTTCGTGCAGTATAAAGCTATGCTTGACCCCAGCAGTTTGCAGAGTTTCACTTCGGGGTGTTTTTGCAGAATGTGGTCTGTCTATACCTCGTGTTGGTCTGAGCAGTTAACAGGAATGTAGAGTGGGTTGGTTTTCATTTTTCATGGTTTATTGGTTGGTGGTTTGAAGAGCTGGTATAAGAACATATTCTTTCTTCATAAAATTGTTCATTATATTTTCCTTCCAGTCACTGTAGAAGCATTAAGATATCTATGGAAATGCCAACATTGCCATTTCAGGGAACTGCATTCCTAAAAGGTGATTGACCCATCAGTATTTTGACTGCAGTTTCATCTATTGGTTGGTAGGCAGTACAAATATACTGGTAGTGACCAAAAATAGATATTTATTATGCTAGTTTACTTGCTGTTCTGTCTAGTCCTTTCAGGTTTTGTTTGCATTATCTTGAGGTGTTCTCTCAGAAATGGCCTTCATTGTGTCTTCTGGAGAAACCTGTAGTGTTTGTTCAGGCTTGCTGTACCTGTACCCTCTGAAGAAGTACATCCATGGATTTGGGGAAACATGTTTTTAAAGTCTTCACTCCAAGATCATTTTGATGGTCTTTATCAGCACCTTTTAGCCAAACATTTGGATAATTTGCTTCTGGTAAGTGGAAGGATTTCCCTGGTGTCTGAAAGTATTTATCATAACCTTGACAAACTCTGAGTATATTTTCCAAGAGGGCTCTCAGAAATTAGCCTAAGGTCTCTGGTACTCAAAGCTTTGTTTTAGCTTTACAACACTGAGAATTGTGCAATCGCTCATGGAAAACAAGGAAGACCAGTGTGAGTGTGTCATGGGCACCAGTGGTACTGTGAGGTGCTGTCAGTTCCTGGTTCCACCCAGTAGGCACAGGTAGCGCAGAGCCGGGTAATCGAGTTGTTCCTTTAAGAGGAAAACTGACAAATGGGTGCAAGCTTGACAGCAAAGGCATTACAAACTCCTCCCTGCCCCTCTCTCCCAGAAGAGCAATCAAGGCTGAGAAAACGCATGCATAAAGCAGAAATTTTTCCCTCTGTTGTCCCATTTGTACTGTGAAAAATTTATTGCCAATAGAGATTAATGTAAATCTACCTTTTTGTAGTTACACTTTGTCTAGGTGTGCAAATAAATCTGTCCTGTACTTCTGGCTAGCTAGGGATCTCAAAAAGAAGAGACATCCTCAAAAGGAGGAAATAATCTCTTTTTGCTTCTTTCAGGTCACTGCCCTATTCATTCTTTTCATCCAGCCTCATGGTTATTTAGTATTGGGAAGTTTTTCCCCCCTCTATTTTATTTCATTACCTTCAAGATTGAATTTAAACCGACTAGCAAAGCTGAGTGTCTTTTGGGATGACTAAACTAAATGAATACTGTAATATTGATAACTCTGCAATTATGTATAATTTAATCCATTCAGAAATTAGCAAATCCTTTCATCATTGCAGGTACATGGAGAAAGTATGTTCTCAAGCCTCTGGTTCTGAGAACTTTCCCTCCAGCTGAGAACAGCTGTGGGTTCAGTCAAGGGGATTATTCTTGTGCCTCTTCACTGAAAGAGTCACACTCTCAGGACCCATCTGGGTGAAAACTTTGAACAAAATCCATTGTCTTGGACAAATCTATCTTCTTTTTTTGTTATGACAAAGATATTTGAGTAAGGGATTTCAAAGCTGATTCTCACCTCTTTAGGTTTCAGAGGTGTTGCAGCATGTGAAGGGATAATTTTCCCTCAACACCATTAATCCACTCCCTACCATCAGAATAGGTCATAGGATCTTGGGGCAAGGAGTCTCTTCTCTAAAATCAGACACATTCACACATTGAAGCATTTACTTTGTTCTGTGTTTTGAAAGTTTTTTTCAGAAATATAAGTCATTAACACTGAATTCTAGACCTCTGCTTTTATTTAATAGTGTGATAAATACTTGGTGGTTTCAGCCATACCTGGTGCTATATGAAAGCATTTTTGATCCTAAACAGAGTTGTTCTAATTCAGCCATATGCCTGGATTGGTGGTTCAAGCAATAGCCTAAAATGTTTGGCTACATGAGACTGCAGTGGGAGAGGTTACATTCCACCGCCACCCCAAAATGAACAATGATAGTGGGCCCTTGCCAGAGAACAAAGGAGGCAGCTTGAGATGTTACATCTCTATGTGATTGATTTAGCAGGGGAATATGGGGATAGACAGGGTCTTGAAATTTTCTGTGGTACATCTTATAGTGTGTTGTGCTCTGCTGTCAAAGAACAGACTCTGCTGAACCATGGCCAGCTTTGCTCTGGGGTTGTGTTGCTGGAGTGATGCCCCAGGCCTCTCTCATCTGCTGAGCTTGTCTCTGTGGCTGGCCTTCCTGAAGGAAGCTGCTACCAAGCAGCAGGAAGATCTAGAATGTTTGGTTTGCTTTTTTATTATATATTCTTTATCTGTTTTTCATATTTTATTTACTTCTTATTCAAACATCTGCACAATGTTAATATGAGTTGTTACATTTTGTTGGTAAGTTTTTTAGAGGTTGGCAGAGTATGAAGCAGTGACGTGAAGATCTGGTTTTGGTCCTAATTGGGTGGTTACCAGCTTTAGTGTTTTTTGCTTGTTCTTAGTCCTGCAAAGGCTGTGTAGCCAAATGAGCAAACTGAATGGGCTCCTGAGCAGTCATGGCGAACACGTGGTAGGAAGTCAGTTCTGCTAAGCCTGTGCAGAAGCAGTGCAGTGCAGGTACTCAATTTGCACAGTTACTGTGGGGGCTCGAGCCAGCTTGAAATAGTCTTGCTGCAATGACACATGAACTGTAAAACCCCTAGTCTTGAATTTTGTTCCAAGACAGTACAAATAAACTAAAAGAGATTCATTCACTTTGTTGTATCTGAGGTAGCTTTGCTCAAAAATACTCAAAAGTTAGTTTTACAGCCTATTTTGAGAGCAGAATCTTGTTTTGAACTTGAAATCCGCTGAATAGGTGCAGCTTTCAGGTGTGCATCTTGAGCTTTTTTTGGATTGTATTTTTCTTTATTTGTAGGTTCTGTGGAAAGAAGACCGAGTGTTTGGCTCGGTGGTTTTTGTTAGGCAGCGCAGAGCCTGCCTGTCGTGGCTCATTACGGGCAGCACACCGCTCCATCTGTGACACAGGCTTAGCCACTGCACCTATTGCAAGTGGTGTTGCTCTCCAGAGATCCCTAAATTAATCCTTAAATAGCTCATACAGTAGGGTTGGCTCATGGTTCATTAAGGGATTGAGCAAAGAAAGGGGGCTGAGGCTAAAATTGCTTTGAAATGAATCCTGTATAAGTTCAGCACTCAGGAATGTTGCGCGACGGGCACGGTAATGGTCTGTGTCTGCAGGCTTGTAAACTCGTCTGAAATTTCGCATGGCACACTGGCAACCAAGAAGACTGCTCATCTGTATGTAGATATTTGCCTGCCTTACAACAATGCTGAGACTTCATTAATATTTGTAGAATGAGTTTAACAGAAGTACAGATGAAGTATTACTAGAAGGGAATATGTTAGGCTGCTGTAACACATTTGCAGATATTTAGGAAGTTCTTTTGTTTTAACAGGAGATGAAGAATTTATAATTGTGTGGAAGGTGAAGAATGTGCCTTCACAGATACCCAGGGGTATTTTTGTAAGATATTATACTCCCAGTTAATTTTTGCTGACGCACAAACGCTGCATATGTCTTATTTTGTAGTGACTTCATGCTGCAATTAATACTTCAGTCCATTTTGATTAGAGTCATCTTGCTCATATCAGCCATAATTTCAGTTGTTATTATGTGTATCAAAAATTGTGTAATTCTAGCTGTCATTGGGAATGTCCCTGGAAAATATTATGCCAGTTTCTCTATTAACAGGTGGACTACACTAGAAACAACATAAAAAACAAAAAAAAAAATTCTTTTTACATTAATCTTGTAGTTCCTGTTTCTAGGAATTTCTTAATTTTTTTAAATTTTATTTCAATTTCCTGTGAGATGAGGGGAAAAGTGAACTTGTGCTGGGAAGAGCACTTTCTGTTGAATAATTGTTTTGGCTTCTTCGGAAGCTTCTTTGCCTTTTATAAGACATTATGTATCCCACGTGCCTAGATTAAGTAGCATTGTAGAGGTACACACAGTTTCTGATGCAGGAAATTTGGAGACTGTTTTTTTTCTGGAGAGAGCTGTGGGTTGCTGAGCCTTGTGCCTTCCATGTTGAGTGCAAAATCCAAGTTCTAGGGTGGAGAACATGCTGGCATATATTTGTAGAACCGCAAATCCTCATGTAACTGAATAAGATGTTAAAAATAATAACACTACAACATTGTAAAGGATATGTTTGAGTACTGCCACGGGGTTCACTAGAAGGTTGTGTTTTATTTTTTTAAGCTAGCTTTCTTCTTAACCCTTCCAATATACTCTAAGCCTTCTTGCTCTTACATGCTGTTCTCAGAATCCCCTGTTCTTTTCTGTATTATTATATTTTTTGGGTGGAGGAACGTTTGTATTTTTTGCTTTGTCTCTGAAGATTCAGTGTATTGTGGGAGGTGAGGCAACACTGGTCTTGGCAGAACACCACAAAACCAAGAGAGTAATTAAATGACGCAAGCCTTTGATTATTTTTCTCTCTCAAGCTTTCTGGCTCGGCTGGGCATTCCGATTGCAAAAGGAGGATCAGAAGAAGAAATTTCTAAAGATCGCATGCAGAATCAGAAGAACTGTATCGGAGACTTTTTGCTTCTTTAAAGCTCTTCGCTCCCAAGTTCTGGAGTTACTTCTTTTTCCCCTGTGAGGATAATGTCTCTTTCATCACCCAAGACAGTTGTAACTGAAAGGGAGCTGCCAAGGTTGTGTTTTGGTTTCTTTGCTCTCTTACTAATTGGATTTTTCCCATCTTCTGCAGGAGGATTATAGAAGGATTACAGAAGCTGCGTTTTTGGGGGTGTGGGAGGAAGTTGTTGTTTTTCTTGTCTTGAGTCTGGGACCTCCTTGATTTGCCATTTGTTCTCTGAAGTTGCTGTCTGTTTGGAAAAGGGAGAAGCAGTATAACATGAACTTGTACAGCTATGGATTCCTTCCCTTTGCAAATGTTCCATGTGGCTGCTTGTAAAGGAGGTTTTTGCATGCATAAGCAGCAAATGAAGAATAGCATCCCGGGCTACATTTAAAAGAAGCAAAGTGCTTGTGTCCTGGAAAAAGGATAAATACTGTTTAAACTATAGTTTAAAGAAGATTGGATGTTGCTCCAGTTTTGGATTTTTTGAAAGGAAGGATCTGATCAAGTCAAATATTCTGCCAGCCTAAACCTGCATTTTCTACAGCTGAAACTGAAAGATGTCTTGGAAAAGAAATTACTTTTCTGTGGGTCGGGGGAATGTACAAGGCATGTTTACTCCACGAAATACCACCTCAATAGCACCCAGTAAAGGTCTCAGCAATGAACCAGGACAGAACAGTTGCTTCCTGAATAGTGCGCTACAGGTAAGAGCACAGAATAAATAATATTTCTGGGTTTGCCCTCTCTCTGTTGCAGTGTTTTCTTATGCACTGTACAACAAATATAGCCAAACTTGAATACATAACTGTTGGTGGGCCTAGACAGAATAAAGCTACATTTGGAAAAGCAGATGAGTTGAGTTACAGAGCCGCTTTTTAATTCTCAGGTTTTCCTAGTGACTTCAACAACATTTACATAGTCACCATTTACTGTACTTGAATGTCTTGTTTGTGTAAGCTTGTAGAATGTCAACCAATGATAAAAATATACATAGAATATTTATTTTAAAATAATACAATATTGCATGGCTTGCAGAATGTATACTCCTTAAAAGTAAATTTAACTTCTTTGTTGAACCAGTCAAGGCCAAGGTTTGGTAATGCCTATATGAGATCCATTTTATGTAGTTCAGTTTTCTTTATGGCTGCTGATATGTAGCTTAATGACTGAGTGTTTACCTTTTGTTTTAGAAGAAAAACCTTTTCTGGTACCAAATTCAATGGAGTGATTTAGATAGAGATACTGTCGCCATTTAGATGTTTTGAATGTCTGATGGTTGAGATTCAGTCATTTTGGCAGCAGTACTTAAAACCCCTTCACATCAGTTTCCATCCCTTCATATGACTTGTCTGTGCAGCACAGGCTGTGTCACTATGGGTCTGTTTTTCTATTTTTTGTTTTTTTTCCCATGAGCACAATCAGGTTCTTGACTAACTTCAGACTTCCATATAGCCCCAGTGCAAGTAATACAGACATGTATACCTATGACCCTCGATAAGCTTAATATGTTAGGAAATACAGGACAAAGAGAAGTTTTCAGTGATGTTCTGTATCAATTACTTTTATTAAGCTGTAAGGTGTAATTACTGGCTGCCTGCTAATATTGAGTTACTGAACCCAGGTCAGGACTAAGTAGATTCTAACATCAGCTGCATGCCATACATGAAGATGAAAGCATAGGACCTGATCTTTAGTCTGCTACAGAAACCCTTTTCTTCTAAAGCTCAAGAGAGATAGGATACTGAAAGTACTAACAATCAAAGCTGAATTTTAAAAAAAAAAGCAGATAGTTATTATTTCATAAAATACATATTTCTGGGGTTTCTCCTAGTTTTTTAATACAGAGTCTGAAATGCCCTTGAATGTTTGTTGCTCCTTACTCGTACAACTTTCTATAAACATTCAAGCTAAACTCCAAGGCAATTACATAAAAAAATTGGACTCATTCCTAAATGTAATTTTTTTGTCCTTTTGTAAAGTCTGCAGTAGTTCTTCAGGAATGTTTGTGTATAATCAGATGTTTTCAAGGCTTGTGTTGCCTCCCAGACACTTAAGTACAGGGATAGTTCAAGTATAAACATGGCCACGGCAATTATGAAGGTTTGGGAAACTTACAGGTCATATTTTAAAATGTGTTTACTGAGTATTACATATTACTGTGGTTTAAATAACAAATTGTTCTAGTTGCAAACACTTCTTGAAACCAGCACAGATTTTGTCAGGGTGCTAAATTTCTTCTTGCCAGTTGCTCTAGATAAATTAATCAGATGCTCTGTCCGGAACCTGGTAGGACGTGATTTAGGTCAGGGCCTCTTTCAGTGCAAGCTTCTGCTTTCTGAAAGACTGGTGACTCTGAGGTTTGCAGGAAAGTCCAGTTACTGTTAGTTGAAGCTGAAATAGCCAGTGCTGACCACATTTATATGTAAAGAGCTGACTGTGAAACACCTCGGAGATGGATATTGTTGCTATTTTGCAGATACAAATTTGAATAGTTTCCCAAGAGTGCACAGATTTAGCAGTGAAACTTAAGACTAAAACATGGTGCTGTTAGAGCAAATGTCACCTCTCACTAGCAGAACATGTAAAAGCTTGCTTGCTGTTCTGTGCTGTGACCGTACCTAGTCACACACCTGGTGTTGCCACCATACCTGCCCCGAGAGAAAGGTATAACTGCCCTAACAAGCTGGGGTTGGTAATCATGGCCTGTGAGTGCACTTAGTAATGATAATATTGGGCATAACGGATTTTAGTGTTTTTCCGTTTTTACTTCCACTAACTCTTTAATGTATGCGCCCTTAGTGCTCCATTTTTCCAGCATTTGGGCTTTCTGCTCAGAACAACACAGCTGTGTAGGATTGGAAGAAGGGAAGAGTTTTATCCCCATTGATGGGGTGTCCTTGGCAGCTCTGCTCAGCCTCATGGTGTGGTTGCCCAGTGGCTGGCCCTGGTGACAGCACAGGGGAGCAGTCAGGGCATGTGCTGTTGAAGCTAGCACTGCCACCTGGATAAAGAAGTCAGCTTTCTAATCTAAAGGCACGTGGCAAGAAATTCAGAGGAAGGCCCTACTATAAATTAACGTGTAGGTTACAGCTAAAGAAGAAAGTTGAAAACGTCAACTTGCAGTTAGATAAAATGCATCCCTTTTTAAAGGTGATGTTCATTGTTGACATTGGTATACTTTTTGGGTTATTTAGCGTGTGCAGTTTTAATCAGAAGTTTATGCAGTATTTTGTTTTATATAGTCATAAAATTACCTGGGCCCCTTTTTGTGTTTCAGGTTCTCTGGCACCTGGACATTTTTCGCCGTAGTTTCCGGCAGATCACAACGCACAAATGTATGGGCGATTCTTGCATCTTCTGTGCTCTTAAGGTAAAAGTTAGAAATACATTGAAACCAATTTTTTTTAAAAATTGAACAGAAACATTTATTATATTTAATATATGTAATCAAACTTGCATCTGAAAATTCATGAGAGCAAGGTAAATCTGATAGCTGCTGGTCCAGATAGATCCTTATAGTACAGTTTCTAAAATGTGTTCAAGCCAAAAAATTGTGAAAATACTATTGGTGGTAAAGTTTCAGTTAAAAGGATTCTTCTCAATGGTATGCAGGTCATTGTGAGACTCCATTAGTTCAGGCAATAAAGTATAATTTGGCCTAATTTTTTCCAATTTATCATTTGGTGTACAAATATAATGCCATATACAGTTAGTATGCTCATAAACATTTACCTTTCCCTTCAGAGCTACTTTAAATGTCAGGATGGAGAAGCCCATTTAGCTAAACCTTTCTGTTCAAAACTGTTGATTATGTAAGACTAAAAGGCTATTTTCTACTGTAAATATTGATGTCTGCATTAAATGGCTCTGCTCTTTGTAGTCTCTGTTTTAAAAAACATCAATTCTGTTTGTAGCTGCAGATGCAATAGCTGACTGTCATAGAGGCTGCCTGGACAGTAAGATCAAGATGCTAGCTCTGATTCTGAGTACTGCTATGTATTTGAGTAAATTGTACAATCCTGTGTGTCTGTTTGTCTCTATCAATTAATTTGTAGCACTTCTGGGGTTTTTTGTGGCTTCCTTTCTAAATTTTGCTAGCTCAAACCCACAGCTTCTTCTGGGAGAAATGAACATGATGCAAACATGATGAAAATACCAGCTTTAATCTTCCTGAGCAGTGATTTTCCTTTCTGAAATTGAGACTGAGACATTTTCTTTGATCACAAATGTGTTATAAAATCCAACTAAATGTATAAATTAATTGTGGGAGAATTTGTGTCATGAATTCTGTGTGCAGTAATGAAAAGGACAGACAGCATGTCTTACAAAGATGGCAAAATAGAGAGTGCAGTTTTAAATTAAGATCATTTGACATTCCCAGGCAATATATATGGTATAACAGCTGTCTTGCTGCTGTTAAGTGACATCACAGGTACTCTGATAGAGATAGGCTTGAAATGAATTATCTAGTGAGGTACTGGGCTGTTGTTGAGGGGTTTTCCCTTGCAAATGAGCAGCAAAGAGGAGACTATTAAGGCGTGAAGTAAGAGGATTTTTTTTTTTTTAAAGGGAAATTTGTCACATGACATATCTGTTGAAATGATGAGACAGGATGATATTTACAGCACTATCATCAGAAGAGGATATATAACAGTGGGTTAGGAGCAAGATAGTGCATCCAAAGTGAGATACAGCTATTCAGACAAAGAAAAGGTGGAGTATTAAATATATCCTCTTCCTTAAAGGGGAATGACAAGACTTAGTCATGATCTGGTTTGAGTTCATTAAGTTCAGTGGGATAATTTAAAGGGTTTTTTGGGTCATGCCCTTGAGTATTGTCAAGTGATTGTTGTCATTCTTTGTTAGCCAAGATGAGGTCAGGAGGAAAAGGATTTAGGAAATTACCATGAATGTAAGCTTTTGCCATTCTGGGATTTAACCTAACAGCATAATCTATCAAGGAAATACCGGGAAATCAGACAGGTTCTGCCATGAATGAAAGTAAACTCTCAAGTCTGCACCAGAGTCCAGGTTTTAATGTAAAGATAATAGTTAAAAGTCTTTCTTTGTAGAGTACTGAAAAAGAGGGAGAGTGGTGTGAAAGGGTATTACAGGAAAAAAGGAGAGGATGAACCTTTGCGGAGCTGGTCTTGAGAGATGACCTCTGGACAAAGATGCATGTGGGTTAGCAGTACTGGTATGAGAGGGAAGGCGCTACAGTAAACCTGGAAGATGACAGGATATCTGGAATATGTGTATTAAAAACAGACATTAGGTCAAAGAATGTTTAGTTTTGTTGGTAAAATCCTTGCTTTTGATGTCTTGAATTATGTAGTATGCTATTATAAACTTGGAAGTGACAGGTGGAGTGGCAGAATTCACAAATTCTATGCCTGCAGCCATATGCTTATTTTTTAAATTAAGCAGTGTTTGAAAAAGTTGCTGCTCTCTCTTCTCACTCTCAGATATCTGCAAGGATTTTTTTTTTTTTGTGTATGTGTGTGTGCATGTGGTGTTTTTTTTTGTTTGTTTTTTCCCTGCCTGAAGCTCTTAGCAATGATGTGCCTTTCTGGGAGGTGTTACAACCCTTAATTTCCAATAGACCAGTAATGTTGCACCAAATTCTCTACTACTTTTGCACCTTTTGGGAAACTTGCATCTGGCTGTGTGCAGTATTCCTCGAGCTCACAAAAACTCTAAAGAAAGCATAAGCAATTAAAGAATTACCTAGACTAATATTTATGAATGTGAACAGTAACCAGTGCTTGAAAAAGTAAATAAATTCCAACTGGATCCAAGTAAAAAAGCTAGCATTTTTGCTATCTACAGTCTGTCCTTCATGGGAGATTGCTGTGTGTTCTAACCACCAGAACCTCTTTCTCTGGGTGATACCGTGCCAAGCTTTCGCATTTATTATCTTGTGTAAAATGTTGATGTGTATACACAAGTGTTTGAAAGTTCCCTCTCCCCTCCCCTTTTTGTGTTGTTATCAAGTCAAATATTGTTATAAAGGTGAGTTACAAGGGCTGTCACTTAACTCTAAGTGAAATTGAGGCTACAAACCTTCTGTCAACGCCCCCAAAAAACCTCTGGACAGCAGAAACGCTGGTTGTCTCGCTTGAGTGCAGCTGAAAAGGTAGGGGTATTCACTAGAGACAGCCCCAAACTGTGGAGATGGTCACATTCATCTTCATGAACTCCTTAAGCAGGCGCAGTAGAAGGGGGGAAAGGCTGTTTAAGGTATTTACTTGTTCTCTGCTGCCCTCTGGATCAGTGTTTTCAAATTGCTCTATTTTTTACTGCTGTAAGAGTCTGTCTGTCTGGTACATGGAATGTGTGAACTTGTGTAAGACAAGTGGAATAATGTGCTTAATGTGCACCTAATACTGCAAGCATCACTAAGAGTATGTTTTGTGTCCCAGTGCAGCAGGGTCATCCCCTCCCTTCTGTGCTATCTCTTCCCCTGCCCCAGCCCCTCCTTTCTGCTCTGGAAGCCTTTAACTGTTGTCCTGCCAGAGTAATGCTGGCTTAGCCTCCGGGTCTTTGACATCCTCTTTCTCTTGAATCTTGCCTTAGGCTTTGCTAAGATGAGGGAGAAGAAGTGGCTGGATCCAGTGGGAACACCAGAATTTGGAGCTCTATACCATGTGAAAATCTCCTATTAGGGTCTGGGGAGAGGTAATTAGCCTTGCATGCTGTCAGGTGGATCTGCCCAAAATACTCGTCCAGACTGAGCAAGGTGGAGGGCAGGACATGTTTACTCTTCTTCAGAGCATGCTGGCATGTTCCGATTCCAGCCTGGCCTGGGAAAGGGACAGTACTTGTGGGGAGGAGTCTATGTCATGTTCCCCCACTTCAGGGTCCCTTCATAGCACCCCTGACACTTCCAGTGTTGTGCAGAGAGGGTTCGTGCTCTTCTCCAGCTCTGAAATGTTGCTCTGAAGGTGACATCCTCTTCCTTTTGACTCTAGAGGAAGATAGGCTTCTTTAAGCTAAATTTAGCCTTTGAATAACACTGAAGTTGTATTTTTTCCATGCTTTCTTGGCTTGCTGCAACTGTTTCTAGGGATTCTGATGTCATGCACAGTATTTACTGTAAATGCTCAGCAAGCTCTCTAAATATTACTTGTAATTTCAAATATGGAATCACAGGACAGTGATGTCGTACCTGATCAAATCACATTTTATTTTTGTACCACATTGAAGACTTCCATTGCACACGTTCTTGAAGTGTTTTTACAACTTGATGTACTACCTGGCTGTGTTTATGTGGATAGAAAATGAACCTTGAAATCATTCCAGATGTACATTTCTTGGTTATTTTGAAGGAACCTTGCATCAACAGCTAAAAAAGGGAGAGCTGCAGACTCTGTGCTGGAATCCCAAACACTGTTCTTTAAGATGTGGCATTATTTAATTTTTTTTTCATAACACAGGCTGTCCTTACCACTATGTGGTTTGCCTGCTGTAACACTGGAACAGCTTTTTGATTTATTATTTATGTTGAAATCTACTATGATTTAGTTTATTTTCTTTTTTTTTTCAGCATGACTTCGCTTTGGTGTTTGTTTATCACAGCTGGAAAAGGGTAGGAAGGGGGAAATCCGTCCACTGTACTGAGCATGCCACAGAGAGTTTGTTCTCCTTCCAGGGATTGTACTGGGAGCTCCATAATGCCAGGATATAGGACAGAGTGTTTTTTGTAGGTCACAAAGAAGAATGCTCTATTGATTGATAAATTCCAATAGGGCTGGTCTTTTTTGTTGTTCTGTCATGTGCAACAAAAGCAGGAAGAATGTGAATTTTCTGTGTAGAAATGATGTTTTGTTCTAAGATGAAAATGGAGAACAGTGAGGTTTAGCAGTGCTTTAAAAAAGTGGAATGACCATAGTTGGTTCTGATAACCCACTTGCTTGAAATGGAGTGATTTATTATGAAATGTTAATCATGTGGTTGAGACAGTAGTGAGTTGGTTGCAAAGATTTCATCCTCTTGTTCTATGCTTTTTTTCAAATCACAATAGTATTTCAGGGTAAGATAGTAGTCAGAATACATGAAAGAATTACTTTTATTGTTTGAACTTTTTTTTTCAGTTGGCACTTGCGGTTTACTGCCTGTCAAATAAACTAGCAGCAAGTACAGTTTCCTGAATTAATAAACTGGTAATTGAGGCTTCCAAATAGCAATTGCCTGTTTTGATCTTGATTAAGCAGTTAATGAATTGGTACCTAGTAGATGTGCATATTCTGTGATTTGGATTTCTGCCCCTCTCCGAAACAACACTTACGGAAAATACTAGTTTTACTTGATTTTGATAGTAGGCAGGGGTGCCTGACTTGACAGTTGGTACTGGGGACCTGATCTTAATATTCAGGGTACAGTGTGAGTACAAATGGATGAGACACAAAAAGAAAGGAATAAATGGAAATCCAAGTTCATTGTTATCAGACTTGGAGGTTTGAAAAGAGATCAAAAGGCACAAAAGCAAATAGCGATAGAATTTATTGCAACCTTGAAGGTGAATATAGCATGAGGAAATGTGGTGAAGAAATGTGAGCTAGTGGAAATACTGTAGGTGGAGGCTGATGTGTTTGCATAGGAGAAAAGAGATTTTTAGCAGCCAGAATTTGAAACAGGTTGTTGTACTGAGTAAAAGGCGTCACTGGGAGAGTGTGATGTTCTGAATGAGAGATTAGGTACTCTAAGTGAGGAAAAAAAGATCCAATGAATTGAAAGGGTAAGAAGGGCATGCTACTGAAATGGAGAAAAAGCTTTAAAAAATCATACAAACAAAAACCCCATCCCCAAAAAACCAGAAACGATTGATTAGTGTAGGGAATACTAAGACATTTGAGGGGAACGTGTTTTGTTCTTTGAAGGAAACACTGTACTGCTAGAGCTGCAGTGATATCCCCATACAGAAGAAACTTTTGCGTAATTCTGGAAGGGAATAGTTAGTTCCCAGAAAGCTGCCAAGGACACAACTCAAATTTACTGTGTATGAACACTGATCTGATTCAGTAGCTATTGCCTATTGTCTTCAGCCATCAATTTATTCTTATGTCAGCCTACTTTTGCATGCTTGATTAAAAAGTCACATGTGCATGTATATCAAGTTTGGGTTGTTTCATCAGTATGGTTAGTTACACACTGCAGATGTCAGTTTACCCCAAATAAATGGAATATGTCTTTCCTAGGGAGGAAGTTGATTCCAAACACTATTAAAGATAACTGGGAGCAGATCTTGTAAACTGTGGGGGGGTTCACAGCTATTGCTACTTTCAAATCTTTTAAAAGAACTCCCAAGAATGCATGTAAATCCCATGAAATACCTAAAAGAATACTTGCTATCTTTATTCTCTAAACCAGGTGAAAAATAACTTAGGTTATGATCATGCATGTGAATTTTAGTGTTCTGAAATATCTTCAAGGTTTTCCACTTGAAGAGTTGCATGATTAATGTTCCTTGTCTCAAACTTTAGGTTGTTTTCCTTCATTTGATCATTGACCAGTATACATCTAGAAAGTTCATACTGATCTCCACACTTCCCAGGGTGGAGGACACTCTTTTGGAAGCCCACTGCCTCTGCAAGGCTTTGTTCTGATGTGTGTCAGAGGCCCTGCTGTGTAGTAGTAGAAAGAATATGAAGCCTTCAATTAAAAAACTAGGTCCTGCAACTGATTGGTTGGGATGGTTAAGGAAGTTCCAGGTTTGGACCCATCTGAGAGCAAACTGGCGAAAGATAACAACATAATTGGAGTTGATCTTGACTTAGTGGTTGGGGAAGGACTTTATGCAACTAGATGGACTTGGGGAATTTATCTTAAAGAGCACTTGCACTTCCTAATTTCATTCTCTAATACCCTTTCCAGACTTTTGAAGAGCTGTAGGGAAGGAGATGTGTAGGGAAGTGGGCTTCTTTTCTTTGCAGACTTCAGGAATGCAGTATAATGAGAGCATAGACTTCCTGTCTGAAAAATCCCATGCTCATACTGTCCTCTGTCTTGGCTCGTAGACTGACCAATGTGCCAAGAACATGTCCCCAGTGTAGAAATGAAAGTACTGCTATTAATAGGTTATTAGTAATTCTTAGAATATATGTCAAACTAATTCTTTTTTTGTTCTGCATCCTTGATTTTAGTTGCTGAAAACTAGTAAAATAGAAGAAACTTCCCATTTTCATGAGGCTTTTAGCAGTGTCCATTCATATTGTTGGCGCTGTTAGGGACATGCTCATTTGCTTGGAATGTAGCCATTGAAAGAGATTATCAATGTAGTGAATACAGTGATGGGATTTTCACCATCTTCAGTTTCAGTTGAAGGACTTTTTGGAAGAGAAGGAAGTTTGAATGTTTCATATATAAAGTTCTTGTAAACACTTGGAAGAAAGGATCCATGAAAACTTCTGGGGCAGAATCAGGAGTCCTTTCCTGGTCTGCACCCAGCTGGCTTTCATACCTGTGTAGGGAACAAATGTTTTAGCAACTAACAGTATCACTCACAGGCAAGACCTTAAATTAAGGAGGGAGATCTGACTTAGATAATTTAAAATTAGGAGATTGGAGGAAATGCCACACCTGTCCATCTAAGGTTGAGAGACAAGAAAGACCTGTTCTGAAGGGGAACAAAGAACCTGTCCTGAAAAATAAAGGGGAATCAACTGCAATAATGCCATCTCCCCCAAAAAACCCCAGCCCAGCCCTGCTGACCAAACTCTGTGTTCAGAGTGCTTTTGACTCCATTTGAGGTGCTTTTGGGACTTCCTACAAGCACTGGCTGCCAACGTGTTCTAAACTGCATTGTGCAATGACATGATCGGATTTGATCTTTATTAGATTAAAATGCACAATTACTCACTGGTTTTAGGGGTTTTTTTCCCTTGTAATCTAAATAAGACTATACCATTGTGTGCTATGTCATTACAAATTTGAGGAAGCATTCTTCCATGTAATATTGGGATCTTTTACTTCCTGGTTTTTGTATTCTTCACAGAGAATTTTTTTTTTGTTCCGTGGTAAGTATACTGTTTCTTTAAAGATGGAAATTTAAGAGTTTCAGTTTGCTTGCTTGCTTCTCCTTTTACCTAGTGTAGAGCCTGCATTGATTCTCACCCCCCAGGGGTGCAGAGCCACTCATTGAAGCAAACCAGGTCCTGTCCATCAGCTCACGGCAGTGAGCTTGTGGACCAGTTGCTAGACAAGTGTCTCCATTTCCAGCTCTGTGAAGTGAGATTGAATAAACAGAAAAACCACATTTCTAAAGCACAGTTGTGAATATTTTCAAGTGCTCTTAAATCATTTAATGTAAAGTATGAAGCAGGATGGAGTTATGTTTCACTGCCTTTTATTTTTTGACGTTCTTTGAAATGAGAAAATTCACTAATGAAACATGAAACTTGCTCAGTTATCAGAGTGACAGAAATGGCGATTGAGTTTAAGTGCAGAAGCTTTGTCATTCTTTTAGTTTATATATGTAATATGTATATATTAAAAAAACCTGAGGAGAGGTATTGTCTATAATTCATCAAATATGGCACTTCCTCACAGCTCTCTCTTCATTACCCTTTTCTCATGATTCTGTGATACTCCAATAGAGGCAATAGTAGAAGAGCTGGGGGCTTCAGCACAATGGGCCCTCACCCGTGAATGAACACCTTGAGCACTACCGAAGTAAAAGTTGCAGCAAAGAGGGATAGGCATATTAAATCTATCTTAGATTATGTCACCACTATAAATTGTACCATTCCTATGGGCAGAAATGGCAGGGGTGTGGATGTTGGTTTGCTGCCTCTGCAGTGACAAGTGTGCTCTGCACTCTTTTCCAGCTTTCTCAAAACGGACAAGATGCTACCATTTGGCAAACCTCCCAGTTTATCTTTTCATTTCCTGATAAGCAACAAGCAAGAATAGTTAAAGGAGAGAAGGCTTTAGATTATTTCCAATTAATATAGATTCTAAGTATGTTGGGGAGAAGCCTTCTGTAATTAAAGGAAGAAGTGCTACATGAGTTGTGGATCACTGTAGGCAAAGTTTGCTTTTCTGCTTGTTTTACTAAGTTTAGAAGGCAGAAAAGCCAACTGGTGCACAATTAAAGGTGATCCTTTTTTCCTCTCTTGCAGTAAGAATTGAGCTTTTCCACAGTCTTTAAGGAAATTGTGAGGAAAGTTTTATAGGAAAGGACAAGCAGAATTTTGAGATTGACACTGATGAAGATGATTGCTTGTCATATGAAATGAGGTAGAAAGTAGAGCACAGTGGTGATGGAGAGTTGTCTTGTATGAAAATAAGGACTAGAAGGTCTTTACTTAAACTGAGGATCTTGCATACAGTTATGCTCCTGTTTTTGTAGGAAGGGCATAGTGGAAGTTAAATAACGGTGCAGATGATGTTTTGGATATTTCACACACAAATGCATGCAAGCACACAAAATAAATGTGGGGGTTTAATCAGTTGGGAATATGTACTGAACTTTCAGGCATATAACCCACACTTCAGACAATAATGTGTCTTTTTAGAACTACTCATCCTTGCAAATGGTTACCCAGGTGATGTGTGAGTTACAGTTATGAAAATGCAGGTTTATGGCAGCAAAGGAACAGCTGGCTATACGTAGGAACTGCTATTCCTATTCGTGTCATGCCTTTTCCCTCCTGCATGCTGACACAAAAACCATCTAATTCTTACCCATTGGACTTAGGAAAGGTAAATTCTTTAAAGTGTGCAAGTTTCAAGTTGTGGCTGTTTAAGGGCTAAGATGTTTGGAAAGAGTTTCTTGAAAGAGGAAACAAGCGGGCATGTGTAAGCTGGAAACAAGAAAGTTAAATGGAGAGGGGAAACGGGAATAAAAAGTGAGGAAGATTTGGTGTTCATTGTATTTGTTTCAGGAATCAGATTTGGAGAGAGAAAGATAGATCCAGGAGGGATTGACACTGAGGGATATTTGCTCTTAAATTCCTAACCCTCCCTTGTATTTGTAAAAGGAAAGAAAGACAGTACACAAAGGTGCATACCATTTCAAAGGAAGAACTTTTAATTTTCTCTTATAGTCTGTGTATCATACAAATACCTGTGTTGCAGGATCCAAGCAAGTTCAGGGTTTGCTGTTTATTTTCAGATAAATTGAGTTATATTTTGAAAATACAGTAACTTGACTATCTTTTTTGATTTTTATTAGGGTATATTCAACCAGTTTCAGTGTAGCAGTGAGAAGGTACTGCCTTCTGATGCCCTGCGCACTGCTCTTGCAAAGACATTTCAGGATGAGCAACGCTTCCAGCTGGGCATCATGGATGATGCTGCTGAATGTTTTGTGAGTATAACTGAAAGATGGTTTGATGGGCATAGATGTGGCCCACCATTACCCAATCTTCCCTTTTTTTTTTTTTTTTTTTTCTCAGCTTTATTTTTTCCCCCCTCATTTCTCCTTTCTCCAAATTGCAACAGACTTTGCATGTTTGGGCTGAAGAAGTGCACAGAGAGATCCCCAAGCTAATGATTTGGAAATTATAATATTGTCATTAACCATTTTTACAGTTACTTTCGGATATGTACTGCTTGTACTCTTAAGTGTGTCTTAAATATGAATTACGAAAGAATTGCAAATGATCCACGATTCTGGTTTTAAGGATCACCTCAAAAGGGTGAAAGGACGTTTTATGTGCCAGTTATTCTGAAATTTTACAATTTCCCCTGAACAATTTTCCTGTGAAAACACAAGGTTATAGCTGTTTTGCCAAATAATTAATCTTGGCCTGTTTATTGCAGGCCTATAAAGCATCCAGGCAGCTAATAGTGATAGTGAAAAGTGTTCTGCTGGAAGCAGTGTCAAGAGACTTCTGGCACCCACAGATTAATGTTAGCAACAGTGGGAGGAGAGAAGTTCTTGGGTCAAGAACTCCTGGGAACTTTAAAACAGATGTAGTTGTATGAAATAATGTCTAGAAAACGTGCAGTCCTTTTGTTTCATACAGAATTTATCCTGCCTCTTCGTTTATTAGTTCCCCTCCTTTTTTGATCGAATGTAGATTATGTGCCATATTTCAAAGCTCTTACGGAATGTAGAAGTGGATTTATTTTGTGTTAATGAGAAGTTAATGTCAATCCAGTGATTTTTAAAACTGCATAGGTGCTCTGTCTTACATTCAGTCATAGCCATCGATGGTTGAGAAGTGGACAGAAAATTCAGCAGCAGAATGTTCAGCAGTGCTAGTAAATAAAATAAATGGTTACCTGATGCAGCATTTTAAATCTGAAGTGGAGGCCATTTTCTTTTTTTATCCAAGAAATGCCAACTTCTTTGTTTTTGAAGCACTTTTCACAGATTTGCAGGAACCTTCTGTCTATAATATGATTGCATCAGACATGCTTTTGTGCTTTGTATCTTAACTTTTGTCTGCAACTGAAATGACCTAATGCATTTTTTCCTTTTTTTCCTTTGGCTAGGAAAACCTGTTAATGCGAATTCACTTCCACATTGCAGATGAGACAAAGGAAGATATTTGCACTGCGCCACATTGTGTTTCCCATCAGAAGTTTGCAATGACTTTATTTGAACAGGTGAGGTAGTATGTGCATAATACCAATTGCCAGTTCTCAAGTTTAATGTTTTCATTCCTAAAACATGGACTGCCATGGTAAAGAAATAGAAGTGTTGCAGTGGAAATACCTGTGTAATCTTGTCAATATTTTCTTTCTCTCTAGTGTGTTTGTACTAGCTGTGGTGCCACCTCTGACCCATTACCTTTCATCCAGATGGTACATTATATTTCCACAACCTCACTCTGGTGAGTTGAGTTTTCCACAAGGAGCCTTTTTTCCCCCTCCTTTCCCCTTGCCCCGCCCTTTTCTCTTTCTTTTTTCCCCCCCATATTGGTATTGCAGTTTGAGCTTTATGATCTTTATTTATCTTTATTGATCTTATTACATTGAATGTCTATGAACATGGTTTGTTTAAAGTTGGTGGAGCTTTGATAACTGTGATAAAGAACATGAGGATTTAGTGAAGCAGAAGATAGCAATTTTGGCATGGATCAGTGTGTCTGCTTGTTTATGATTCTGAACCTTGACAGCTGTAGTGGCAAGGACTCTTTCATTTTGAAAGATTTTAATGCATGAGCAGGTGATTTAAGAAGGCAGATAAGGAAAACAACAAAAAAAAATTACATTGAAAAGGACCTTTGGACATCTACTCCATCCACCTGTTCAAAGCAGGGCTAACTTCAAAGCTACATCAGGCTCCTTCGGGTTGTGTGTAGCTGAATTTTGAAATTGTTTAAAGGACAAAAATTCCGTGTCTTCTCTGGGCTGCTTGTTCCTATTCTGACCTGGGAGACTTTTTTCCTTCTTCATGGTGACCAGGATGCTTCCCCTGTAACTAGGAGAGGAATATTCTCACTGGAGTTTCAGATGTGGTTTGCCGTGCTGGCTGCTCTGACTCACCTGGTCCTTCATATGCCTGGGGTTGATTTCCAAGGGGATTGATTTGGTCTGTCACAGCCCCAGGTGGTGGAGTGAGACTGAGCAGCCTGTAGCTCCTCAAATCCTCTTTCCTTGGATGAATATATAGCTCTCGTGTAATCTAGTTATGAGGGAACTGCCCTGGTCACTGTAACCTTTCATTAAAGGTGGTGCACACAGTATGAGCTCCAAGTCTATAGCAGATTGTTTGAACTAATGCTGGAGAAGTCTTTGAATAGATGGCTGCTCAGTTAAAAGCTTGTAAAATCTGATTGAGGCCAGAGTCTGTTATTTGCTTCTGCCTTGAAATTTTTATTGGGATTAGAATTTTTTCTTTGTTTTATGTGCGGCATGTGAGACATGTAGTTACATGGCTTGAAAAAAAGTCATGGAAATTGATAGTTGCTCTTCACAGGCAGATCTTTGAAAAGGTATCACTTTGCCCATGTAAAAGTCCGGTAGAGTACTGTAAAGCATCCCCCTTGTGGCTGCTGCCTGCTCTTCCATTGAGCTGTAGTTTTTCATTAGATTCCAGCAGACACTGTGTTGGAATATTATTTATTAGAAAAAGGGGAAAATAGTTATGTAAATGGTATTCAGTATTTTATATGAAGTATCACAATAAATCTTAAGTCATACATTATTTTAAAATAAGTATCAGTACATAGTAATATATTTATTTACCTCTGTAGCCATTTTAAGTTTGAACATGCTTTGAGCACTAATATTCTTGTGTACATATTGTCATCTTTCTTTTAACTTGGACAGTGAAATAAATTGGGTACTGTGCTATTTTTTGTTTGTAATTTTATTATGTATGTGCCTTATTGTGTTTTTACTATAATTGTGGTTATTGAAGGGGGAGCATTTTGAAATGAATATTTAATTTTGGAACCAAGTATTTATCAAAACGCTGACATTTTCTTTTAAGATACAAAATTTGAGCCAAACAATCTGTTTCTATTTTGAGTTCTATGTGTTGTCTTTATGCAGTTTTTTTGTGGAAGAGGTAGTAATTCACACTTAATTATGTGGTTTTTCCTGTACTACAGTGTTAATTATAAAAATGGAGTATTTTAAGTTTCTTAACCGTAAGAGAATTTAGGTGAAAGGTATACTAGCATAGCATGGATTTGTTTTTTCATTTTATTATTAAACTTTTGTTTTCCGTACTTTGTATATACTGAAGCAATCAAGCTATTTGTATGCTGGAGAGGCGAGAGAAACCAACTCCAGATATGTTTGGAGAGCTCCTGCAGAATGCCAGCACCATGGGGGACCTGCGAAACTGTCCAGTGAGTAGCTTTAGTTTTCTTTGGGTGTGAATTCAATATCTTACAGTTACTCAGTGAAGGAAGGGAAAAATTAGTGATGATGAGTGCTTCTTTGACTAGATGTAAGTATTAAGAACAGGAATAGATGCTTATTTTTTATATACTAAGTGCTAGATTTCTAAAGTAAGAGTTTAATATCTTGTTTTGCCTTTTAATAAATATACAAAAAGAGTTATCAAACATTGTTTACGTATTGATTAATAGGTAAGGCAGGAAGCATTGCATCATTGCTGCTTCGTGTAATGCTGCTGTTAGGTGCATTAGGAGTCCTCAGTGAAGCAATACAGGAGGGCTTGTGTGCGTGGTCCCTGGGGGCAGTGTAAGTATTTCCATTTTACACCTGGCCCATCTCCCAGTTTATAACTCTGAAACCTTGATTAAAAGTTTCCATTGAAGTATATATATATTTTTAATATTGGCAAATAGTGCTCACTTATCAAAGTAAAAGAAATTAAGATATTTTGTAGTAAGTTAAAAGATGCATATGAGTCCAGCTATTTCATAACCAAAGCATGTGAAATTTAATAAAAGTATTCTTGGTCAGGGCAAACTGCTGTCTATGAAATAATCAGTTGGATAAAATTGCATACCAGCATTTTCTGCCCCTTTCTTTTTATACTCAACAGGATTTACTTTTGAGAGTTAGCTAAGTGTAGCCTCAGAGTTATGCAAAGGAAGCTTTTTATCAGGATGCCATGTTCCTGCTCTCATGCTGAAAATGCTGAAGCAAAGAAGGCAGTTTGAGAGTAAGATAGGTTGGGAGGTAATACAAAATAAAGCTTGAGCTTTAAATGACTCAAAATATGTGTGAATAAAGTAATCTTAATACTAAAACCTCATATCTCTCATAAATCAAACATTTAAACATCAGAGTCCTCTACAGTTTCTTTCTGTTTTTTTAATTTTTCATTTTTGTCTCTCACTGATGGTTGGGACTGAAATTCTGATTAAATTTTCTAGACTGCTGTGGGGAAGAGACACTTTGTGGTCTCTTCCCTGGTTCTAGTGTCAGAAATTATTATATCCAGTTGTGAAACTGGACTCTGTAGACAAGAGCAGTGATTCTTGATATAAAAATGGTTTTTTTCCTGCAATCTTGCAGGAGTACCTTTGTGATGTGCCTCAGGGAAAAAATGAATGTTGCAAATGGACTTTGTCATAGTTTTTGTCATTTCCTTCCCACTCTGTTGTGTCATTGACACCACCCCCAAAAATGCACCAGTAGTTATTTAAAAACTATAACATGGGAAGAAGAATCAAAACGGGAAATAAGAATTGTGGAACTCCTATGAGTTATTAAAGCAACTCTTATTCTCCTCATCTTCTAGCTGCTGTTCTCATGTTTATATAAATACTGACCTTACTATACTGTCTAAGATGGGATGCTTGAGGTGCCCTGTGGAACTACTCAAATTCAACAGCAAAGCAGGACTTTGAAATTTTTGCTGGCACTGTCATCTAAAGCATTGGTCTCTGTAAATATAATTTTTAATTTGAGATTCTGATCAAAAGTGACCTTTCCCTCCAATTCCTAAGAATGTTATTGGGATCTTTCATATATGCTTGCTTATCTTCTTTAAATAAACTTATTTTTGTGCTCTATGTTTTAATCATTATCAATAGCATGAGGAAGAATCAGCAGTGTTTGCTTTAAAGCTTGAGAATGCCAGATAGTCTTGATAGCACATCTCATCTATGACATGAGAAGTTCGTACCTCAGCACTGAGCATATCTGCTCTGCTTCACTGCCTCCTCTTTGGAAGCTGAACTTTGGAGACTTACACTTGTTAGTGTCTTGCCGTAACATTATAACAAGAGAAGGAGTGTAGTCAATGTCTTGTTTTATTTATATCCTCAGAGTAACTGTGGGGAAAAGATCCGTATTCGTCGTGTGCTGATGAACTCGCCGCAGATCATCACCATTGGGTTGGTTTGGGACTCAGACCACTCTGATCTGGCTGAGGATGTCATTCACAGTCTGGGAACTTGCCTTAAACTGGGAGATGTGAGTTTTTTGTATTTTGGCATGACCTACAAAGACAGTCTTTTTCATGGTAGTCTAAAGTAGCAAATTTAGAAAAATATGAAGTTGCCACCTTTACCTTTTTGGTGTCCATAAATAGAGGAGTAGAGGGCAGAACCAAGGATCTGACCTGCTTCTGAAAGCCTTAGAAAAACCTGTGAACTGTATTTTCTTTCTGAACTGTCTGAAATTTTAAAAATATTTTCAAGTGAAAGGAAATTTTGGATTGGGGTTGTGCTATTTCTGTGAAAATACATGTGTGCTCTTTGATTTTGAAGAACAGAAAATTATTTGTTTTGGAGACAAAATGTAGTTTGGTCTTTGCACTTGTTTTTTTTTTACCTTTAACTCCTCTTTTGGGTGAAATGTTCATAACACTATGGTCATGGCATTTAAGCGTTATTTGTAACTGAACAGTCTTATGAGGTGGTGGCTGGCACTGTGTGATTGAATGATGGACTGAATTAAACAGGATTCAGAGGTTTGTCCCTTGGAGGATTCACTTACTCTACTTTAGCTAATGCTTTAGAGCTGAATTATTGGTATACCAAACTCTAGCTGAGTCTTATTGTAACATTGAAGTGCTAGATGAAATAGTTAATATATATACACACACTTACGTTTAAACAAACAACATTGTTCAGTGCACAGTGTACCAGAATCAGCGTGAGCTGATGGAAATGTGGTTATGAAACAGCATGGTCTTTGTGTACTAAAGCACTAATGCACTAACAAAATGAGACCTGTATATTTTAAATTAATAAAATCGCATTAAATTTAAAAGGTGGGGTTTTTTTCTGTGTGCTGAACTCTTTTGATCTACTGATGTCTTCAGATGATCTTTTTTGTGTTAGCATCATAAACTGGTCCTTGCTAAATACAGAATAAATGCCAGCTGTGTACTGTCCAAACCGTTTGTTTCTGCTAAAGTGAATGAATGTTTTAAACAGTATTTGATATAATCAGCAAGCATGATACAGAACACGAATTTTCATAATAGAACCACATTCAAATTGTGTAACAGGTATTTCATCATTGTTGTAAATGTCTTCCTTCAAGTAGACACAGACTCCAAGTCCAGCTCAATTTATGAGCATCTGGTGAGTTGGTTAGAACCCATTTCTGGTGTGTGTGTTCGTGTTTGCTTAAGCATTGCTTGATTACATGTTTATTGCCTTGTTTTCTCCATCTTTTGAAGTAGAAGCCTGACACCTCTCTCTAATGCTTTGAGGTCTTTGAACATAAAACAGTATGTAAAATTCTGAGCGCTTTATTAATTTCTCCTTTCATTTTTCTTATGTCCCTTCTTGAAGCTCTTCTTCAGAGTCACTGATGACAGAGCAAAACACTCAGAGCTGTATTTGGTGGGAATGATCTGTTACTATGGAAAACACTATTCAACCTTCTTCTTCCAAACTAAAATCCGCAAGTGGATGTACTTTGATGATGCTCACGTCAAAGAGGTGAGAAAAAAATGTTTAGGAAAATAATCTGTTGGAAACTTGTTAGCTGCTTGTGTGTAAATCCATACTGTTTTCTACAGATGTTGAGATTTTTTTTTTTTGCTGGTTTTGGTTTTCCTCTCAGGATCCACAAATTTGTTACTCCTTTTTTCTCAGCGAAGTGAAGTATTTTCAAAAAAAGGATAGCAGAAATCTCAGAAGCCCTATTCTTAGTTGTGTTCTGTTGGCCCCCAGTCTTGTTTTTACGCTATTGCTTGAAAACCTACAGTTTGCTTGTGCATACAGCTAACACACATCTCTTTCCCTTGCTGACAAGCAGTGTAGCTATTTAGTGCCTGTTTTTGGACTCTGCTGAAGTGTCTACATGCCAGTCTTCCCTAGTGCTTGCTGCCAACAACAAATTTTCCACTTCTTCTGTTAGTGGGTTTTTTTCAACCTTTTCACCAAGCATGAGGTCCTTGACATTAAAGACACCAGTGATTGTTTGGCTTTATTTCATACTACTCTCCTTTTTCCTTCTAGTCATGGAATCACAAAGGTGAGAGAGGAAACACAGTCTCAAAGGGAAAAAACTAATGCATTTATTCACTCATACTTCTCTGCAGAAAAAATTTGCTGAGGATAGATATTGCAGTGCTTTAGCAGAGCACTCGTGTGGAGCAGATTTGTTGGAATAAATGTTCGGTGTATCAGGTGAAACCTGTATTACCACATGGGGAAGATTTATATGAATTAATTGCCTGGCCTGTCAGTGCTTGCAGAGGTTTTGTAGAAATATTTACACACTTGAAGTATTTGTCTTTGAATTGAATTTACTGTCCCAATACCTTCTGTTGTTCATTTTTGTTTGCTAACAGACTCTTCTGCTTTTTGGTTGATGCAAAGTTAGGACATCTCAGAGGATGAAAAATTTTTTTATGGAAAAGAAATTTGAAAGGGAAGGATTATTTTTGTAGTTGTATTTCTAGCATGAATTGTTACCTGCTTAGCCATAGGATGGCAAATACCTTGATTTTACTTGGTTGGTTCAAGAGCTTTTTTGCAGAGTCTGGGTTGATGCTGGCTATAGAAAGAGTTAAAGTATGTAACTGGAAAATCAAACTCTGAAAGAATTGTGATGGGGGGAAAGCGAACTTATTATAGAAAATGATAACAGAAAGTCTTCCTTGGGTTGTTTGTTTTTTTTTGTTTTTTTTTGTTTTTTTGGTTGTCAATTCAGATTGGTCCAAAATGGAAAGATGTTGTGACAAAGTGCATTAAGGGTCACTATCAGCCTTTGCTGCTGCTCTATGCAGATCCAAGAGGAACTCCAGTGTCAACCCAAGACTTGCCCCCTCAGGTGGATTTACAGCAATATAGCAGGACTTGCTATGACAGCGAAGACTCGGGTAAGTAGTGTGGGCTCTGTGCCTTGTGCCTTCATGCTGAAATGTGGTGTGTGAAGTGCTTTTCTTCTTTTGAGTCTGTTATTGTCAGCAGGGGTCCTTGTGCTT
This sequence comes from Pardalotus punctatus, assembly GCA_013400915.1. NCBI lineage: Eukaryota > Metazoa > Chordata > Aves > Passeriformes > Pardalotidae > Pardalotus > Pardalotus punctatus. The sequence goes on from VZTX01023485.1 coordinate 45,699, forward strand.
GTTTAAAGCTGATCAAGAATTCTGAAGAGGATTTTCAGTGTTTCATCTGTGAACCTCTCTCTTGGTCCAAGACTGATAATTGTTTGGGTAGCAGTCTTGTCCAAAAAAAGTCTGGAGAAAGAAACTGGGGTTGAAAAAAAAGGTGAAGGACCTGGTGTGGTGCTGATGTAGAGAGGAACACTAACTGATGACTTCAATAACTGAAGTTTCTGACTTCTAAAGTTCTAAACCATTCTTAAATAGGACATTTATGGCAGGACTTGTTCCACCAAAAATGTGAAGTGCCTTCAGGCTCAGTGTTTGCAGTTAAGAATGACTTCGTTCTTTAATATATATTTTCTTCTTTAGTTTCTCCACTGAGAAATGAGTATGAAACTAATATCCTGTGTATTATAGAGTGTATACTTCACATATGTTAAATGACGAACGGTCTTCAAACTGTTCGGATTTTTTACTTTTATGTACAGAAAGTGGAGGGAGGAGATTGCCTTTTTCACTTCTTTTAACGAGTTCAGGAATTACTGTACTTAAACTGAATCATGATGCTTCATACTTTTCAGTAGGGGATCAGTGCTGGCTTCTTGAGAAGGAGCAGGTTACTTTGCTTTAGATAAAAGTATTTTAGTATAAAGTTTATACTAGATAAGTTTTTGATTCATAAGAGATGAAACCTGTTAATTATTTTAACATGAATCTTGTTACCCTTATTAATATTTCTTACTTGAGTAATTTTTTACTTTCCCTGAAGCTATGAGTTTCATATTGTAGTTGCACACCGCAGTGTTGAAAATGAATAATAATTTCAGTAGTACTAATGTACTTTCAGTCCAATGGATGTAGTTTAGTTTTGCATATTAAAAAAATTTGATAAATTTGGAGTTACCAAAGAGAAAGAAAGAAAGAGGTTTTCAGAAGTAATGACACTTTCTCCCTGCTTGCAAAGGACCAGACTTTTTCCATAATCTCTGGTGTCCTTAATCTGAGTTGGTTATCTTTGGTATTCTTTTTTTCTGTTAACTTCTATATAGTTGCCCCTGTTCTTTTTTTTTTAGCCTTTCTTGACTTTTATAATAGCTGAAAAAGATTGAAATTTGACATGGCTTCCTTGACATTTCTTTCTTCCCCAGGGAGAGAACCTTCTATCTCAAGTGATACCAGGACTGATTCCTCTACAGACAGCTATCCTTATAAACAGGCACACCATGAGTCTGTGGTCAGTCACTTCTCCTCTGACTCCCAGGGGACAGTCATCTACAATGTGGAGAATGATGCAGCTTCACAAAGCAGCAGGGACACAGGTAGCAGATACCATTACATCTGTGTGATCATTGTCATTAGATAAGATGACTGCAGTGGATTCCAGTGAAAAATATCTCTATATGTACCCACCACCTATAATAGAATAGTGAACAGTATTTAATATCCTAAATTTTTGATTTGTAGTGAACTTTTGGCATTCACCAAAAATAGCATGATTTAAAGGTCTTGTTGGCTTCTGTAGACTTGCAGCTAGCCAGACAAGCATTTACAGATTTGTTTTTCTGTTATCCCCAATACTACCTGCTCTCTTTGTTACATAATTCTGTGAGTTGGAGTCTGCACAGCCCCATAGTAGGGTTTGATAAGTGTTGTGTGTGCTACTTGCTCAGTAGCTTACTCATCTACAGGCAGTTACTCCATTTCAGGAGTTGCAGCTATTTGGGAAAGGCTCTTTCATCACCAGAATCCCTCATACTTGGGAACTAAGGACTTTTTGTGTAAGTGGGTGTTGGTAGTATTTACTGCACCAGTGAGGAGCATAAGATAATGTCCTGCTTGTACCATGGAAGCAAATCAAGCTGGAATATGCAGTGAGAAGACGATCTGCATATATGTTCCTTTGGGCAGCTGAACAGTCTGCCTGAACACTCTTTAGGTGAAAAGAGGTTAACTGGAAGTCTGAAGACTTGATCTCCTCCATTATTCATGGCCAGTGACCACAGTCAGCCTGTTTCTACATACAGTAGCTTCTGACATCACTTGTGGAAAAAATAGTGCGTAAGTTAAGGTCAGACTTCTCTAGCATCAGAAATAGGATCTGCTATGTCTGTTTGAAAAGTTATTTTATTGTGCCTTAAATAGATTTTCTAAGAAGACCTAAGAGTTGAATCAGCAGCTGTTAGTTGCACCAGAGTGTCTAAGCTGTCACACATCTTTGTCCTTTTGTTTGTAAAATTGTTGCTCTCCTGTGTCATCACTGGTTCATTTGAAACAATCTATGGCATGTTGAAATCTGAAAGAAATGTTTCAAATTGATTGTATTTAGTGTTCTTTCATTCTTCATCAGAGGTCCAAGTAACTAATACAAAGGTTAAGGTAGCCCAACAGTCCTTTTAATGTTTTAGCAAATACTTAATGCTGTAGGGACTAGTCCTAGCCTTAGGTGTGAGAAAGAAAAGAAAGTTGGAGCAGAAATTGAGTGATGAGGAAACAAAGTGTATGTTTGTCTTCAGAGTACAAAGAAGACAAAATTGAAAGTGCTAGTGTTATATTATTTAAATAGTCTGCAAAAATGGCGCACGGTTTGTTGGATCAGGTTCCTGCCTGCAAAACTTGCCATGCAAAAGTTAGCAGAAAAGGAGAGTGAAGGGGATGGTTGCAAACATGTAAGCATGAAGTTCAGCATGTAACCTTTTGTTCTGTCATTTTTGGTGACTTTGTCCTTTTCTTTTTCTTTCTTCTCCTATTGATTCTATCCTGTGTTATTCCCTTCAGCTTAGCCCATCTCTCCACCTAAATTCAGTTGTCCTTATCTTCCCTAATTCAGCCTTAGCTATAGTCAGTCTGTGTCCCCCTAGCTAGCCACTTGTCTGGGCATTTTCCCTCTTCTTTTACCTACCCACAACCTTTCCAAAAAAGTCAGTCTGCCACCTAATGCAACTGCTCAGTCATCAAATGCTGATCCGTGGGGCTATAAAGAAGCCATCCACATTGACCTGTCAACTGAATCGTTCTGGGCAAGAGCAGGATTCTTCATTTAATGATCATTTACCCACTACTCCAGCCCAGAAAATCATGGACCCTATCCCACATCATCCTCCGGGGAAGGACTACCATTGGGTCATATGACCTCAGGCTCCTGGGTACTTCAGAATGGGAGCAGAAAAGTGGCTGCATAAGCCCTCTCTTTGCTCCTACCAACCTGTGCTGCTGAGAAAAATGTGCGTATTCTGGCTGCCCTATTCATCCAACTGGTGTTCTTTCTTAACCCATTTGATTTCCTTTTCTTCTCTAACATGCTCTTAGACACACACATAACTCCTGCAAAACCAAACTTTTCCTTTGAATATTGCTGTTTGCTTGTGAAGCCATCCCAAGTCTGGAGGATGAGGTATTTAAGTGATACATTCATCAAGAGACACCTTTTAAGCATATTGTTAGGTACTCAGAAGTCCTGGCTTGTTATTTTAGCGAATTTTAAAAAGTGAGTGTTAAGTGTTAGTTTATATTCTTGGGATTTTAATTCCTATATTCATACATTATGTTGGATTTAGTCTTTGTTTCACAGTATCCAAGTAAAGACAACAAAGCCTGTGTCCTGCAGACTTCTGATTCTGGACATCTCCTCTGTGGCTATTAAATGTCTGATGACAATGGGACAATATTTGCAGTCTTTGAAAGGAGGAGAAAATACTAATGCAATGCTAGCAGCCCTTATTCTAAGAGGCTAAGCTGGGCTTTATCTATGCAAACCCTAAGATAGTGCTCATAGCAGTAAATACTGTCAAATAGTTTCACTTCTGGTAGTTGAAGGATGCTAACCAAGCAATCCCTCTCAGGTTGGAATGTTTAACTAGAAAAATTTTGCAGGCTGAAGTGAAACACAAATCTCTTCTGTCTTGAGGGGAGCCACTACAAGGTATAAGATAATGCTGTTCTTGGAGTTCCTAAAAGATACATTGTAGTCTGTGCTGTGAAGGGGGAAAAAAAATCCTCTAAAGCACAGACTCATGTTCAGTCACCAAAGTGCTATACATCTTCTATCTTCATTGCCAGCATTCCTCTTTTGCTTCCTTAATTTCTTTTCTTTTATATAGTCTGCTAGTTTCTAAAGAATTTGGCCACAAAATCGCTCTTTGCTATGCAAATGAAAAGCAAGCCTTGTGTAGCTTGCTTTTTATTGTTTGGATTCCCTCCCACTCATTTATTGTAATGTCTTTGTAACAATTGTAGTTGCAGTGAATCTGTTTTTTAACTGTTAAAGGTACAATTTTATATGTAAAATTTGCTTTAAATGTTGTTGATTTTTATGCTAATCTCTAGAGAAGGGAGAAGGCTCAGGAGGGCCAGCTGTGTAGTCTGGGGGCTGTTAGACCACTATTTGCTAGTAGGTATTTTCCTTTCCTGTCATCCTATGCAAGGTAAAAGTTTGTGATATAAAGGCTAGAAAAAAGTCTATGTAGTTTATTCATAAATTCCCTTCTTATCCTGCATCTCTGCTTGGGACTACTCACGTGAGTAAAGCCATGCCTGTGTTTGTGCTTGCAGGTTTAGGACTGTGAATGTGTGAGAACTGTAAAATCAAGCAAAGGCAATACAGAAAACCTGTGATGTCAAATAGTCTTTATTTATGTTTATGATGTGAGGAAATTGGGAATAAATTGAGTTCAAGAGAAAATACTGGCACTCAGACATGTAAGCTGTAGTAAGGGAATGTCATGTGTCAGCTGATTCGTGTTCATGGTTTGTGTGTGTGCTCTTAGTTTGTGGCAGATGTGAATTAGCTGGCTTGGCCCCTGAGAGCCAAGTAAGGCTTCTTCACTGTAGACTAGGCTAGCTCAGATTACTTTAGTGTTTGCTACAGGCAAAGAGAGTGTAGATGGATAGTTAGTGCAGAGCAGCTGATGATGTGCAGTAATTTATTATTAGATGGTAACTCGTTCATGTGTTTGAGTCTTTATTCAACAGAGTAATGTCTAGCAAGCTGTCCCCAGGAGTTTCATGTTCATGGTCATTAAAACTGACAGCAAGACAGTGGTGTCCTTAGACTATTAGAAGTCAAGGGAGAGTCAACCTTTTCCTTGGCCCGTGGATAAGCTGTCATTAACCAGAGTCCTTGGAGGGGCTGTTTTGCTCTTTTATGACCGTAAAAATGGCACATCCTCTCCAAGACAAAACCAAAAACTTACGGATACTAAAACTTAGCCAAACTTGCCAGTTGGTGTTGAAGTGTCTACAGCTCCTAAGGAGCAAGAGAGTCCTGCTGCTCTTAGCACAGTGAACACTTGATCTGAAGGCTCTTGTCATCTCTACTGTGTTCTTCCTTCTTCCAGGCCACCTGACTGACAGTGAGTGTAATCAGAGGCATGTTTCAAAGAAAGGCTCGCTGGCAGACCGCAAGAGGAGTTCTAGCCGGTCTCGGCGGAAAGGAGATGAGGCTCAGTCGTCAGGATACCATAGTGAAGGCAAGAGATATTACTTTATTTTAAATATCAGTATCTTTCTGAATGTTTTTAATGTTCTCAGTGTGTACATACATTTCCCTCATTGTTTCTTCCATCTTTGTCTTTATTTAGTCCTCTCTTTGCTTTTTGATGTTCTGTTCTGTTTTGGTTGGTTTGTTCGTTTGTTTGTGGACTGTTGGTTTTTTTATTATGATTTTGTTGTTTTGGATTGCACTTTTCAAAGTCTGCATGAAGATGCTGCAAGTAGGACAGCTAGTTTAATTGAAGTTATTTTTGTGTCTTTTGCTGTCTCTACAAACCGCAGGAGAAACCTTGAAGGAGAAACAAGCCCCCAGAACTGCCCCCAAACCATCCAGCAGCACCAGCAGGCTGAGGGAGTTTAAAGAGACAGTGAGCAATATGATCCACAGCAGACCACAGCAGATTTCACAAACGGTCCAGACTTCCCCTCGTGGAGGAATCAGTGTGGATCAGGCAGAAACACGACCCTCAAAGAGCCTGTCTGCACACGCTCGAGACTGGGAAGTGGAGAGTACCAGCAGTGAGTCTAAATCCAGTTCATCTAACAGGTACCGGCCAACATGGAGACCCAAAAGAGAGTCTCTGAATATAGACAGCATCTTCAGTAAAGACAAGAGGAAACATTGTGGCTACACTCAGCTTAGCCCTTTCTCCGAAGAAGCAGGTAAGAGTTTGAGAAGGTTTATTTCACAATGTGTAGGAAGTGAAATTTTGAATGTGGAATTCAGGTCAGTGGTGAGTCATGTCTGTGAAGACTAATTCTTTGTGGGTATTCATATTGCATGTATGGTAACTGATTTCTGTGTGCTGCATTTCCTGTCTAAGGAAGTAATAAAGGAAATATTACCATCCAGCCTGCTTAAATGGACACAGGCTGTACTATAAAGTGTCTGAGGTTAGTCCTTTGGAGCGACCTTTTGTATTGCTCTGGTTTTTCCTCTGGCTCGTTGTAGTATTTTTGCTTGATGGCTCAGAGTATGATGCAGAAAGTACTTTGTGTATCAGTGCAGAGTTCTTATTGTGAGAATAAGAGCCTGGAAGCCAGTGATGATTTTTCTGGGACTATTTTACCCCATAGAAGCTATGCAGCATGTACATGGGGACTTTGTCCCCAGCTTTGCCAGTTTAGACAGTTGAAAAGAATTGGGAGGCATAACGTAATATATATAGGGAAGGTGAAGGGGCAGAGAACACAGCTCCTGGGTGTCAAACACCTCGAGAAAGTCAAACAAGAATTAAATGGAAAGACAGTGAAATGTGTAGGGAATAATTTAAAAAACCCGGGTTTTCCTGTCCTCTATATAAGCCGGAACAAATCATAAATGGCAATATAAGGAATATAAAAAAGGAGAGCATCTGAAATACATATGACAGAGTACTGGAAATACAATTGGATATACTGTAAAATTATCTTATACAAATTATTATGGGGAGGAAAGGATTTTCATTCCAGACATAATTGTTACTTCAGGGGGAATATAGTAAGTTATACTTAGGGGGAAAGATTTGAAGATAAAGTTGTTGAACAGATTATTAGTATTGCTGGGAAAGCTGTAAAAGTATTGGGTTTTTCTTGCTTAATATTGCAAGTTTTACACTAAATTAAGGATGATGCTCCTGGTTTAACCATAGTTGAGGATCTAACATATGTATGAATGTTTTGCTGGTATTGAAGCTTAGGTCTTCTACCAAGCTATATTGGTTTATCTTGACAGGTAAAGAACTTACTGAGAATGAGGTGAAGGAACACACTGTTCATGAAACAAGGTCAAGCCAGTCAAATGTCAGATACAAGCGTGGTGTTCTGGGCCGGGGCACCCAGCACCATATGGTGGATCAACATCCTCATCTAATACAGAGAATGGAGTCTGGCTACGAAAGCAGCGAGCGCAACAGCAACAGCCCAGTTAGTCTGGACATGCCCTTGTCTGAAAGCTCAAGCACCCACAGGTACTTGCAAAAAACTTCATGTTTGGGATGATTGAAGTCTTGATTTCTTTTTTGTAGTTACATAATGGTGTAGAACATTTTGCAAACCAGTGGTCCTAGTTTGAAATACGGCTCTATTGGGACAGGGGGAAAATAGTAGGGAAATGGGAGCCTGTTCTTTTAGGTATATTGTAGTGAGAGCAGAAAGAAAAGGGGGCTCAGTGGAGCTAAAAATGTGTCTAAAGTGATGCATCTGAAATAGTTGTACCATTAGTCTGTGGTTTAAAAACTTGTACTTTGAGTAGTTCAAAGTCCTATTTGTTTAATGAAACCATTGATTTGTAGACACCTTGTACAAAAATGAGAAATCAATAGTCTTGTATAGAAATCTTTGTTTTCAGACATACTTGCAATATTTGTGTGTAAAAGTAAATAGCACAATGAGTTTCTTTCCTTGATTTAGGAAGCTTCTGGTAGCCACAAACTGGCACTGTTTGTGGCCAGAATTTTAGGTTTTCAGCTCTAAGAATCTCTTCTGAACAACTCCAGACCACAGTTTTAAGATGAATTGCATAATCTTATGGAATAGAATAGAATTACTGGCCTCCTAGTTAACTTCCTCTTTCCCTGTTTCTCCCAAGATTTTCTTATGGTAGACCTCTTTTAAAATTAAATTAAAATGCAAGTGTATGTTTGTGTGGATACAAAAAAGGTAGATACAATTTCTCCTGGAGAGATTAGTCAAATGGTAAACTATTACTCTCTTCTTGGAGGGATGTTCATATGAAACGAGCAGGTGGATTTGTTCCTGCTTGGCGTAACATCCCGAAGTCTCACAGTAGCAGCATCTTGGAAGTAGAATCTGCTTCATCAATTGGGACCTGGACAAACAGCCCACACACCATTGGAAATGGTAAGGTACACTTTGTAGGAGTGGTTATGCAAGGTCAATTGTATTGGAGTTGTTCTTTACTTTCTGGATGTTTGTGTTCGTAGGGAAATTACAAGGAAAGGGAAAAGAAATTTTGAGGAACTTAACAGTTTTATGAGAAATAGTTGTAAGATTTACCGAAGGGGATTGCAGAAATCCTTGTTGGAATATTCCTTTGATCATGATGTTCTGGCATCTCTTTTGTGTATTGACTTACCTGATAAAATAAAGCTATTTTTCCTGTTCCTTTGTATAATTCAGTATTCTGCTGTCAGTCAAAAACACCCTCCCAAGCATAACTATAACTTAGTAGAGTCCTGAAAACACACTTGTAATTCTATACAAAATTCAAAACTGTCAGAACTGTGAATGTTTTTTTACAAGATGTTTGAGCTAAGGCTAAGCTTTTCTGTTTATGTATCATTCTAAGAAATCCTTTACCTTCCCAAACTCTCTGGAATAAAGGCAGGAGGGGAGATACTTTCTGAATACTTATAATTGAACTGAGAATGGCAACTGATGGATTTCTGTTGTGTAGGATATTGATATGCTTTATGTTCCTCCCGTTTTCATCCACTTGATGCAGTTAGATGAAAAACATGTTACTTGGAATCCATTTAACTTTCAAAAGCTAGTGATCTGGCTAATTTGACACAGCATTATTTATGAATTAAAAGCACAGTAAGCAGCCTCAAGATTTCATCATTAGTTTAGGGTTATTTCTTCCAATGATTCTTTCTGTTCCATATGCTGTTTTCCTGGCACAGTGAATCCAGGGGTGGGCTGTGCTGCAGCAGAGTTTGAAGCACTTCTGTTTTGGGTGGGGTTTTATAAGTAAAATTTAACAAAGGAAGATTTACATTCTGCAATTCTGTGGTCTTTGCTTTGACAGACTTATTTTCTAATGTTAATTTTATTCTCCATTAATATTTGTCTTTTAAGTGATACTTTAAGAGGTGTAGCTATCAAAACAGTTTGGTTGGTTGGTTGGTTTGTTTTGAAGGTGGAGACATCTTTGTTCCTTTAAAGAGTGAGCTGGATGAATTGCAAGAAGAGGTGGCAAGGAGAGCCCATGAGCAAGAACTACGCAGAAAGAGAGAGAAGGAAATGGAGGCAGCAATGGGCTTTAATCCCCGTCCCAGCAGGTTCATGGATCTAGATGAACTGCAGAATCAGGGTAACCTTTTGAATGCAGTATATTTTGCAAGATGGTAATGCTGAAGCTTTTTGAACCTTTGAATGTGATTTCCTGTTTTAATTCTGTGTGTGTCTCTCTCACCGCATCCACTCCCCATTAGAATTTTGTACATTCAGGTAGTGAAATAGCGTCCATTTCAAACCAGTAGAAAGTGAAAAAACCATTTGGTATTTTGACCAAATTTCTTCTTAAATGAGAAAACAAAGTAACGTAGAGGTATTCTTAATATATCTGCATCTTTCCATTTTTACAGTGGTATACACTGTTAATATTATTGATATCTAGATTTAGCTGTAAGCCTTTAAGCCAGCATCTTGAAATGAGCAGGAGTGTTTGTACTTTTTAGGCACCTTAGCTCCACCCACAGCAGAGGCTGTTCATATAAACCATTGTTCTGTTTCTGATTGATTTTAGTACCTTCATAGCCCTAAGCAATTCTGCTTGTTCCTGCCCAGCTCTGTACCCACATCACAGACATGGAGACAAGTACTTTGGCTGGATCTAATTGAAAATCTGAGCTGGGTTTAGGTTGCATATCTTTTCTAGGGAAAAAGAATTTTAAAAAAATTAAAAGCAAGATACTGAGTTTGATTGTCTTTTCCATGAATCCTCATCTTTCTGGCAGGAGATGGCAGCAAAAGAGGTTTAATTGGAAGGATGCAGCTCTAGCAGAGGGAACATGACAGGATTCACATGTAATGCCTTTGTTTTAGCCCTAAATCTCCATCAGCCAGTAAGGGGGTTCACGAGAAAGGTGGGATAAGGTGCACTGACCCAGTCAGGAGTGTACCCTGAAACATGCTGGAACACTTAGCTGTGGGTCATTGGAGGGTAAGCGGAGCCAGCAAAGGTGTAGTGAACACCTGGGCGCTGGTCCAACAAATGTATGCATGATCAAGGCAATCCTACTGGTGGCATCCTGTGTTGCCAGGCCTCCTGGTGGCATCCTGTGTTGCCAGGCCTCCTGGCATCCCCATACTGCTTCCTCCAGCCTGATGTAGAAAAGAGTTGAGGTTGCTGATTTGCTGCTCAAGGAGAGGAAGGAGAGGGGCAGCCCACAGCAGTGCCAGTTCTGGACACAATCCCGACAGTGCTCTGCAGCCTGCAGCCATGCCAGTTGCTCAGCAGCCAAAATGGCACTGTGCCAATGGCAGCTGAACAATGTGATCTCCATGAGAATCTCTGACTGGGAATATTTATATAATTTTTGCTTACCATCAGTTATGCTTTACAGTCCTACTATGGCCTGCTAGTAACCAGGAAAAAAATTCTGGTGTACCAGAGTATATGGATATCTCTTTTTAATTAGTATGGTGTTTACTTCTGTAACATGAATGCTAATGATTTAAAAATTGAAAAGTAAACCTCTATTGCTGAGCATGTCGTTTTCTCTGCTTCTCCTGCATGAAAGAAAATAGCATATTCTCCAATACATTACCCCTGTTTTTGATCTCTTATTTTAGTTGATAGAAGGCAAGATTGTTTATCTTTTCTATGTTAAAAAGAAAGTAAACTAGACTAATGCTTAGTCAAAAAAGAATTCAGTAAAATGTTTGAGGAGTTCAGATGCTTTGTCTTGAGATCTAGGAAAGTCTTTATTTATTCCTTTTAAGTCTTTCCCCACCCCAGTCAGAGATACAATAGCTTAACATCAACAGACTGCTTGACTGCCTGGAAGGCTTGCTTGTATGCAGAACTCCAGAACACTTGTGACTCATTTTCCCCCTCAAGTAAACTGCTAAATTCATGCAAAGAAAGCTAACTTTAGTGTTCTGCCCTTGATTACAAGCCTCAGTTGCCTTGATTTTGAAACTGAATGTGCTGCTTGATTAACTCACTGCTCTAACAACTCTCACTTGTCTCTCCAGTACTAGCTTTTCATGCAGGTTCTTTGGGGTTTATGGTGAAAGAGTTTGTATTTACATCTGTGCACAAGGGTGTTGGGATCAGGTCAGGCCACAGCATGTGTTACGCAAATTGAGAGAATGTAATTTTATTGCTGGCTGATAAAGATACTCATGTTCTCTACCACAATGACAGAGACATTCCATTAAAAAGATCCACCCCTAAACAAAGTAAAAAGTCAAGTTTTATTTTCTGTTTTCCCTGCCTCATTTGAATGTTTACATTTTAGTGCATAATTTGAATAATTTGCATAATGCCTAATAGGTGACACCAAATAGCTGGGGCACCTCTTCCTCACAGAAATGGATATTACGATGCTAGGACACAGGGGTTTTTTGTGTCCAAAGATGATTTATCCTTCTCTTCTCCAACACTGTTTTCTAAATGGTTACAAAAAGAATTCTTGGCAGTTGTCACTTTATTCTCTGCTTCATACACCATGTTTTTCAAGCTGAAAGACTGTTGAGTTTTTGTATTCTGTATGTTACTTACAGCAGTTAAGTGTATGCCCTGAACTCAGTTATAGAAGCATTTCGTGCAGGTATTTATGTTCACACTCAAGTCTGAGTTTTCTTCCCCAGACACGTTAGTTGTTTCAGTTTGTTTCCATTTTGATGAAGAAGAGACAGATGGGTTTTGTAAGGAAACTTAACATACAATGAAAAAACCCTGATCTGCTGTATTTCTTTTACTGATACATTTTGGTTTTGATCTGATTATAAGTTTAGTTTAATGTCTACTTGACAGAAGTCATTTGAACTGACTCTGTGATGTATCTGTACCATCTTTTGTACCGATTTCAAGTGTTGAAAATAGTAAAATAAGCCAGTACAACTCTCTCAACTAAAGAAAATTTGAGGGAAAAATTCTGTTTCGCATTGTTCTGTTGTGTGGCTGTCAAGCATATCAGGGTGCTCAGGATGTACTTCTGCTTAGGGAAGGTTAGGTGGTGCAGTCTGGGATGCGCCGCCTCTGCAAGAATCCGTATGTGGAACGATCTGGCGATCACAAATGGGATGCGGGTAAGTGAGGGTTCTGCAATGAATGAAACCAAAATGAAGGGTGCTGCCCATTTGCAGGAAGGAGTGATGGCTTTGAGAAGTCGATGCAGGAGGCAGACTCAATCTTTGAAGAGTCCCTGAATCAGGAGCAGAAGGGAGATTGTGCTGCAGCTTTGGCTCTCTGTAACGAGGCTATATGTAAGTAACCTTAACCGCCTGAGCTACTGCGCTTTGACTGTGTACTAATACAGAATAGAGTCTGAAACGCTAAATCGCATTAAGTGGTCAAGTAGTAATATGGGGGGGTCCAGCTGGTCTTTAGGAACATGTAGGTAGACAGAATTTTTCAATTTTATAAGCATTCCCATTTGGGGGTTTTAGTCCTATTCCTCTTCATCTGTGTTTTGTCATGTTTGCATTCATGTTGTTGTTCTCTCCAGTGCTAAAGTAGTAACAGCACTGGGGTGCTGATGTACACTTTTTGGTACTAAATGGTATGTTTCAGCAAGCACCTGGTAGGTGGTTCCCCTTGCCACTTGGTCCTCACGGTTTTTCCCCATTTGTCAGGCTGAACTGCAAAGGCCATTGTGCTCCCGTTTTTCATGGAGGGTGTAGCATAGGGAGAAAATGGTAGCTCGCTCTTGAGTCCTCTGGATTAGCAGAAGTGAACTATGCTGTACTTTAACTTTCATGAAGAAAAAAAGCATTAGGACATCGAAGTGCTTAAATGCATTGTGACCTTTGAGAATGTGTGCTGTGTGATTTCATTTTATTTTTGGTGTTTTTCCATTATGACTGGCTGGCTGTCTCGCCCCATGCTCCCCTCTGTCTGTGTAGAATGGCTGCAGACAGGGTGGGTAGCTCCTGTGCCATTTGCATTTAGAAATTGGCTTTTGTGGACTGCAGAATAAAGGGTGCAGCATATAGCTGTGGTGGTTGCTCTATTAGCTTCCATTCCAACAAGGAATCTCAAATCTCAGCTGGGTATTCCTGCACATAAAGGGAGTCCCAAGTATGGAGGATGCAGGAGAAGAGTAGATGACAGAATGAAGCATCATTGTGGTAGGGTTGGAAAGAGCCTCTGTAAAGGGATGAGAAATTGGGCTAAAACAAGGATATTCTTTTTATTTTATTTTGGTTTAGTTTCAATTAATGTGTTCATACACCTGGCTAAGCTGAATGTGCATTAATGGAAACAATAGCATCCTTGTGAATTCTTTTGTGGCAGTATTTGCATGGTCCATGTTTTTTGTTCCTGCTGCATCTTTTTTCTTTTTTTTCTTTTTCAATTTTATTCCTTTCTTCTGTTTGTTTTCTGCTATGTTTTCTTTTGCATTTTAGCTAAACTAAGACTTGCCATGCATGATGCCAGCGCTAGCACTCACAGCAGAGCCCTAGTCGATAAGAAGCTGCAAATCAGTATCCGAAAAGCCCGGAGCCTCCAGGATCGCATGCAGCACCAACAGCCACCGCAGCCGCTGCCTCCTCCAGCCTGCCACCCACCACAGGGCGGCACCATGGCCCAGTCTACAAGGTAGTGCGAGTACCTCACCTAGCCCCAGACCTGGGCTGCATCTGCGAGCAGTGCAGTCTGGAAAGAAATAGAAAACTATGTATATTCCGCTGGATAGTCCAAGTCCTACTGTGTTACACCCTCTTCTTTTCTTCTCTAGATTGAATCCTATTATAAAACAGTCAATTACCCCATTTTCCTCCCCCCCACCATCCTTTCCCCCAGTCTTTATAGAATAGTCCAGTGTGCACATGTTCAAAATGTGATCTGTGACAGAGAATTGTAGCAGTCAGTGCCTGGCAGCATCGATGTCTCATGCACCAAGGGAAAAAATACAGCAGACAATAATCTGGCTAAAAAAGTGGAGATGTGTTAGGATGAAATGTGACTGTTCATAATCAGGAGCAGTTTCAGGACTTGGTCAGTAAAAGACTATAGTACAGTAAAAATCTTGCTATAGTTGCTTTTATGATGGGAACATCAGCCAGTGTGTTTACTGCTCTTTGAAAACTGTCAAGTACACTGATCTTTTCCTTCTAGTCCACTTCTCTAGGGGTGCACTGGTACAACTCTTGAATCCAGATCCTGATCCTGTCACTTTGACTACTCCATCATTCTTCATTTTCTTTCTGTGCTTCCCAGCATCCTGTAGCGTGGCTTACTGGCCCTCCTCAGTGTCTCTTCATGATTCTTTCTTCCATACTGACTTTAACTACAGCATAATTAACTCTCTGCTATAACTGATCCTTTCTTCCTACCCTCTTTAGCATGCAGCTTAATCCTTATTTCTTCCCATGCCATTCCCTCCTAGCACTAGACCATCCCTATCCAATTTCTAGGCTATTCCTTGAACTGTTACTTTTTTCCCCTCTCCCCTTTCTTACATGTTACATTATCAGAAGTTTAGATAAAATCTCAGATGAGAATCCTTTTTCTGTTCTGTTCTGTGAAATGCTGTGTACATTATACAAACCCAGTTAATTTGCACACCTGCCAGGCTATTGTTCATAATGTTCTTTTCTTTTCTTGCAGTACCTGAATTACATGTAATGAAAACCGATCTTTTTGTCAATCAGGGGTCCATTATATCCTCTTTTACTGGAGAAATGCAGAGCTCAAATTAGGCATTTTGGAAGATTCTAAGAAAATGAAAGGCACTTTCTTAACTGGTTTTTCTAATGCTAAATTTGCTCACTGGTGCTCTGTGAAAAGAGCATTACTTTTGCAAAAAGTTACATCCAACCAAATGTTAGTATTTCAACCAATGAAAATAAACTCTATTCATAGCCAGAGATCTGCACTCCAGCTTTGATGTAAATAACATAGTAGACAGTAAAAAGTTTGCAATTCCTCATAGATAATGTTGTATTGCTATACACATCAACTAGGTCTTCATGGTAACTTTCATTCCATGCATCTCAAGGAAGAAACAAAGCACTGATCTTAAAGTTGCCTTAAGTTTTCTGCTGGAGCTGATGTAGCCTGTCATTTTCTCATAGGCAATGGGCTTCATGCTGTTTGTCCTGTCTATATTTTAAAATGCTAACTAAATGCAGAAAAATGCCAAGGACATGTATGACCCAAGAATATAAGTGTCTTGCATTGGTACTTAGAAGAATGAACATTATTTTCTAGCAGTATGCTTAGGATACAAATAATTGCAGAATAATAGTTAAAAATGTAACTTGAACTTTATTTAATGTTTTGGATAAATATCTCAAAAATGAGAATATAAAGATACGAGAAAAATTTCAACCTGTTCCTTCCATTTGTCAAGACGTTCTTCATGAAGTTGCCTGGAGAGTGGGGACCTTACAGAAATACTGTCAGTTCATGTTCAGATCACAAACATGTCCAGAGTATTTTAAAAGATACCTAAGATGTTGCTGTTGAAAACAGGTTGTTTTTTTTTTTTACTATTCTTACAGTTATCCCTACTCACATACTCAGTGTGCTGGTTGAAGTGCCTCTGGTGCTGTAAAAGAATACTTCATATAGAGCCTAATTGTAGCAAAATACTCTTAAAAATATGAAATGGGTTCAGTTAGGTCGTTAGAGTAGGAAAACAAAGTTAGAAGCAAAGGACTACCGTGTATGTGTCTAGTGAATAAGTGCAAAGTCTTCATCCGAATACAGTGAGCAAAGAGAAGTGTGTTGACCTGTATGTCACCTAGTACAAGGTCTGTACCCTAGGAATAAACCTAAGCAATGACTACTGCTAATCATTTACTCTTCTGTGTGTTTTAGTGAACAGACTGGCCCGCTCCAAGTACTGCTGAGCCAGGAGGTACCACTGGAACCCAACAAAGAAGTGGAATTTGGGTCCAGTTCTTTCTTCCACCCACCTGCTTCCTGCCATGAATTGCACTCATCATCATATCCAGAGTCTTCCTCCTTGCCCCCTTCTGAAAGCAATCCATCCAACAGGATCTCTCCAAACTTCCAGTCTGCTTCTGCTGATTTTCATGACCAAGTTCCCTCTTTTCCCTATAGGCAAGGGTTGGCAGAGAGGTCTGCAAGAACTGAGAATGATGCCCACAGTAGTGGGGTATTTACTGACACCACAGCTACAGGGCCAAAAGACTATAGGGAATGCTGCAGCAGCAGCAAGTTAGAAGAGGTTCATAACATAATGCCTATTCTCACAGCTCAGTACAAATCCAAGGCTAACACAGTAAACTCTGGGTCTTTGCCTACACTGTTTCCCTGTCCACATCCACCACAAGCAGCATCTCCTGGAAAGGACAGCCAGCACAGTCCTTGTTCCAAACTTGCAAGCTCTCCAGTGCGGCCTAATATTGATCATTTAGGGGCCTATCATGCAATGACCCCTGCAACTTCATCCCCTACACAGCAGCGCTCCTCGGACCCTTTGCAGAAAAATAAGTACTCCAAAGCAAACAGCCAGGAGATTTTATTACCCTCACAGGGTGAATATGGCACAGCAGAAGGTGGTAAATCTGAGGCTTGTAGTACAAAGGGACATGTTCGCTCCTTGGCAGAGCAGTTTCAGAAAATGCATGCAGTCTCCCAGAGAAAAGGTACTCATGAAAAAGACTGGATTACTGCAGTGTGTCAGGATGAGAAGTCTCCAAAGTTAACACAAAAATCTTTCATCAACCATTCATCTTCTGGTTACAGACAGCTAATCCATCAAAACCAAGAAAACAAAAACCAGTCTACTGAAAAATTACACTCAACTGTGGATATTAGGGATGGGGTAGTTTCTTTGAAGGGTTTTAGTGCCCAACATGTTGCTTCTATGAGTTTTGGTTCTCACAGTGAAGAACTGTGTAGAAGAGGTGGACAGAATATAGCAGACCCTGCACCCTACGTGGAAAGGCACTGTCATGATGGAGGAATGAAAGAGGTGGATGATGGAGCTGCTAGTAGCATGGTTGCCTCTATGCCTGTGGACCGTTGGGTGAATAATGTTACTAGGTATTACAATTCTCAGAAGGCTAATAAGAATACTGAATGGCTTCCTGTACCTGGGAGGAGTCCACTCCTTTCTGATCAGAGAGCAGTTGGAGATGACTTGAGCAGAATCCCAGTACGTCTGCATCCACAGTGGAATCAAGACACAGAACAGGAGCTCTCAGAACTGGAATCCCTCTATCAGACTAGTCTGCAGGCATCTCAGGCCACTAGGCCTTTCTTGGGAAGACAGGACAGTGCTAGGTATCCATTTGACCAATCAGGTAAGAATGATGCAGTTGTTTTTCTTGGTTGACCTGCCTATGTACTCCAGTGTAGGTGAAGATGCATTTTCCAGTCGATTTAGTTAAACAGGCATTATTTTGTGCACAGATGCAGAAAAATTCAGGTTGTAGACTATGAAACATTCCAGCTAACTAGAGAAGGCAGTGCTAGCACTGCCTGGGGAGGCTGCGGAGTGGCTGTTGATCTTGGCAGATGGGGAGCAACATCTGTTAAGAGTAACAGAAATAATTGATCCTGTTTTCAAGTAGGGAGCTAGCTGCTTATGTCAGTCTTAGGAATTTTGCTGTTTGAAAGTCTTACATCACCTCTGGAATTTATTAAACTGTTTCTATGCCTGATGTTAATGTTCTCCACATTGATGAATTTTAACTGATTGTATTGTAATTGAGAATTTAATCTGTACCTGGTTGAGGGCAATAACTTTTAAAAGTATTTCCAGATCTATGAGAGTTCAACCTGTGTTTTGCAAAAGACTACCTGCTTTAAGTTCTGGAATATTGCTTGTGAAAGCAGCACTGAGGGTATATGACCTGCAGTATGATCCATGAGACCTTGTGGACTAGTTGGTGCCAAAAGAAAATGAACATATTCTGTAGGTGAGGACATCCAGCTGTTGCTGGAGACATTCAATTAAAGTCTGATGACAGGAGTCCAGTTCCACTTAAACTGATCTAATCTCCTGCCTGAGCTAGGGCAACCTTGTTTCTCTGCTTAACAAGTGAAGCAAATTTCTTTATAATCTCTGTCATAGCATTGAAGCTATGAATTTTCTGGTTAAATACAAGGCAGCCTGAAATTGGATGGGGGTACCAAACTGACACAGATACAGCTATACACATATGATAAATATTGCAGTGCATACACAAGACACGTTTTCCCCTGCCCTGCACCCATGGAGGTGCAGCTTCCATTATTCCTGATGATGTCAGACCTGGCTGTAATCAGAGTGAGTACTGCAGTAAACTCTTGAACAGGTTTTTGTTTAACAGCTTGAGTTTTCTCTGGAACTCTCATGTCTTGCAGTCCATTCACAGACCAGTTAAGACATCGAAATGTGGCCATTTACCATTTGTTGTCCATTTTGTTTTCTTTCAGAGTTAGGCAGGATCTGACCTCACAACTTTGCAGATACTCTCTTTCATGGGCTTGAATCAGAAGGTCTTATATGTTCCTACTTCGCAGACTGATTTTGGAAGTTCTTTCTAGAAATCTACCAGGATAAAGCCCAATAGCTTTAGTGTTAGTTGGAGTTTCAGATGTCTGTCATCAGATGACCCATTTCTTATGCTGACTTTTCTTGCCTGTTTTCGCATCACATACATGAGGGATATGAGATACAGATATTCTTCTAAAGTGAAGTTCATGTTTGAGATCTTCTGGTTTGCTGTAACTTTCCGATTGTTTCTTCCTAAGTTCTGCAAATTCTGTATGAAACTGAAAATTTGAACCAGTGCATCTACTGTGATGAATTGGATGAAAATCACCTGAGTTAGGTCTAGGACAGCTCTTTCTTTCTTTTGACTTGGATTACCTATTCATTTGCAAATGCTGCTGAAACTTTGACTGATATAAACTGGTTTCATCAGACCTTTGCATTCAGAATCATGGTGAAAATGCCTCTGTTTCATTAGGGGGGCTTTACAGCAGAGTTAAAGCCAAGACTTGCTTCTCCAAATACAACCACCTCAATGCAGAAAAGGTGTTATCAGCATGTCATCTTTCTTCCTTTATAGAGCAACTCCCTGTGACCAGTTTTATTAGGCCATTGATCTGTCTATTCTGTGAGAAATTTTAGGATTATAACTGGTTGATAGGGGTTGCACTGAAATGAAGTAAGTGTAGCGATCCTAGCTAAAAATAACACCTTTAACTATTTAAAATGGCTGACTGTAGCATTGGATGGGACAGAGCAGGTGAATGTGTGGAGAACCCGCGCAAGTAACTTCAGGTAACTTCCTTCTGGTAGCTGATTTTCTGTCCCTTTGGGCCCTCTAAACAATCTCACCTCTGTGTCAGGCAAGTGTTGGTGTGCAGTTAAATAATTTAAATCTTGAATAGTTCAAGTAGCTGCTTCCCTGAAGCCTACAGAATGGCCAGGGAAGTAGGCATAGTATCCTGATAGACTGTCTCCCCTTAAAATGTTGGGTGTTAGTTGATGTATTAATGTTCGAAGGATCTCTGACTTCTTGTTCTGTGTGTATAGTCCTTCTGTCTTTGCTGGAGTCAGACCTAAGATAGTCAGAAATGTGTCATAACATGCTATCAGGTGTTGAATTTAATCATAGTGTTTTCCTTCCCAGTCTCTGTGAACCTGAACGTGAGGAAGCTGCCTGCTACAGCGGGCATGGGTCTCTCGAAAACCCCAACAGCGGAGATCGAGCGCAGTCTGTGTGGATCCACTGTCTCTTCTGTCTCCAAGGTGACATTTTGTTACTTAAGATGTACTAGAGGGGGAAGGGCTTGGCCTGTGCAAGAAAGAATTTACAGTGGGACAAGTGAAGTACATTATGAAAAAGATACTGGGGTCATTGATATTAGAGAGAATTTTAAGTGCAGTCTAGCTCAGGATCAACTAGCTAAAATATGAGTGACTCATGCTACATGAAGCTTGCATGCAGTCAAATGATCTAAATCCTGGCTTGGAGGAGCACACACCTGAAAATTAAGCTAATAGTCTCTTTGAATTTAGTGACATAAATTCCCTTGCAACACAACTGATGATAATTGCTTCTTAATGTTACCACTTGCAGGGGCACAAGCTTTTTTTTTTTTTTTCTTCCACTGTGTCACTATGTATTTTTAAAGTGGGGGATAATTTGGTATTTGCTACAGTTGGTAGTTAGTCACCTCAGAGTGGGAGAAGTTTTTTTTTCTTTTTTTTTCCCTGGGAAGTAACTGTTTAAATAACTGACAGTTACATATCAATGCCTGTATATGAGGACATAAAAATACTTTCAAGGGGAAATGACATTTCCTGTAATATCTCTGTACTTGTTAAAGGGAGTTCAAAGTCTGTTCCTTTATAGAACAAAAGAAAGGAAAAATTGAATAAACATTTCCCTTGCTGGCCTAAGATTAACAAGCTTCCAGCATTCATGAAATAATCCTAGGTTTTGTTTTTTGGGTTTTTTTTTGGTTGGTTTTTTTTTGTTTGTTTGTTTTTTTGGGTTTTTTTTTTTGTTACGAGACGACTGTAGTACTTTATCATAAGATGACTGTCAGCTGCAGCCACGATTATATCTCCAGGGGCAGTGATACTTGTAGCAGCAGTCAGTCCTTTAGGTAGATTCATCCCACTAGAGACATTTTGTCCTGGCTTTAGATACTTATAAAAGAATGAACCACTGTCTTTGTTTGAAGACAAAGGTCTAGTAAGGAAGGTGGGAACCTCCCCTAGCTCCCTAGCAAATGTGAACCCCCTTCCCTCCGAATTATTAGAACTTTGCAATCAAGGGCTTTCAGGCAAAGATACGGGGAAAGGAATAACAGTTCTTTACTAGTATCTATAGCTAGGCAAACAATCAACAACACCAACAATAGCAATAACAAACAAACAAACAAAAACCAGAAGATGCAGTGACAGGTGTCTCTGGGCTGCCAAGCGCTTTTCCCGTTCGGTGCAGTTCCGGTCCCAGCCGGCAGGGGCGCTGTCGGGCTCCCGGCCGGGCAGGGTGGGTGCGATGACTCCGCACAGCTGCAGGGGGCGCTGTGGCACGCGGGTAGTGGTGACGTGCCGGGACCCGGGCGGGCGCTGCGGCGGGACGGGCAGGGCAGGTGGGTGTGCAACAGGGAGAGCACAGGGAGCTCAGAGCAGGGAGCGGCAGAGACGAGCCCACCTGGACTTGCCGGCAAAAGGTGGCAGGGACTCCCCAGCCGTGGCACTGCTCCGACAGGGAGAGCCCAGGGCAGCAGCGGCTGGATCCCTTCCACAGAAGCTGCCAGAACAGCCAGGAGGATGTGCACTCCAGGAGTGCCCCTTTCCCAGACGAAAGCTCACTCACCAAAGAGAAGAAAGCAGCGCAGATCCGAAAACCTTCCTGCAGCTGCAGCCAAGGAGAGCCCGCAGTTCTCCACTACTGCTTGTCCCTTCCCGGTGTCGAGTGTGTTATCAGGATGACCAAATTTCTCCTCCCCACACCCAGCCAGCTCTTTGTCTCTTACAAAAAGAGTTAATAGTCCTTAAGTATCCAGCCGTTTGTAACCTAGCAACAGGAATAGGGAAAAATTCCACCAACTCCCAACCTTCAACAATTTCATTTAGACAAATCAATTTATCTATATTTACTAATGGAAGAAGGACTATAAGAAATAATATTTTTAATTAACAAATCCAAACAGACTCATTTATCTTAAGTTTTCAAAGTAGTACCTGAATGAAAGATTTCAAGAAAGAAAAGGTTATTAAATATCATTGAAGTATGCTCCGTTATATTTTGATTCATCCGTTCCCTGTAATTATTGTACAAAATTGATATTATGAAGAACCTTGTCTAAAATGTGTGGTATTGTTTGCAGGTCACATATACCAGAGAACATAGCAGGGAACCAGAAGAGGAGGAAATATACAGTGCAGAGAATTTCCGTCGCATTGCTCGCAGTCTCAGTGGGACAGTTATCTCAAACAGAGAAGAGACCTTGGTCTCTTCTCACAGTTTTGTAAGTAGAATGATGTGCAGCTTTCCAAAGAGCTATCATCTGTCTGTAGGGTTGCTGTCTGCATTTAGTAGTTAACAGACAAGACAGAAGACAACTCAGTAATAAGCCATGATAAAAGCCTGTCTTTTGTTCTCTCTTTAGAAGAAGAATGAACTTTTATGTTAGTAACAAAGCCATCTTCTTCAGGTGGTTTTGCAGAGTAGTGGCTGCTGCAGCTGGTAGGCATGTCAGCTAACATTACTTGCCAGTATGCAAAAACACTCAGTATAAACGTTTCTTTCAGTTGACATAAAGTATTTTAAAGAAAGTTTCCCACACACCTATAATTTCAAAAAAATCCACCAATACCAGTCTGAAAGTTTCTGCTCTCTTGTGAGTATATTAAGCAAGTAGCATTTTTAGAGAGTAAAAGTAAACATTAAAGGGGAGGCAGTTCAAGACTTAGTGCATAACATGGAGACAGTTACATACAGAAAATAACTAAAAGTTACTCTTTAGATTGATCTTTCCTTTGTCCTCTCTGTTGAGTAGTCTTAGATGCAATTTCTAAGTGTCAGAAGAACAGTAACAGGATTTAGCAACATAGCTAGATTATAATGTTAAGTTTTGGCTTGGGCTGAATTTTTTGCAAACAGTACTTAAACTTTTATTTGAAACCAACTGGGTAATAGGTGTAGAAGAGTCTCAGTTGCAAAATAGTTATTTAGACAGGTCGATCCAATTGCATCTTTCTGCTGTGTACCATAAGCTAAGTAAGTATCAACTTTGGAGAGCTTGCTCCTCAGTGTGCTTTGGTTAAGGGCTCTAACACACCTGGAAGTGCTGGCAGAAGCAATTAAAAACTCCAGCTGTCCAAGACCCACTCTCTGCTAAGGTTTTTATCCCCACAGCATAAGCAGCCAGTAGGATGGTTGTCTGTTACTACTCTTCAAGTTGGGCATAGGGCTCAAGTCTGTGATGGTTTGTTATTGTGCTATTCAGCCATCCCTGCTTTTTGGGGTAGGTATCTCCTAATAGAGGGAAATTGTACAACACAGGTAAATACTTCTGCTCTGACAGGTGAATCTGTTCATAGTCTGGAATCAGAGCTTTCAGTAGAGCCTGCTAGAAAAGAGAAAGGAAGAATCAGCTGTACTCTATTTCATGGCTTGTGTAGCATACCATTTCCAATGCTGACTGGCCTGACATTGTTTTGTTACTCAGTTTGTCAACCAAACCTCCAGTAGTGGTTTGTGTTTGTTTTGGCTTTTCCTTTTTGGTATAATTCCAGTCTAATTATATCTTAAGTAGCCCACCACTTCAGTAAGAGCCTTACTGGATTGATGCAGTTTTTATTTGTCTGTCTTTTTCACATACAGATGCATGTTTTTGTTCCAGTGACTCATCCCATTCTTCCTTGGATCAACGCCACCTTTGCTTGATTCAACCCAACTCTGTGTTTACTCATCATTTTATGTTGTTCTTCTCCTTTCTCATTTTATAAAAGGAAGCACCAAATACGAGGAAAATGCCAGTGGACACCAGCCACCGTTCTTCCAGCTCCACTTCCCTTCCTTTCCCCCATGATCCTCCTGTATTTCCCTTTGATCCCCAGCACAACCCAAACCAGGTGCAGCACCCACCCCATGATGTACTGATGCCCAGCATGGTGGGCAAGGCACGTAAACTGTCAGGTAATAATCACAGGACTTTTCATCCTTCTTCTTGATTGGAATTATTGCTGAAATACAGCTCCTCAGTTCTTGTCTTTCATAATGGAGTTTCACCATCTGCCTGAATTCCTGCAGAAATCTGAAGTACAAATCACATTTCTTCTTCTTCTCTGCCCTTTAGAGTTTTTCTGTGGTTCTGTGCTAAATATGCATAACCAAAGCAAATAACCTTTATGGAAACTTTATTATGGCTTTATATAAAATCATATTAATATTTTTGGGAGGTATTTGCTTTAATGTAAAAGTAGCAGTAAGACCCACCACCTTGGTGCCATGTATGAGAGTACTTCCACAAGTTACTCATTCCCACAAATCACACATGTGCCAGTAGAAATAACTAATTCCTGCATGAGAATTATTTTCCCTGTGACAGCATCAAAACCAGTTTGATCTATCAGCCTTTTGAAATACTTTGTTGGGCTCCTCTATGATGACACAAGGGGCTAGTAAAGAAATCTGAAATCTGTGACAACAGCTGCAGTAGGATAAAGAGTGGAAATGCAGTGAGGTAAATGAACGCTGGAAAAGGTACAGCCAGCTTTTCTTCAGAATTGCATGACAGCCATTAACTAGATGTACTAGTGATTTCATTGTTCTTCTGTCACCTGCTGGCCGCAGCTGAAAGTTCAGAGAAGATGAAACAAAAATTATAACTAAGCAAACCTTTTTTTTTTTTTTTTTTCTCTTTTTTTTTAAATTTATTTCATAAGATCAGAAGAACATCATCCAGAAACTTCTGGTTGTGCCTGACAGGGGTGAAGCTTTCCAAGGTGAAGACTACCCAGCTGTGGCACTGAGCTATGGGAGTCTCCCTTGTGTACCCAAAGGCACCCTCTCCCAGGGGCAAAAGCCTCTTGTTAATTTACATTTAGGAAGTGGAGCATCAAGTGTCTCTGGCCGTTTGCTGACCACAAGTTACCCTGCTGGGCAAACAGCCACATTACCAGATAAGCGAACAGTGCTCTGGGGGAAACAGGCTGGCCAGCCAGGCAAGAGTTTACAGGAAGGCTTCCTCCAGCAGCCTTCACAACATCAAATGCATGAATCTCATGCCATTGGTTGCAGACTACCAGCCAGCACAGACTACAGCACTTTAAGAACACCACGTGAGCCTTCTTGGGATCCTGGTGCTGCTCAAGGTTGCCCTGTGCCCCCCTCTTGTGTTAAGGCCCCAGGTCCAAGGAGAGTTGATATGCCTCCAGAAGAAGACTGGCGACAGAACAGCTACACCCCTCAGCCTGGCAGGAGGCGAATGCTGCCGACGCATGTGATGGATGGGACTTTTTCTTCTGCTTCTGAGGCACACAGAAATATGCTGGCTCGAGCAGCAGCAGCTACTGGCACCATGCAAAATAATGGCTGGTGAGATCCTGTCCACTCCATGTGCCCCACTACACTGCCCTGTGGACTGTGGTTGTTGCCAGAGTGTGGATTGCGTGGAGACAGGAAACTCTTTCAAACAGTATCTGTGCCAGTTTTGTCTTAAAATGTAGCTATACAGTATGTGGAAACTAATTGCACTGTATTTCGTTTCTGACACTACTGAACTGCTGTCTGGATGGGGAATCTTAGCTATTCTAGTCCTGGCCTCTCCTAGCAAACAAGTGCTATAGGAATGGTAATTGGCTTTACGGGTAAGTTCAGAAGTATACACACGTTTTGAAGGAAGATGGCAACTAAAAAAAGGACATTTTAAAGGACTTTTTTTCATGAAATGTAGCTTTGGTAAATTCTTCACACAAAGAAACCAATCCTTTTGTTTTCTTCTTCCTCTCTCCTGTTCTTTGCTAGGGGAAAAAAAAAACTGACCCACCTTCCAGGTTCCAGCAAATTTGCACTTGGCAGGTGGTGGTTGGTAACGCAGACACCACTTTCAGTGTTCTGAGATCTCATACAGAGATCACAGCTGTAGTTGCTGCAGAGGAAGTGACAGGGAGACATTGTTCATCAGTAAACCCCAATTTTCCCCACTTCTTTAAGGCAAACTAACAATGCTTCAAACAGGAAAGACTGTTAATGCTGCACGCTTAACTACACCAATGTAAACACAGAATAAGTTTAACTATTTTAGTGTCAAACATACTTGCTTTTGTAAGTATTTTTCAAATAAATCTATGAAAATAGTTCTATTTACCTGCCTGCGTTTGAGCTTTCTTTTCTGTTTAGCTTTACTCATCAGTTGGCCGTAAACCTCTGAGTAATTTTCTCACACGTGAACTAACAGGAGTAAGTTGTTTATTCTAGTTCATCAACAGAGTTTATGTAATAAAGACTTAGATTGGAGGACATGCCTAATTTTGACTCTGGACCTGATGTGTTTCAATACTAAGCACTTAAATTTCTCCTCATAATGGGCAGTAATTAAGTGTCCTTCAAAAAGTATTTTGAGTCTGACTTGTTTCAAAGACTGCTGCATCTATGCAAGATGGTGGCGTATGCAGATACACAGAAAAATCACTTGAAATGTGTGTGGTGAGAAGTGTCATTTAATTACACTTGCATTCCTGCTCCTGCAGTTGCTTTCAATTGTAGTGGTTTTGAGGTGTTCAAAAGCATGGAGGGTTCTGTTCCGTGCTTGTCCTGGTACATGGTTCTGTTGGGAGCAGGGCTGGAGCTGTGGCAGTGCCTATGCTGGTGGAAGGGCTGTCCTGCCTGGCCTGGGCCCTGTCCTGCCCTGTCACATGCAGCGTTCCTCACAACCTGCACTCAAGGGGCTTTGCTCTCATTTCATGGTTTGTACCGCAGAGCTTGATGGAATCCATCAGTTGTTGCTGTTTAGCCTGAGATCGAGTCTCATTCATTTCAGTTAATGTAATTTGTCAGCTTCTTGTTTCTAAATAATTGCTATTGTTTCTGTTACTATTGCAGTCTCATGTAACTACTTTTTACATTTGGGATTATGTTGCATGCTTATTTGTCCCTAACTGCCCCACTAGGCAGTGGTTACCAGAACAAAACACTCTGTTCTCCCACCCTTCTATTGAAAAAAACTACCTTAGGACTTTTTGACTTTTTCACATAATGATTTTGCTAACTTCATAATATGAAACTTTCAACAGTACTAATTTTCTAAATATAAACAAATGGAATTTATATTTTACTTGAAACTACTACTTGATTCAGGTTTCCCAACAGATACAGAATTGTTAGTCTCTCATGCCATAGCCACCTCTGTTTTCACCTTTTTGATACCTTCAGCAGTTGGTGAAAGTTGCAGTAGCCTCAGGATGGAAATGAGGACATGGATAAGTATTTGACGCTTCACTTCACTACAACTGTAAAAAATTCAGGTTGCAGACTGAGACTTAATAGTCTCGATTATCTAAAAAATAAGCTGCCAAATTAAAGTACGAAGTCATCTCTTCAAGAACCAATTTAAAGTATGAAACTTGCAACTGAAGACAATGTGCTTGCTTAGCTTTATTGTGTCCTAGCAACCAGGAAAGAATGGAAGTATACTTGTATAAAGCTCTAAGGAATAATTCTGAGTTGATGCAATTTATTTAAATAATCAGTGGTAACCAGGTGGGTTTTTTAAAGTGAACTGTTGTGTTTATTCTGTTATAGTTCTAGCTACCAAGTTTCAAAACTCTTTTTAAATGTCCTTTATATATCAGTTGCTTTCTTTGAAGTTAACCAGAGGTCTGAAAAGGAAAAGCTGGGTCTATACCAAGCAGTATATTAGTACATCTGAAGAGAAACAAACTGAAGCACAGTCAGCAATATATTTAACATGGGAGAAAATGTGAGACTGGAAAAATACCATTACTTCATCTTCAGCCTGTGCCTGCAAATTTTAGTAAGGTCAGTAGGATATTTACTTTGTAATTCATTTGACTAACTTGTCTTTTCAGTGATATTTGTACCATACAAAAATCAGCTACATAGTAGTTTAATAGCTTGTTAAAGTTCACTGTTGCCTATAGGAAGGGTGAGAAGGGAGTTCCCACAGGAATTCAGCAGCTATTTAGAATTCTTAAGAGTTGACAGTTTGTAAGCTTTGATGCAATATAACCTTTTCTTTGTCTCTGGCTGAAGAGTATGTTATTGGATGGAATTAAATGAAAAAAATGTCATACACACTTAAATTCACCTTTTTTTAAAAAAGTGAATATTAGTTCTCCTAAAAATAAAATTCTTATTCCCTATAGCTCTATAGACTCTCATTGTGTTTGCAATATGCATTTAGACCTAACTGTGTAGGGAGCAAAAAAAGGCAATAATAGAATGGAAAGTAACTTGGTGTCCTAGCAGTAGCAGAATTATGTAAATATGATCCTTTAGGAAGGAACTGCCTAGCACAGTTCCTTCTCTAGAAGGCAACCAAGTTTGTACCTGCTGTTTGTGGAAGTCATATGCAGACTTGCTGAGCAGCAGATGTGCTCCAATGGAGCATGTGCTGGAGCGTGCATCCCTTCAGAGTTACCCAAAATGTGTTCTGCTTTAGAGAAGGGAAGTGCAAAGGATGTGCCTGTTTCTTTTTAAACAAAGGCTACTGCACCCATATTAAAATGGGGGGATTTGGGAAGAGGAAAGGAACTGTCTTTCTGATATTTCCCCAATTGCGAACGTTGCTGGAATGGACTTGCCAGTGATGGTTGGGTAGGACAGAGAAAGTACAGGTAGAACTCCAGAATACTGGAATTCGTGCAGGTTTTGCATCCGATGTCGTGTAGGGAGAGGGACAGGGCATAGGTGTAGGGAGAAGGAAAGCAAAAGAAAGAGAGGATGTATTGGAATAGGAAGGAACAGATGGATAGGTGAAAAAGGGAGAATGAAAGAAAATGTGTGCATATCTTAGCTCAGATGTGTCTCTTTTCAAGGAACACTCTGTAATCGGTCTAAATTTTCCTTCCTTCAGTGGATAAGATTGCTGTACGGAGATGGTCCTCAGCACCAGTGGGGTGCTGCAGCTTTTGAGAAGGGAAGATTGCCTGATGGAGAGAGTGGGCAATGTTCTTTGTAGCAGTCTTTAGTTATGTTCCTGCCATGGTAAATGAAACTCTGCAGAAGCACTTTCATGCTGCTGCTATATGTATAAATACACATTGGACAAACAGTGTAGGTTAAGTTAGTGTTTGTGCCAACTTGGGCAAAGACCAAAACGTGCTTGGGATTTACAAACACCTCACTGAAGTTAGCTGTGTTCTGGAGTCTTCCAGCACTGCGCTGTCTCCTGTTCAGTGCTGTGGCTGGTAAATAGTAAAAGTATAATATTTTCATCCATCTGTGCTTTGCTGCCTCTACCATTTTATCACTGTAATACAGAATCTTTTCAAGTCTAGTTAGGTACCTGTAATGCTTTTCTAAGGCTAACTCTTCACCATTCCTATCACTGATGGAATTACCTATAAAGTTTCAGAAAATGTTTTAGAAAAAGCATATTAGATCAATTATCTTTTAATTTTCTTGCTATTTGCATCATTCTTCTAGTTCATTGATTTTTATTTTTATTTTTCTTAAATTCTTCAAAACCAAAACAGTATAACTTGGAAATGTTTTTAAGATTGCTTTTTGATTAAAGGAAAAATACTAAGACCAGCTATACAGTCACTTCAGAACACAGATATTTTTGCTAGCATTTTTGTGGATGCAGATGCAAATGGAAGAGCTCTGCTGAAGAAACACAAACTTCCTTATTGGCATCAATAGAATTGGTTTAATATTAATTCTTGAGTGAGTAAATACTGAATATACTCATGAATAAGAAGGTCAAATGTCTGTTTGTAAACTAACTTACATTAGGTTTGTTGAAGGATTATCTTAAGTTTTGGCTGGCCCAGTCCCAGATGATTAACCAGTGAATCACAGGTTTGAGAAGTTTTATGTGTGTATATATCATTAATCAAAATAATTCTAAATATGAACACATGAGAAAAGTGAGTACAATAAAGCTTTACTTCAGTAATAACTGTAAGAATCATTTTATAATGCTGAATTTTAGCTTCTTTAGTACTCAGGCAAAGGGATTTTGATGGCAGTCTAGGCTTATCTATAATTTCAGGGTTTTATGCAAAATTTATACCGGTTAATTATTATGTGACTGTCAATTGAGGGAGCTCCAAGCATAGAACTCTTCCTACTTGCAAAAAAAAATTAAAAAATCAAACTATTCAAGGTTGTCCAAGATTGTCTTAAGTTGCTGAAAGCACATTAAACATGAGCATATTAACAGGCAGTATCTCCATGAGGATTCAGACTGACTGACTTTTAAGATCTAAAATATGTCAGTCAAATGGAAATTAACATACTACAGTTAATTCAGCTACAGGTTTTTAGAAATCGGGTATCTATTTTAAAGTACATTGAGGAAGAAATGACCAGTTATTCATGGCACTATGTATTAAGTGTTTCTAATAGGATGAAATAATGCATACATTTCCCTTTTTCTGGTAATTCAGTCAGTTTCTCCAGATAGATTAAAAATATCTCAGTTGACATTAAACAACCATTTCAGTGCTGTGGACTGGTTTTGGATAACTGCCCTTAGAGGCTTAAATGAAGCTATTTAATATGGCAGGTGTAACAAGCCAGGTTTTTGACACCTTACTTATCTGAAGAGAGAGAAGGTCTGTGTGTGGGAGTCTTGACTGATCAGTAAGCTACTGATTTAAACACAAGGATGTAATTCATGTGAAGAGTGCTACAGATGAGAAAATAAAACTGCAATGACTTCTCATGGTGGGGGGAAGCCTACATCTCTCCAGTGGTTTCAGAATTGTCTATTTGCATATAAAGTTACTGGGAAAATATATGCAGTGGAAGAGATTTTAAATGTTTATGTGGATTTATTGTGATATATCCTTTGAGATATCCTTTTCTACATTCATTTTTCTTGACCTCAGGGTTGCCCAGTTATGAAGGTCATTTTTTGTTCAACCCTTTCTTCAACCCTATCCAATCCTAATGTAACAGGTCATTCTTATTAGTACTTCATGGTGTTTGGTCTCAGGAACTTGGGAAAAGGATGCAGAGGAATAAGCTGAAAGCACAGTTGTGCATTCACCATGTAACAATGGCCAGATGAGTTTGCAAGAAGAGAGTGCATGAACTCTTGAGCAACTCAGTTGTCATATCTGCCTTTTGTGGGTTTGTTCCCCCACACTTTCCTTTAAAATGGATTAATGGGATTTCTCTGATCTGTAGGACATGGAGTTCATGGATCAACAAAGTTAAAAGAGTAAAGTGTATCACACTGTTTTCTCTCACAGTTCCTGTTACAGAGCAGTAAGTTTGGGGCTTTTTTCTGCAAGGTTCTGTATGTAGACCTGCTTACCTTGAGTACCTTGTCAGATTAGTCTCTTGCTTGTGGAGGCGCTGAGGAAGCAAGAGAACACAAAGGAGGGCAGCAAAAAGCAGAGTGAACTCAATTTTTAGAGTGAGTAGAGGTGACTATTAATAGTCTATTAATATCATTAAGGTAGTAAGATAAATGAAGGGAGGGAATTGGTTGGTCTCAGGTGGTAGGAGAGAGAGCAATTGCTTAAGGCTAAGGAAGGAAAAGTTTGAACTAGATAATAAGGGCAGGGGAAGGAATGCTTTAAGCAGAGAAAGTGATGTTTTGAGGAACCTAAGGAAGAGTTGAGGTACCATCACTTTAGAGATGCGAAATTTAAATCACAGATGTGGCTGGTAGGGTTTGGAATGTGAAAATCACCTAAAATTCTGGAGTTGGGTTGCTTTAGCCTGTTTTTTACAGTTGTGGTGTGATGCAAGTAATGTCTGTGGCCTTGACTAGCTTTTTTAACATAGTCTGTACTTCCCCAGCCTGTTCACAGGGGTTATCAGGTGGTGAGGGAAATGTGAGCCAGGAAGGGAGTGAGACAGGATAGACTGTAACAGTAAAGTAGTTTGTCATTTTATACCAGCAGCTATCTAATAATTTTATTTTGTTTTTTCTCTTCTTAAGTGAGTGCAGTTTCTCAGTCCTGGATGACACTGGGAGCTGGAGTATTCCAGTGATAATGACTTTGTGATGCTGGCTTAAGACAATGCTTTCAGCCTTTCTGAATAATGCCTCTGTTCTAGATAATATTTGTCATAAAATATCTGACTTGGGACAGGAGGGAAATCTTGTGCCCTCTTAAAAGAAAGCTTTTCAAGTATTCATATTCTCAGTATAGCAATATGTCGATATATTTAAAATAATATATGCCTTGTTTTGAGGCAGTCTTGCAGTTTATGCCAACCTCAGTACAATTTCTAGCATTTCAGAAAGGACAGCTTCAAACAGTCACTAGTCAGAGTCAATGAAATGGAACAACTTCTTAAAAGTTTTGTCTTCATCTTACTCTCCTGCTTATATCACGTCTTCCCCTCTCAGACCTGGTTTATCTTTGCAAGATTTGTTCTGTGCATCTTTCTCTTGGGATCTGGAATATATCTCTCTCTCCTGTGAATCAATTTCTTTCTTAGTTTTCAAAAAGTTCTTGGGTAATTAGATGATTCTGGGACATTGTATTGTGCCAGTTTTTAAGGTATGTCGCTTTTAGAGTCAGAAGAGACTGTTCTGATCATCTGTGCTCCTGCATGAGATGGCTGCAAAATTTCACATAGTCATTTTTCTGAGTTCGGTCCGAACTCCAGTAAACAGCACTTGTCCGGGGCAACGATTAACTAAAATATAGTTGCTGCCAGACCTTGCAGCCATCCATCAGGGGAGGTGTCAGAAAAGTCAAGATTTTAACATAGCACCTTTTAGTTTAAACAGCTCTTGCAGTCGGGGCCAGGTACTGCTTTGAGATGGAGTAGAAGGAAATCAGGGATCATCTGCATCCCAAATGGTCCCATTCCCCTTGGTACAGAAGAAGATGGATTGGTTTGATTATTCCATGTGCTCCTGCTGAACTGTTTCTCCATTATGAAAGCAGTTGTTCAGAAAGCAGTCCAGTGCTATCAGCTAGGTAAAGGTTTGGAATATCCTGTCAGAATAGGAAATCATCACGGTTTTGGGTTTTTTTTGCTTCCCCCCCCCCTCTTCTTTTTTTTTTTTTTTAAATTCGGTGTTACAGTGTGTGGAATGGAATGACCACTTGGTGGCAAAGCTGAACAGGAAGTAAAACGTGACTCTGCTTTTCAGATGTGCGGGCATTTGTGAGAAGCTCACAGGATTATAAAGGCACACTGCCTTCTACCTGCAAGGCTGCAATTTCTGTTTGTAATTCTGTTCCTAAGTTCCTACAATCATAATGCTACTTGGGGTGCTGGTGGAAGATATTTGATTCCTTGAACACAAGATGTATCAAATCAATCATCTTTGCCTTCACCATGAGGTAAACTGGGGCAATGTGAATGTCTCAGAGTCTCTAGCAGATTTAGAGACAATACCACATGAAAAGCTTCAGTGACAAAGTAAAAGGCTTAGGGAGAGAGGCAACTATATATTTCTGCCTAATGAAGATTTTGGTATTGTCTTTATGACAATGGCACATACTTGGTATTTTAATGAGGTAAGACAGACTATGTAAAAAAATGACAATAAAATGCCAGAGTAACTGTGCTAGCTGACTTCTTTTTCTAGCTATTTTTATCAATAAAAATGGTGAAATAATTATTTTAAATGTTTTTAGGAGGTGTGATTTGTAGGGAGACATAATAGCATTTTTCATATCGACCTGATGTATTGGGGGGAACAAACCCAAGAAGATTTCGTCCAATGAGCCTTTTTTCAGGTGATGCCTGGATAGAACTGGAAGTGTTTGAGCATGCAGGGCACTAGGTATGCTGCCTAGAAGCTGATAATGTCTCCTTCTGGCACAGCATCATAACAAAATAATATTATACTGTGCTTTTTCCTCAATGAGCATTCTGTGTCAGCCCCATTTACTTCACACCCCAGGGGGCATGGCTGCAGGTTCCTGAGAGAGCTGAACAATTCAAATAAGTAAGGCATCTCTTGCAACCGCACTTCAGGTGAGGTGGAGATTCCTGACAACACTCAGCAAGGTCCCTGGCTTCCATGTGTGTTTGGAAGTGTACGGACAAATGAATTTCTTTATATGGGACTCTGCTGTTTCATGCTGTCAGACATTCAAACTGCATTTTTTACTGGGCTTCTCTTGATTCCCCCTGCTCCTTGTTTCAGCAGATCTACTTAAAGCTAATGCTAAAATCAGTAGGAGCAACATTTACTTACTGCCCTTCCTGTCCTGTGCTCTCCCTGCATACTCTGAATGGATACACATCCTTGCTATTGAAGGAAATGAGCTTTTGTCCTGTTTAAAACCCCTTTAAATTGATTGTACAATGACAGCCGTTTGCAGAACATGTGGTATAAAATAGTAATTCCTGCTGCTGGAAAGCATAGTGATTAAATGCAAAATAGTTATCCAGGATTTTTTCCATGATACTCTAATGTACCCCAACTCTCTTTTTGCATGCCTGCACACATTTTACTTGTGGGCATAGAATTACTAGAATTCTGTTTTTCCAAAAGTTTGGTCTCGCAAGTGTACTAATAAATACTCCAAGGGTTTATCATTCATATTCCCTCAAAATTTTCATTTGCTTCCTTGAATGTTTTTCTGCGATGTTTCATTCAAACGTTCTTGGTTGGACTTTCTTGGCTATAGAATAAAAAAAGGTTAACCCGAGCACTTGTGTAACTTGTCAATTTCAGTGTCTTTTTGCTTCAGCCAAAGAGCTTTTCATGCTCAGCAGGGCACAAGCATGGCATGTCCCGTGGACTTGAAGCGGGCAAGACCAAGATCTTGCTGGAAGCTACTCCCTCTGAATGGCTTTTCTTCCTTAAATTCCTGGTTTATAGTGTGGAATAGATTGCACAGCTCAGTACAGGTAATGCCCAAGAGCTTCGTTGTTAGCTGGGATGCAAAGCACAACCTTCGCACTGTTTGTATAGAACACAGGGGCTGTGAGCTACTGCCCTTCCTCGCCCGGGCCGTCGTGAAGCGCCTCTGCCCCCGTCAGCCGGCGCACCTTGGGGGGTGCCGGGGCTGAGCGGGCACCTCCTGCTGCCGGACCCAGGGCCGTCCGTGCTCTTTGGACCACTCGTATTCAGCTCCACGCGGGGAGCAGAGAAGTTTGGCTGAATTATCTGGTACTGGGAGCTTGCTCCAACGTGTGCCCAGGTTCTGTCTGAGGGGGAACTTCTCTTTCCTCCTCCCTCTCGTGCCAGGTGAAGCCCTGGGCCCCGTTCCTGCCGTGCTGGCGGGCACGGGCATGACCTCTCGCTCTGCGGCGGGTCCCGGGGGGCAGCGAGGGCTTCGCCACCCCACAAAATGGCTCCCCCAGCTGTGCCACCCCCGGGCTGGCCCCCCGGAGCTCTCCATGGTGGCCGCCGGCCCTCGCCGCGCGGGGTCACGGGGGGCCG
>VZTX01023485.1:81656-136615 GCA_013400915.1 Pardalotus punctatus
GGTGGCAGTGATGCCCGGGGCCTGCGGGCCTGGCGCGTCCCGCCCGGGTGCGCTGGCCGGAGCGTGAGCGGGGCTGGCCGGGGGCACCGCCGCCCCCCGGCCCCTCCGCAGCCCGGCTCTGCGGGGCTTTTCCGCTGTCTGCGCAGGGGAGAGCCCTGTAATTGCAGACGCTGACAGCGCCGAGGAAGAGCGAGTGGGAAGGTGCTGCCGCCCGTTCTATTGGCTGCTGTTCTCAGGTTCTAGTTCTGATGGAGAAAATTCACCTTGATCTATTTCTTTGTGGCCTTCCTTGGTAATCTCGTGGGGAGCCGTGAAAAGTCAATCGTTATACTTCTCAGGAGAAAAAGTAAAGCATTTTAAAGTAGATACATCTGTTTAAAACTAGGATGCTCTACCGACCAGAATACTGTAAAATAGTACGTTCTTTTCTCTGAACCCCATTAAGTGTGTCATTTTAGTTTTTGTGAGGAGAATAATCCTTTGCAACCAGAGCATCCTAAAATACATCTGTTAGACATAAATTGAAGGTTAAGTGTATAGCATAGGTGGTGTTTCGAAGAATTCCTAGGTTATATTTACTCAAGTTGCCCATAGTTTTATTTAAATTCCAGAGGTTTTTATATTGAACTGTAATTGGTGGTGTCAATGTGGACAATTGCTGTGGCAGGCCTAGGCTGTTGGAAATCATGGGTGTACACAAGCAGTCTGCTTTTAAGATTGGCATTCCTAGGAGCACAGGGTCTGACTGAGTTAGAAGGGGTGCAGATCTAGTTATTTAACTTTTTATGTAACAGGGGGCCTTGAGGAATTAAAAGGATGTGTTTGTCTTCAGCAGGTGTTAATCAAATCCGTGGAATTCCATTGTATATTTTGGACATTGGCATGTTTTATAGTAAACTAGAAAGCTTTACTTGCAATAAGTTGTTACTCATTTTGAATTGCTTAACCTGTTGATTTCTTTGAACAAATTGCAAGGGTAAAAGTAGAAAATATTAAAACCAGTGTATTGGAAACTTGTACTACTTTAATGTGTGGTATTTAGATCTGCTGAATTTTTTTACCTTCAGTTTGTGGGAAGAAGTTAAATTCTTCAAACAATGTAAAAGAATTAATAGTAAGTGATCAGATACTTTAGAATGCAGTGGAAAACCTCCTAATTTCCAATCACTTAATAATTCAGCTTGTTAAATGTGGCCTATGCATCTGGTTGTTTAAAACTGTAGTTAAGGCTTGCTTCATTCTAAGCAGAATTGCTGGCTGAGTTTGCAGTATTTCTTTGAACCTGGATATGTGTAGGATGCAGAACT
Organism: Pardalotus punctatus; assembly: GCA_013400915.1. Lineage (NCBI taxonomy): Eukaryota > Metazoa > Chordata > Aves > Passeriformes > Pardalotidae > Pardalotus > Pardalotus punctatus. The sequence continues at coordinate 82,964 of VZTX01023485.1, forward strand.
ATTGTGAAGGTAATCAGTCTTCGATGGCTTCATTTGACATAATTACAAGCAGTTCATATAGCAGCATTTTTCTATACCTTCTGTTGACCTGTCCTATCCATACCTATCATGCTGAATCACTGGCTTCTGGAGAGAGCCTGGCCAGTTGTGCCAGGCCGTCTGTGTTATTGATACAAAGGACAGGGTGGTTTGGTTCTGCCTCCCCCTTTAGGTGCAGTGCAGTTGAAAATATTCTTTTTAGACAGTGACCCCAGAAGTGCAAGACTGCAGGTTATGTCAGTCCTCAGTGGGAGTGTCTATACAATTGGTTGAAACCCTGCTAAAATGTGGCAACTGTGTCACATCCCTGTTCACAAACAGATGTGTTTCCTCTTGCATACCAAGAAACATTCACCATGCTCTTTCCTATTATACAATGAATAGGTCTTTCATAATGTCTCAGATTCTTGAAAAAAGCCATAGAGAAAAATGTAGTAATGTTATCTGGTGTATCTGTGTATTGGTCCATATTTCAGCTTTCCTGCTCTCCATATACTGTGTCTTTTTGGGAGAATATGTGAATTCAGGTCTTACAGCTTGCTGTTATTTGCACGTTTTATCTTGATTTTGTTTAAGTTTTATTTTCTTCCTCTGTATCACTGGAAAAGGAAAATAAGGAAAGAATCCTTTAAATTTCAGAGGCCGTGAGAAATTTAACTCTTTACCACTTATAATACATGTTAGCAGAAATGGGCAAGGGTTGCTCACCCAAGAAAAAATGATTGAATTACTGTATCATCAGTAACTAATCTTTTCTAATAGGGTAGGATAATGATTAAGATGTGTCCCCCTTCATATTTTGACTTGTATATTTAGCAGTTGATGGGAAGCACAAATGTGTAGAGAAGTATCTGAAAGGTTATCAGGTGTATTATGTTCATATCTGATAGGTATATATAAAATAAACATAATAATGGTTTTAAATATGCAGTCTAGCTATGTTAGTGTAGCATATCTTTCCAAGTATGAATTGTCTCATCAGAGGTCATTGATTGCTTTTAAGTGTATAAAAAGCTCAAATTTTCTTTTTACATTCCTTAGTTAAATTGGCTAAGCAGTTTTTACTTACAAAGTTTCCTCTAGATTAATGGTTAGCTATGGAACTGAAATGTCTAAAGTCAGCTTTTGGCATTTGGTTCCCAAAAGGTGTCTTGTGATGAGGCTTTTGTTACTGCCTTTTTTTTTTTTTTCTTCTTCTCTTAATAGGGATGAGAAAATGTACCTGTCCTTCTGATTCACGGTTTTCTAAGGCACCCTCTCCGTCTTTGAAGGATACTTAGTGTTTTACTGTCTTGTGGAACATAGCAGTTCTCTCTGTTATGTTCTGTCGAAGTCTTTTTTCTATAAACTGCTCATGATACTTAAATGCTGTATCTGGTTCTTTGGGTTTGCCTTTCTTGTTGGATGACAGTTGACTGACTTCAGTCAGCTCACCTCATCTTTCAGCGCACGTGACTTTCAAACTTTAAATTTGTCAATGTATCTTTTCTATTGAAACAACTGTTTCACTACCTTGTAGTAAAGTACTTTTCACTGGTGGGGGGAGGAAGTGCTTGTAAGCCCACAGTTTGGTAGACTGGTCCTGGGCATGGCAGGAATGAGCCTTCATTGCCTTTGCTTTCAGGGCAAAGCATCAGGGCTTCTCTGACTCACTTGTGGGTAGTTACACGCCAAAGTTGTGCTTGGAAGGGCTCTGTCCTCCCAGCATTATGCTGTGTCCACCGTGGGTGTTGTTAGGCCTTGGGAAGCAATCCATGAGACCTCGGCATGCTGACCTAGTGCTAAATTTGGAGATTCTGTCTGTTCTTCGGGAAATGGAAGGATGTAGTATTCCTTTGTTTTGGATAAAAGTCATGGTACAGTCTCATTGGCAGACAATAATTTTAGATATTAAATGGATGCTTATTGAAACAACTCTTTAGAGAAATCCAAAGAGGTATAACTCATATCCTTGAGCAGGCTCCTAAACTAAGGCTCTAATAGCTACTTTTGAACAATTATGTCCCTGTAAGAAGATAAAGAAATCATTGCAGTATTTAAATTTATAATTCAGAGTCTGGTTTTAAAAAAAGGTAAAAGGCTAAAAGTTGACAGGCAGCATAAAGCTTGTTTTAAAAGTAAGGAACTTATGCTGCTGGCCAGAAATTGTTCTAAGATTATCTGGAAAAGCAGCAGTGTAAAGAGAGTATTAAAAGGTTATGTTAAAAAAAAATTAAAAATCACAGTTTTGTTTTGCGAGAGAGACAATGGAATGGAACTGAATTCTGAGAAGTAAGTGTTTGACTAGTCTTTTTTTGTTTTAGGGGATGGTTAGAGTGGATAAATCTTGAAATAACAACAAAACCCAAAAAACCCCACTCAAAAATGGAAGCCTCCTTCAATTTCAGTAGGGCAAATTGGCAGTTGAGATTTGGGAAGGTAAGGCCAGAGCACAAAAATCTGGTGTGTTTGTTGTGTAAGGAATTAAGGACTCTTTTGCACATGAGTCCGTTCTTATTGCTGAATGGGATGAAAAGATTCTCTCATTGAAATGTAAGTGGTTTCAAAACGTATAAACAAAAGAAATGTTCTCAAAAAATATCCCAGGATCAGAAGATATTTGTCTGGTAGCTCTAAAGGAATTCTTCGGGAGTTTTGGGTACAAAATTGTGGGTTTATTTTCCATAGCCTGTGGCATAACTCATCTTCTGAGTCTGAGAGATGGAGCACTGCAGCACTTTTTAAAAAATTCTAGATTGAACTGAAAAACTGTAGGTCAATAAGTGTAATTTAAACAGATTCATTGCACTTGTAAGAAAGAGTGGACTAACCATATCCCTAGGGAAATATAGTGTTAAAGAGGAGTTGATACAGTTTTCATAGGTGAAAATCAAGAGAAATTGTTAGAATATTTTGAAAGAGCCAGTGAGCTTGTTGATCCAGGCAAAACCATTCATCAGGTTCCTTCACTGAAGTCTTTAAAGTAAGCAAAAGAGAAAATATCCTCTTCTGGATCAAAATTGGTTAAGAGAGAAAGGATGTCAATAGGTAATAAACGCCTATGGTGGAGGGAGGTTAATATCAGCCATCTGTGCTCTTCAAATGTGTTGACAAGTTCTTTAGAAAGCAGAGTGAATGGCAAATAGTAGCACTTATCCAGGAGAGCAAACTTCCAGAGATGCTTCAGGAAGCTCTGGTTAGACTGAGTGCCTAGGAGATGCTGTTCAGATAAAGACATAGCAGATTCTACAAAGGACAGAGCAACTCTTGCTTAAATGTAGAAAGCAGTGAACTTGGGACAGAAATATTAGTATCTGTATGGGTAATATTTGAAAATGTTATTGCGGTGGCAGTCAGACAGATAAGAATTCAGGGAGTATTAGATTATCAGTTAGAAAAAAGAGATTGCACTGTCATACCATTGTATGTGTTTTGTGTTACATGTGCATCTTGAACAACAGCATGTAATTTTGTTCCATCTTCCTGATATTTTTCTTTATCTAAAGATATGTTCAGAGGCACAGAGTGGCTTTTGGGTGAGGTGGAATGACAAAGATGACAAGTCTCTGACTTGGAAAAGGAGTGGTTGAATAAAGGATAGAGTTAGATATTTCTTATGTTATGAATGGTATTTAATGGAAAAGTTGAATAGGAAGCAACTGTAATTCATATCTCCCAGTGAAAAGGAGAAATGCAGTACCAAAAAAAATAGAAAAGGTGAAATATTTTTTTATATAACGTGTAATTAAAATTGTGGAATTTGTAGCAATAAGGTGCAGTAGAGGCAAAAACAATGAAAGAGTCTATTCAGGATCTGGACAAAGTAGTGGAAAACAGTTCTAACAGTGGTCATAAGCATGGGGTCTGAATGAAACTCTAGAGAAAATCCTTAAACCACCCTGTCTGGAAAACAAGAGTAGGGAGAGGAAAAGATCTATGCATCCATCATTGCCAGAAGCGCGTTTAAGCACTAAGTAAACTTTCAGCATAACACAGAATGACCATTTTAATGGCAGGAGTATCTTTAAATACTTTTCAAACAAATAATTGTATTTTTACTGTGAGGAACTTCCAAAAATGTCAACCAAGTTAATTGAAAAACTACACAGACAATATAAAAGATGAACACACCATGACATACAAGATATATCCATAGTTTCATTTGAGATTTAAAATTCTATGAATATTTTAAAACTTGAAGTACATGATAAGTGAGGATGAAATAAAGAGCACCTGCAGTGCTGCTGTAGTGTTTCAAGGTTTAAAGGGCCATTTTTTCTTGCTTCTGGAATGCTTGCTAATATAGCAGGAACCTTGCATTCAAAGAAACTTTGGGATAGTTTTTGTACTTTGCAAGAAACTGTTTGCTGGATCTATGCTTTCTTTTTGGGGGTGAATAGGGTAACTTGTGGGTTTTGTCAGCTATTGATTGTAGCTGTCTGATTCCAGTGGACATGGCTGCATATTTGTGCTTATCTAGTATTTTCAAGGTTGCTGGTCCACAGACCATCTGTGATGTCTTTATGCTATTTGTTTTCAGATCTGTTTTGCCAGTGCAGAAGGATAACTGGATATATTCTGTCCTCATAGCAGTTATGGGTGCTGCATCTTTTCCTTCTGTAGAGATGTTGGCAGAGGTGTGAAAACTCCAGGGACAGACTGAAAGATGTAGTAGGTGTTGGGCTTTGTGATTCTTATGAGTGACAATGCATAGACAGCAATGCATTTATAAAAGCAAAAGACCACAAAATGTGACTAAATAGTAGTAAAACCACAGACCACTCTGCTGTCATGGTAATAAACCTGCTGCCAAAATGAAGGATGCTGGCCTTTCTATTCACAGAACACTGTGGTTGTATTGATATATGATACACTTGGTGGAGACAAACTTTATATATACTGTTTCATGTATACATATCACCAAAGCAACAAATTCTTTGCAAACAGATTGTCTGTGTTTAGTAACCTTAGCAATGCGAGGTGAGACTTTATCTATGAAATCAAAAACATTCTTGAAACAGAAAATGCAATATGGGATATTGAGCGGGTTTTAACAGCCAAAACTGAATTCATGAAACATGCCATGGGTTCCTGATGATAGAGGAAAAATGGCTGATTTTCTTTCACTGTCAGGGAAAAGTAATTATTTAAGTTTTACAGTCATTAGAACAGAAACAATTTTGCTTGTGAAAGTACAGTACCTTGTACAGTTGATCCCTGATGCTTTCTCTTACATTAGTCTAGAGGCTTTGATCTCATCTTGTTTCATGAGCCTGTTCCAACAGGGTGTCTCTTGATACAAGCCAGATTTAACTGAGGTTATTACAATGGGCATATACATCAGCGTGGTTTAAATTTACAGAATCTGCATGTAAGATTTTATTAGCAGCTACTGTTGTACTCAGTTACTAGGCAATGTGAGATCTGCTTTGGGTCTGGAAGTAGCGTGTTTGTGTTAGTTGCCATATTGCACCTCTCAGCAGGGATTATTATATTGGGTAGAGTGCCATGCTAATGTAGTTTTTCTACTTTGAACTTCTTACTTCATACTGAGAATTTATCCATTCAGATTGGTGCTAACCTTTGCATCTCCACAGCAGGCTTTATTGTAAGGTATTGATGTACCCAGAGGCTTGTAGAAAGTCAGTGTAGAACTAGGTTTAGAGGCTTGCTTTCTATGTCTCTTAGTAGTACTGCAGTAAAAAGGAAAGGTGATTTTTTTTTCCTCTTTGTTAGTGCATATATAAGTAGTAATAAAACCATCAAAATATTTTTATTAACAAATCCCAGAAAGCTATTCACTGGGCTTTTTCCCCAGCACTACCGTTGACTTTTTTTTTTGATCAATATATTAAAATTGTATCATCTGTATGTGTTCCTAAAGTGAAATTGATTAATTTTGACTGGTAAGCAGTGGTTTGTTTCAGAAAATCCTGTCTGTTGTTGTAAATCATGATGCGTTGCATTTGTTATTAACATCTATACTTTTACTAATAAGATACAGTCTGTTATTTTGTACTGCAGTGTGTATTACTTTAGAGGTTCATCTCTAGATACTTTTCTATTGTTTAGCTTTGCTGGGAATGGAAGAAGAGAATCCTTTAATGCCCAGCACCATGTTATTTCCTTAGGGTAATTCCTCTTAATTACCATTCTGTTACAGTCCCGAGAGCGCAGGTTGTGCACAAAGACTTTGAAACATGGATTATTTCTGTCTTGGAACACATCATGCTGCAATTCTTTTTCCTTAGGCTATAACATTCTATGACTACTTCATCAAAGGTTTAATTAAACCCATAAGTTTGCAGAAATGGTCTGCATGCTTCAAAAATCATCGTTCTTCACCTATTAAAAGAAGTTGTTTGTACTATTTTTCAAAGGTATGCACTCTAATACAGTGTTAACTATTGCTGGAACAAAAAGCGTAACATGGAAAGAAACTGTTTTTCTAGTAAGTATTGCTTTTTGTTCACTGGGTAATGCAGATCATGGCTAAAATCTTTAGCCATATTTTATTCTGCTGTCTCTAAAAATTATTCTTAAGAAATCCTTCTTGAGCAATGGGAAAATACATGTAGTGTGTGAAAAGGATTTTGTTAAACTCTGAGGAGCTAGTTTTAAGACTTCATTTTTTTCATGAGACAAATACAACTTTAGAGGTGCTTAATTACTTCTCATATCACAGTGGTGAGTTTGGGGCATTATGGAAAACAAACCCCTGGATATAGGGTTTTAAATTTGAGTCTTCGTAAGTATATTAATTCAAATAATTTGAGACTGATCTTGAGACTGGATTAAAACAGCTGGTTTTTTAGCTTCCCAGAAAATATAACTTGATAGACAAACTCAAAGCTATAGTTTGTTAAAACAGCCAGAATTAATTTTTGTGCTGATCAGATCTGAAATGCGTTAAGGAGATATAAGAACTTCATTAAGAGAAGAAAATTTCTTTTACCATGGACTTAGAACCCCTGAAATATCTGAACTATCATAAGGAAGAAGTCTTCTTGAATTCTGCAGCCATTGGTAGTCATAGTAAGTCAGTAATTATTTGCACTTAAGAGAATGAAGAGCAAATGGTCACCTCAACAGACCATTCTTTGCCACACCCTGCATCTACCCAAAAAAACCTCCAAAAAGAACAAAATAGTAATCTTTCACTTAAGTAGGTCTTATTAATACAAGGAATAATACTAGGATTAATGAAGCACAGTTCTTAGAAAACTGTGTCTTGGAGCTGACTGATACCGGTTCTGGGAAGGTGTGTGTGATCTCTGATGCATTTGAAGCAGTTAAAGCAGGACAAATCTTCTTTGTGAGTTGTCTGGTCTCTCCTAAAAGAATGAGCTCAACTTTGAATTGCCAAAGGCAATTGTCAGCCCACAAATGAATGTATTAAAAAAGTGGGGCAAGAAAGAGCCTAAAACTAATTTATGTACAGATTGATATAAACTTCCAAATGATGTAAAACATACCTGCATCACCAATACTTCATGAGTCCTTCAGGGAATGGTGGTGTATTGGAGAGAGATTATTTCCCTTTGCAAAGTCAGTTTTGACTCTTCCAGATATTGTACCTATTACTATGCCTTCTAACTCAATTTTATAGTTTCTACAACCTTGCATAGTATAGATGTTTATTTTTTAAAATACATACACAGATAGCACTATTCTCTCCAGCTTTTAATGATGTTGTAAAACTGGTTGGTGGAAAGACAAGTTTGCTACTTTGAATAGCAGCTATTCCATGATAGCCGTGTTCCTAGATGGACTATATTTTTAAAATAGCATTGTCGTGACTACTGTTTCTTCTTTTTAAATTTTAGCTGTCCCTTTTCCACCAACGCATCGCTTGACGTCTGAAGAAGTGTTTGACACAGATGGAAGACCAAGGGTTGATATTTTGAAGAACCACTTGATAAAGGAAGGTCGAGTGGATGAAGAAATTGCACTTAGAATAATCAATGAGGGTGCTGCAATATTACGGAGGGAAAAAACTATGATAGAAGTTGAAGCTCCAATTACAGGTAATATTTCTAGGTAATTTCACACATGATTAAATTTGAAAAAGCCAGACTTTTTCAGTAGTAGAATTTGTCTTAAAATTGCTAAAATAAAATTTCTGTGTTGGTCCTACTGAATTATTGCACACAACTGCATTTGCTTAACAGTCTGGACATTGTTTTCCAAAATGAAGGCATTAAACCTATTGGAAAAGCTAGCAGGATTGGTATTAAGATTGGGAAAAAGCAAGAAAGTAGTTAAATGTTGTTGAATTTTGAATTTCTAATTACTGCAATATTATAAGTAGGAATAAAGGCATCTCCCTGAACTCAGAATAATCCTGAAATCTAAATATGTGAAGAGAAGCTAATTTCTGTGGTTTGAAACAAGTACTGTGAACTGGGATTCTTAGTGAAAAATATACCTTTGTATTCATCTGTAAGCAAGACTGGTGATTGCATGTAAAATCATGTTCTTGTGAGAGTAGTGGTGCTGATAAAGACTATTTTAGTATCTTTAACACTAGGGCCAGATCCACTGGGATACAAAACTGACTTTTAGGGTTTTCTTGAGTATTTTCGTAGTTTGAACAGTTCTGTTTTTCTTCAACCTCGTGAAAGGTGGAATTGGTGTCCTTGAATACTTCTATTTTTAGCAATCTAGACTCATAGAAAGTAGTTTATGTTGCATGTCTGTTATTTATGATAATGAAAGTAGATTTGCTTTTTATGTTCAATTGAGGTTTTCTTTAATCTGAATGTGTTTTTGTCTAAATGGACTTATATAAAGTTAGTGTCTGAAAGCTTCTTTTAGGGCATCAGCTTGTTATTTGTTAGTATTGGGTAAATGAAAATTTTACATCAATACATCATTATTGTTGACATTTTAAAAAAAATTAATTATTGAAATGGTGGAAACTACTAAGTGGCTGACTGAGCTCAGAGTCTTTTGACGTTCCAGATAAAGCTCAAAACTAAAGTTTGTTTAGCATTTTTGTATTTCTGTTTATACAGGTAATTGGTGTATTGGCAACTTAAAAAGGAGGGAAGTTCTTTCAGTGTTTGAGTAGAAATCTTAAGGAAAGAGACATTAAAAAAAGTGCACGTCCTATTTAAAAAAAAGTGCACGTCTCATATTTTGTAGGTTGTGATGACAAATGGTTGTTCCTAAGGGAATAACAACCTAAGGGAATAACAACCGTGTGTGCCACATGCAGTATTTCTTTCCAAAATTAGGACAACGTTTTTTCCCCAAAGACTTTACTGATAAACTCTAAGAAGTCAAAAGATGCTATTTGTCAGTTGATCAATGACATTCTGCATCAGTGAAAGGCATAGTCTCTCAAATTCCTGTTAATTGTTACCAATGACACCTTGTGCTGAAGTGAGAAGGCAGCTCCTGACTTCCATTGAACTGGGAACTCCTATGGGAAAGAGGAGATAGGAGCAGTTGTCTTTTCCATGCATTTTTTGATTACTTTTTTTTTAAGTTCTGAGATGACCTGGCTTTACTCCTTAGGTATGCTGCTTAAAGACTTCCCATCTGCTGCTATCTTTGGCACTTCTCCCTTTGGTTGCTGACCACTGGTCTTGTCCTGTCTCATATTCTAAAAACAGAAGAAAAATCCACTTTTGAAATAGTGAACATGCTTATTTCAAGGAGAAAAGTAACTGAGCAAGAAGATAGGATATTATTAAAAGCTATGTTAGTCTGACTCAGAAACAAAAGCACACTCCCTGCTTTTTTCAAGTTCACATGGACTCAGCAAATTGTTGCAAAGCGGCAGGCATTTTCAAATACACATACCAAGGAGAATTTACAAAGATACCTAAGGAGTTTGGGAGGACATTCAAGAGGTGCTGACAGTTTTCAAGATCTCAATGCTCAGTGCATTAAATATGTTGGAAAAATATTCCCCAATCTCCTAGACTCAAATAGAGCTATCATCAGCATTGTCATAGGTAGTGAAGACACCATTTTAATGAAAAGCAAAGGGGGAACCTTCAAAAATTTCTGTTATTCTTGCTTTATACCTGCCTTTCCTCTTAATTAGAAGTGCTTTGTGGCTGTTAACTATAACTTAGTAACTTTTCTGTTAGATTTTTTTTTAAAATTAATTTGAACAAAATTTTTGCTTGCAGTGTGTGGTGATATTCATGGCCAGTTCTTTGATCTAATGAAGCTGTTTGAAGTGGGAGGATCACCTGCTAACACAAGATACCTCTTCCTCGGTGACTATGTAGACAGAGGTTATTTTAGTATAGAGGTAACTGAATATATTAATCTGTTTTGTCCTAATTTTTTTATAAGCGCACTTGCATTTAGGTTTTCAAATGAAATTTTAGGTCTGCTTTAACATGTGAATGTGTTCTTCCTTGCTGTGCCTTCTCCTGTGACAAAGGCCTGTTTACAGGAGGATGTTGACCAGTCATTCGGACTGTCCTGTTGAAACATCGAGACTTACTCCTTTTTTCTCCTTTTTCTGTAGCTAGTTTTTTAAAAGTTGAATTCTATAACATTATTATACATAATGCTGCTTCTCTGGTAATAAGTTTTCAGAGAACAGGTGAGTCATGGTTTCAAGGTATTTTAATTTATTATTTGTAGTATTACTAACGTTTAGTATTGCTGGCTGTTTATTTTTATAAAAAAATTGATTTTACTTATATAATCAAATGTTATTTAGTAATTATTAACACTTTTTCTCACTAAAATTCTTGGAGCAAATACAGATATTCCCTAAGGATGACCTGTGTTTCTGCCATTAATCCTTCAGTTACTTTGAATTCAAATAATTTTAAAATTTTCAGCATATTCATTAAGTATGTTATATTTCAAAGATATTAATTTATTCACATGGATTAGTTTCAGAGCATGGTTTCTAAGTTAGCTGTTCTTCTGGAACCAGCCTGGAAAGTGCCTCAGCTTGGGATCTCTTCATAGATACCAAATCTAATGGAATGGCATACCATTTGTAATAGTGTCGTGGTGTATGTTCCTTCATTTCTGTATTAAAATGTTACAGTTCTAATAACATGTGGGTGTGTGCTGTGAAAGACATGCATAATGCATTTTGGGGTTGTTAGAGACGGTAGACAAACAGGACACACAGCAACAGTGGTTGCCTCAAGTCATCTTTAAGGAAGAATTTCAATAGACATTCCCTGTTTATTAATTCGATCTTCTTTTACAGTTCTTGATGATTACAAATAATGTAATTGTCCTTGAAAAAGGCATTTACGTAGCAACTCTGCATGTTAATGAATCAAAACATGGTATGAAAGCTTTTCAACCATTACACCTAGAAACACTTCTGGACAGATTTGTTTAGTGTATTTTTACTAAGATAAAAATTCAGTAATTAGTTTAGCTAAACTTCACAATAAAAGTCTTTGGTGTGTTTCTCAGTATTTGCAGTGGTTTTTTTAAAGTGTCCATTTGTTTTTTTCTTCATTCATGTACTCTGCTATTCTATGCAAAATAACTTTGAAGAATGGTAGCTTCAGGGTACTGGTATTGATTAAGAACAACAATAATAACAACTTGTAGGTGACTTCAATGAAGTCCAGAACTTCTGGGGTTTTGAGATTTCTGTGCTCAGTTAAAAATACAAGAATTAGATTTGAAATTTATGGAATACATTTGGGGCATTCAGGACTGGGTGGTAGCAGACTCTAAACTGAAATAATTGTGCATGTTCTTAGCTCTGTCTTTTTGAGGGTTTGCTGATGGTGTTGCAGTAGTAATGATAGATGAAAAATTACTGTAATTCTTCGACTTTGCTGCTTGGACACTGAAAAAGCAACCACCTTTCCCAATGTTTGGGGAAAGGAGGATTTACTCTGTCCATTCTTCGTTTAAAAATGGTCTCCAGATGATGTACCTAACCTTAAGGGAAATTTTTTTTTCAGGTTGTTCTTTTTTTCTTCAGTCTGTTAATAAATGTTTGCTTTTCTTCTTATGCCAGTGTTTAGAATCATATATAAAATCAGATTTTGGTCACAAGCACATACAGTATTTGTCTGAATGAAAGTGTTCTACACTTTAATTCTGCTGAGCTTATTTTATTATTGAATATCCAGTAAATATAAATATTTTTTCAGCATTCTGTGTAGCTATTATTAGGAAAAGTAATAAGCAATTTGCGTAACTCATGTCCAGAACTGGACTCGGGGAAGCAGTGCTGTGTTTTAAAATGGCACATTAAGCAGTACCTGCTTTTTGAAACTGTTAATACCTTATTCAGTGTTTCTCAGTAATAATTTTTAAAGTTCTTGTAAACTAGTGTATTTTACTGGATATCCTATTTCTTCAACAGTGCGTGCTGTACTTATGGGTCCTGAAAATTCTTTACCCAAGCACATTGTTTCTTTTGAGAGGCAACCATGAATGCAGACACCTAACAGAGTATTTTACCTTTAAGCAAGAATGTAAGTACTGTCTAAGAATGTAAAATTGGCTTTCTTCCAACCTGCTGATCTGTCATTGTGCTTGAGAGATGTTTGTCTCTTAGTTTAATTAAGGTCCTGCAAACATCTGGAGGCCCCATTGACTTCTGTAGAATTGCTTGCAGTTCAGTGTGGCCTTGGACTGCGAGAAGACAGCTGTCTGTAAATATACATTGTGGAGTAAATTTTGATGTAACCATCTTGATTTTAAAGTCCTGGAGAGGAAGATAATTTTGCTGTCTTGGCTGTAGTCAGGAGTGCAGAGTAACTTGCTGAACAGTGTTGTGAAGCTAGCAAAAAATCCCTGCTGTGGGGTAATTTTTCCATTTGGAGAATTGATTTCAGCTATGCTAGTAAGATAACTCTTTGGTGATGTAAGCTGCCTCTCCATTTGAAGGCTTGTATAAGTATTGATCCAAATAGATCATTTGGCCTGGTAAAACCCTCTGATGTAGGTAAAAGTGATGTAATCTATAACCAGTTTTTAGCTTTTCACTGTAAATGAGAATTCACAAATTTCTCAGTAGTATTTTACGCTGAAGTATGCTGTATAATTGTATAAAAATATTAAATAATTCAATTATTTTTTTTAAAACAAAAATAGTTTCTCCACACTTGAGATAACAGAAGAAGTAAAAACAGTTTATAGTTCTGGATGAAAATCTGTCTTAAAAATGTGCTTGTTCTTGTGGTGTTTGGAAACGCTCATTTAAACCCCAGAATACTCGTTATTTTAAGGTTTTTTAAACATTCACTTTGATATATGTTGTTATAACTATGATCCACTAGATTACTTCATCCATATATTACGGATTTAATGATTTCTATTTTCTTTCCTGCAGGTAAAATAAAGTACTCTGAAAGAGTCTATGATGCTTGTATGGAAGCTTTTGATTGTCTCCCTCTTGCTGCTCTCTTAAATCAACAGTTTCTTTGTGTTCATGGTGGACTTTCACCAGAAATTAATACGCTAGATGACATTAGGAGAGTGAGTATTTTGTGTATTTGAAAATAAATGGAAAGAGAGATATTTATATGATGCTATACGAAGTCATCCTTATGAAGTTGTCAGTATATTGTTTTCTGTTCTCGTCTCATGTTGAAGTGTAAATCAGGAACTGAAATATAGGCTAAACAGTATCATAATTAAAAACTCATGGATTATCTAGTGCGTTTTCCATTAGTGGGCTTCATTGGGACAGCTGGGACTGTTACAAAACACACACAAAAATGTACCCTCAAAATCTCCACGTAGTTTCCTGAGACAAGTAGTACATGTAAAGAGTTTAATATCCAATCAAAATAATACGTTGTATTTCTTTCTAGATAAGAGCTAGTGTTCTCATGGCTTCCAGGAGAAAACTTGTAGAAATTAATTGTAGTCTTAAAATTGCTTACTAAATCTAATGTCATATTTCAGTTATTCTCAGATTTCTTTTAAATTTTTTTTACTGTCTTAAATATGTGGATTTTAGTTTTGACAAAGTGAGATATTGCAGTATTTAATAGAAATTCAGATCACCATTTAAAATGGCAAATATGGTAGGCATTTGAGTAACAGTTGAGGAGTACTTCTTACTGTGGTAAATGTGCTGAGTATATTAGTAAGATTAATTAAGACAATTTTTTTAAGATTATCCAATGGAAACAATAAATAGTGATGTGCAGTTTAGAGGGAAGAAGATTGTGATGACATGAGGTGTCTGTCTCTAATAACCTGGTTTCTGCTTGTGGGGATGACGGTTGTCAGGTGGAGATTGTATCAGATGGGAATTTTCAAAGTTTATTGCTTTCCTTTTTGCATAGTCCTTTCTGACTTCTTTAGGTTAACCTAGCTGACATCTTGACTGCTGCATTTGGAAATCAAAGTAATTCTTGTTATGAATAGAAACAGCTAAAATGTAGTTGATTTCATCTTAAAATATAAATAGGTGGTTCTAAGAAAGTTTTGGGATTATAAGTAAGGATGGAAGAAAAAAGGTGGTTCATCCACATATCGAAGAAGGTACGTGGGGGCCTATTTGTAAAAAGATCTAAATGTCAGAGAGAAGGTGAAAGGATGTTCTTGACTGCTTTTTTAGTATATAAATATTGACAGCTCATTTTGTCTTTTTATCTTCATTAATTACATTTTTCACTTTCTTAGCATTTTCTCCTTTATTTGTGCTTCATTCTTCTTTTTTACCTCTCCTTTTCCTTGAATTTATAGCCTGTCCAGATGAATCTCATTTCTGATTTCACCATATTTCTTCATTAGGGTATTTTTGTACTGACTGGACCATTTCAGAGCCTCAAATGTCAGTTTATTTCACTTACAGATATTACTCTGCCAAGTGGAGTGATGTGAGAGGAGCAGAAAGTGGTAGAAACAGAGGGGAAATATATTTACAAGATCAGTGGTATAAATGGGAAGATGTACTGAGGCACATTGCGTTGTCAGAGCAAATACCAATCTGTACAGAAATCCATATGCATTGTGCAAAGAGAAGTAAGAAAGCAAAGAGACTAAATAGTGCCATTCTGACATGGCCTTAACACTTCTCACCATACAACTGAAAAGAAGCATGGTCAAAGCTTTTTGGAAAGTAATGTAAAGAAAACATATTCTGCAAAAACACTTTGGAAAGCCACTGTCATAACAAGACTGTGATTCTTTTTTCTGTTAGTCTTGCAGCTAATCAGGTTTCAAAGTGTCAAGTAAATTTAATTAAAGGTAATTCTGTTGTCTTGGCCTGTACTTCCAGATGTGCTTCTGTAATGTTCCAGGCTACATTAGGGTGAAATGTTTATGTGCATATATGAAAATCTGCATTGTATTTTGTTCTGATGAAAAACATGTTTATAAATGTAGGGCAGTGTTATTAGAACTGCTCCTTGGGCCTTTTTTGTTTTTAAAGAATCATTTGGTAACTTGAAAAAGGCACTATTTATGGATTGACAGCAGCTTCAATAGCTGCATTAGAACTTGGCATGCACTGAGATTTTAAATGTATTTTAATTAAATGGGTGATGTGAAATGCTCATTTTATATCTAGGAAAAAATCATATACTTGGGGTACAAGTGTGGTGTGTGAAGTTACTTCTTTAAACAATCAAGACAATTGTATAATATTCCAAGCCTTCTGGTTTATTAGCAGAAGTTCTTATTAAGGAGAGCTCTTTGCTGCAAGCATGTAATCGTGTTTTCCCAAAAGGGCAATCACAGCTCTATAAATAGTGCAGGAATCACCTAAAAAAAAAGAAAAATTCTTTGCAGGGTGCAATTTCTTGTGGGTGAAGTCTTTCATCAGTATTGACATGCAGGAAGGTGATTAAACTACAGAATTTAAATTATTTTTGCTGTCATAAATTTACCTCCAGAAGAGGACAGCTGTCATGCTAGCCATAACAGTGAATCCTAACAAGAAAGGTTTTTGGAGGTGCTTCTTATTTCTGCCAAAATTGAAGTTTGTGAAACTTTCAGTGATCTGATTTTTGTTCTCTGAACATCACTTCCACAAATGCTCTGATTGTCTTGGTAAAGAGTGTCTCTTTCAGACACATGTCCATCAACTTAGAGATGCTGTTTAGTTGATTTCATTTACGCTGCCAAGACTTCTACTGAAACAAAATGCCAGAAATTGTGATTTTTAAGCCTAGCATTTTACAAAGAAGGAAATATCCAGGTAAGATCGTGGTGACTCTAAAAAAGAGGGGCAAAGAATCTTCCTCATTTACAAGAGATGGTCATTCTTTTGTTTAGCTCTTGGTGATACTAAGATTTGGTCAGCTAATTGCCTTGAAAAGTATGGCAGCGCTACTGGGAATCTGTAATACCTTGCTTCCTTTCTGTGGCCTGCTGAAATTTCCTTCTGTTCAGTAATATGTAAGATGACTGCCACTCTTCACTGGCCTTCACATTGTTCTTTAGCCTTTATTAGATGATAGTTCTCAGGAAAATTAGGGCAGATTAATTAAAACTGGCATCTGGTGTGAAACTTCTGTGAAGGTCTTTTATTTCAAAAGTAAATTTGTTTTAATTTGCTGTACCTTAATCTGCCTCTCAGCTTTTGGTACTTCTGAATTGGAACATCCACATGAAGGTATAATACACTTTAGTTTAGTTGTCCTGACTTCAGAGTACCTAGAAAATAATTCAGATTTAAATATTTTACAGTATATTAAAAAATATACTGCCTAGTTATGCATTAACATCAGGTGTTTTGATTATTATTCTTGAATAAAATTGTCTTTCTTGGTTATCTTAATCATATTTAGAAAAATGTTAAGCCAGTTTTTATAGAGATTCTGTTTTGCCATAGTCAAAGCACATTCAGAAATAGTTAATCAATAACAAGTGTTTTGAATTGACTCATGTCCTTTAACTTTCTTGCTGTGCCAATATAGAGAAACCCTTAAGCTGATTATTCTGATTTGATATATACAGTCTGGGTTGAGTAGCTTGCGGTGACATTTCCTTAAATTTTGAGATGTCTTGAAAACCATTCCAGTTAGTAGACTGTCTAGTGAAGGAGAAACTGATTTGGTGTGTATGCAAGTATATTTATTTTTAGCAAACTGAGCTTACTTCAGGAAATTGCTGCGTTATTGTTTCAATGCTTTGAGAAATTAGTCTGGGAGAGAGGTGGGTTAATTTCAGGCAGCCAAAATTTTTATTTATAATGTCTCTATCCAGTTGGCTGTAGTCATAAGGAAAATCCTGGAAGACTAAAGAAAAGTTCTTAGAAATGTTTTCTAGACTTTCAGCCTTCTTTAGTTCAGGAAGCATCAATCAGCAAACATTTCAAACTTCCTTGCGTGAATGCTTCTGTTAGCTTCTGGACCCAAATTTATTGCTGGAGGTTTAGAAACTTGATGGTTTAATCTACAGAAATTCAGGTACTTGCAGAAGTTGATGGACTGACTTCTTCAATCTGGAAGAAATACTCCATACCAGGTTTATCATCCAGTGTGGGAAATGTTAAACCACAGAATTTTTAATACTGAATAAATTCCAACAACAACTTCAGTTAATACCTGCCTTACTATTATCTGGCAGGAATTTGTAAAGATCTGGACCTCTCCACTTATGTTACAGGTGGCAGCCTCGGGAGCTCTGATTTTCCAGGGCATGAGAGAGCTTGGCACTACTGCTGGTTCCATATTTGAATGGATTCCTATGGACCGTTAGACTCAAATTCACCAGGTGCTCACCAAACCTCCCTTCGAGCCTGTCATGAAGAGTTAAGTGTTCTCTAGTACCATCAAAGTCATCTTCTTTGGTATGGGAAGTGAAGTGAGATCAATGCACTGTCCATCAAAGAACTGTTCCTACATTTCTTGGATAAAATCATCTTGTGAACAAACTCCAGCTACATAAAGACCAAATAAACTTTATATTGAATCTGGGATATCTACTTTCATTTCTGGGACATCAGAGATTGATTGCCTGTAATTTACTTAAGCAGGGTATTTTCTTTTTACATTAACAAATGCGCTGTCCTCCTTACTCCTGCCCCTTTTGACTGTGGTTGCTAGGAAAGTTGCAGGCTGCTAAAACAGGTGTTTCAAGTGAAAATCAGTAAAGAAGCAGCAAGAGAGAAAACACAGACATCTCCCAAAATGCTTATGGCCCATAACATCAGGGCTAGAGCTGAAAAGCTTGGATGAAAGAAATCTAAGACAGCTGTGCCAGTCACATCTTCATTACATTATTAAATTATCCATTATGGAGATGGGTGCTTCAGGGTGGTTTGGTTTTTGTTTGTTGGTTTGGATTTTTAGGGGTTTTTTGTAATATATATATTTAGTATTTTCTAGTTGGTGCTAATTATTCATGCTTTTCTTTTATAATTCCTGTGTTCTGTACTGTTTCTCTTTGCTAATTCCTGGTAGTGTCTCCAGATTGGTAGATGTGGCATGTGCATGAAAAAGGACCATTTTGTTCCTTGTCTGTATCTTGACCATGTATTACACATATCCATCAGTCTGGAAATTATCTCCCTTCTTTTTACAACTAATAAATCTTATTGCTCCTAACAGGTTTGGTTCTTTTGGCATGCCTCTGCCTTATTTCATGAGGAGGAGAGGAAAAACTATACAGAAACTACTTCTCTTTGATATGGTCGGGTTTTATTCTAAAAATGCTTAGTATTGATGGATATGTAGGTTAAGAAATGTGGAAAACTTACTAATTTAATATTTAAAGATTCTTTCTGCTGTTGTCTTTCTTTCTAAACAGTTAGATAGATTCAAAGAGCCTCCAGCATTTGGACCAATGTGTGACTTACTGTGGTCAGATCCTTCAGAAGATTTTGGAAATGAAAGTTCGCCAGAGCATTTCAGTCATAATACAGTCAGAGGATGCTCATACTTTTATAGGTAAGAGTATGCTATGATCTAGTTGGATGTTACGTTTTAGTAATGACTCTTCCTGCATATTTTAAGATAATATCTTTTACTCATGATTGTTTTCATTTCACAGCTATCCAGCAGTTTGTGAATTTTTGCAAAATAATAATTTGTTGTCAATCATTCGAGCACATGAAGCACAAGATGCAGGGTGAGTACTTTGTGTCTTTCAAGGAAGTATTCACAGTGTAAAATAAAAATTAATTGCTTATTTGCTGTAAGATGTAATATAATTTGTTTGGTTTTGCAGTTATAGAATGTACAGGAAAAGTCAAACTACAGGGTTCCCATCATTAATAACAATTTTTTCAGCACCTAATTACTTGGATGTCTACAATAATAAAGGTAAGAACTTGTTATTAGTAATTGTATGTAATAATAAAATGAAATTGTCTAACTAGATAATCTAATATCAACAGCTGTTTGCCTGTTAAGAAACTAAAGGACAAAAAAAAAAATCTATTAATGAAAGTTATAATGAAGAGCCATAAATGACAGCATCCTGTAAGAGGAGCACCTTGAAGCCTAAGTGTGGGCAGAGGTTTCCTTTGTGAAAGTTGTTGCTGTTTAATACTTATGGATATATCAACTGTTGTTATCTAGTCAGGCAAGGTTTCCCTGTGCTATGAGCTTTCACTCCTCTGGTTGTCTTTAGTGGGCGAGGAAGGTGGTTTGCATTGTGTATCATGGCATCTGGGAGTCTTAATTGTCATAATTCCCATAATGGCCATATATGGGAAATCAAGAATGAGGAGGTAGTGATCAAAATACGGATCACCGTTGGAAATATTATTAAGGAGCTATAAAACAAGGAATCCATTTTTGTCCATCCTTTGCTGAGATAGAGTTGAACAGGAGAAGCAGGTTTAATAGTGTGGAGAAAGATTTACAAGTCAGAATTAGAGGAGAGCTTAGCTGTGAATTAGTATTATTCATAGATGAGAATAAAGTTCAACAACAGAAATTAAAAATAAAGCCTGCTGAAATTTAAGTATGATATTAAAGTAAGGCATTTCAAGTATGTGATGAATGAATGATCTCCAAATGTTCAAATAGTGTTCCTTTGAAACCAACACCTTTTTTCTATTAAATACACTGCATTTTCTTCCACCCACTTTCAAAACACCACCCCCAGCCCATACCACTTCTGTAGGGTGAATAACTGTATACAGGAAAAGATGAGCTGTTGTTACTTGCACTGATTGCAAAGTAAAGGGGAAGTAAAAATATCTTCAACTGGCTTTTTACATTTTTTCACTATCTCTATGGATACTGTGTTCATAGAACCCTTTTTCACATGAGCTATTCCCAGTCTAATGCAAGTGTAAGTATGGAAAAATGTAGTCAACTGCTTGTTTAGCTTTAGATGCTTCTGTTTTTCTGGTTTTTCTTTATGCGTCCTCTTTTCCCTCTTAGGGAAGAGGGAAAGGAGGAAGCATATGTGTCTTCTCATGTTATATATGCAGGCTTATAACATGGGAAGACACATATGAAGAATAAAACCTGAATTTGTATATACTGAATATACTGCTGTTTTGAGTTAGAATTTTGTTAAAGTTACTGAAATTATACCTTTTCAGGACTTTTTAAGATTTTTGTTCATTGTAGACCTAAAATAGAATAGGACTGACCTATATTGACATGTAACAGAACCTTAAAGTGCAACATATGCAGTAAAAATCCAAAGTTCTCCATTAGTTATTTTGTCTGTAAATACTGTGAAAGAGAGAGAATGAAATACCTCTGGGATTATTTAGTCTATATTATAAATACAACCTAAACCAAGCCTGTCACTTTACATTTATGGTACTCACAGGTTTTAAACATTCTTTTCAAAATGTCTGAATTTCATTTTAGCTGCTGTATTAAAATATGAAAACAATGTGATGAATATTCGTCAGTTCAATTGTTCTCCTCATCCTTACTGGCTACCAAATTTTATGGATGTTTTCACATGGTCTTTGCCATTTGTTGGAGAAAAAGGTTAGTAGATGTTATGCATCAACTAATGTCTTTCTGATTTTTCCCAAACTGTGTGGGGAAGATTTTAGTTTTTTTAAATATGTTTACCAGTGAGAGATGAATTGCATTATTTTTGTGTTGTTTTCTTCACTTGTTTAAGTCAAGGTAGTTAGAACTAATATAGCTAAGATGTTAACAGAAATTATAATTTCCATTGAGGGTGTACACCTGCATTGTTAAGTAGTGTCTTTGAACTGTATTTGAAGTTAATATTTAAATTGTTCATATTCTACAAAATGCTAAGTTATATATATTATTAATCCTGTATAGTTACAGGTATAAATTTAAATTGAGATGTTAATGTAAAATGTTAACTTTCCTATAGAGATATAACAGATTGACCTTCATTAAAGGTAACTTTTTCAGTTATAAATTTTTCTTGTAAAGAAGATAATTTAGCACAGATCCTCCTTTTTTTTTTTTTCTTTTCTTTTCCCTCTAGAGATGATAACTGAATCTAGGACACTGGGGCCCCAAGTAGTCCTCAGTTCACAAGCAACGAGGTTAGAGGCTATTTGGGTCTGTTTAAAAGCCTTCCATGATAGAGACTGCTCTTTTCATAAAAGGATATCTGGAGAGCTCTTTAAATTTTTTGAAAATTTCTTTTTAATGTAGTTTAAATTTAATTCAAATAAAACAAATTTAAATAAATGTAAATTAAATTTAAATTTCTTGCAGTTATGTATTTACAGACTTAAAACCCTGGGATTTTAGATTTGCTTATGTTGTTTTTAGTAAGCAGTTAAATGCAAATAGTTTGGATACTTCTTACTGTGGTTAACCCACTCAACAATTTTTTTGTATTTAAATGAAAGGACCTGACCTTTGAAAGGAGATTTTGTTTATATCTCTCTTACCTGATGATGCAGTAGATAATATTTTCAACATGTGTATTTTTCTTTTGTTGTGTTGCTGTTAATGACATCCAGCTGCTTGTTTAATGGTGTTTGAGCGTTTCATTGCCCTGCCCTGTGCTGGAGTCATGGCCCTTGTAGGGAGCCTTGCCTTTGGACAAACACATGCTTCCACTTGTGATGAAGATTCAGTGTCAATATCGTCTGGTCTGAATTGATCAGACCAAAATCATCATAATTTGGTTGGGGTTTTTTTTTTAACATTGCAGTAGAGAGTAACTCTTTCCCAAGAATGAAGAATACAACCATAGCAGATAACACAGGGGTTGTATGAATTAGTCATGAATAAATGTACGCAGCATTACAGGGTTTTTAACTAGCTGGCTTTTGGATAGCTGTCTGAATACTCTGTGCGGAGGAAAGTTTGAATATTTTAAGAACAAGTCTGATATATGTAGGAAAGATTGAGTGGCAGAATAAGAATATTCCTGGTGAAAAAAAATACACAAATTTTTCTCAAAAAGCTTGTATCCATTATGTTGATATATTTAAGGGGAGTTTGAAAAGACAAACTCCCGTATTCTAATATTTTTCTGCTTGAGTGTTTCTGCTATGTGCCTGCAGGTGTCAGGAATAGAATAGCTTTTTCAATTTAAGTCTGATTATGAGCAGTCAAAATTCTTCATATTTAAGTAAAGTTTGCATAAAAACTAGTTCAAATGCTTAACCTATCATAAAACTACTGATTTACAAGAAAAAAAGGAAAGTCTTAGAAAAAGGTCATCTAAAAGAACTCTGTGTAAGAGAGGAGTGTTGTTTGATTGTTTGGTTGTATGATTTTTAGGTGCTTATTTTTCTGAGCTTTTAAGTTTTGTGACACCACACATCAAGAAAAACACTTACTTTGAAACCATGTTACTGATCAATGGCTATGGTGTGAGAAGTTCATTAACTAGAGTTGCTGGTGACTAGCTGTATCTTGTGTTCATGGAAATATTTTAAATTCTACACAGAATGAATTAAGGTTTATTTTTTCCTATACAGTAACAGAAATGTTGGTGAATGTTTTGAGCATTTGCTCTGATGATGAGCTGATGACGGAGGGAGAAGATCAATTTGACGGTAGGGTTTACTTTAAGATACATAAGCCTTCTTAATGTAATAAATTTTGAACAATAGTTAACTTAGACTGGCGTAATACTGCCTGGCATTTGAAGAAAATTGCCTTCAGATTCTCCTGTAGAAAGCAATGCTTTTGACGGGGCAGAGAAGGGAATTGCATTTGTGTTAGTGATCAAGAAACAGTAATGGTAACCTTTGCAAATCTTCATATGTGATTTCTATTTAAAACAAAATTTTAGTGGGAAATTCTTCAAATGTCTTGGCACTTAAAATTTGAAACATACTAACTTTGCTAATATTTAGAATAAATATATTATAATACACTAAATTTCTTAATGATTGTTCTTCAATAAGAGTTGATGTAAGTGAAAGTCAGATACAGTATTTTTATGGGAAAGTACTATAAATAAACTCTGAAATGCAAGTTTAAGTCTGAGTTTAAAGGACAGCTTGCATATGTATGTTGTATTGTGTATTTGTGTAATGAATTATAACATCTTTCTGTGTCTTGAACTATGGTATAGTAGCTTATGAAGAGATGTTTGTAGCATGATTATTAGGAAGCAGCATTAACATGAAGACCTAGCATCTTACACTTTGTTTTGTTGGGCTTTTTACAGAAGTGCCTAATGTCACTCCTAAACGTTTTTCAGACTTGCTTCATTTTATCCAATAACAGAACTGATCTGGTGAATTGTTGTTGATGGGGGAGGAGGAAGGAAACTCTCAGCAGCCTTTGAGGAACATGAAAGGGTCATTTATAAAGATATTAGAGACACAATCTCTTTCTTAACGTTTGATAACTACTGTGTTCAAATTTGATAGCAGAATAGTGTTGTGCTAAGCAGCTGGGTGTTTTATATTGGAGTGCATGGTTCTGAGCCACTTAACTTTGCTGCCATTGAGATGGTTGCCAGAAATGGGAAAATGTGGAAGAAGTTTCAAAAGTGATCCCGCAAACAGTCAGTTCCTGGTTTTTATTCAAGTAATCCTGCTAAACTGAGCATTAAGCAATTTCACCGAGCAGGGTTAGGTGGTATTCTGAGGCATTAGGATTGATGTTTGCTGGAGTAGTTGCAGTTGTCAGTTGATTGCATATGCCCTGTCTGTAGCTTCCTAATTTGAATTATTTTATTCTTCTGTCTCCTTTAATAATTTCTTTGCTTGACGTATCTCTTATGCCACCTAAGTACTGTCTATGCTTTATCTTTCTATGTGGTTGGATTTTTTTTAACTGTTGACTTTCAAGCTTTCACTTGTTTATCATCAAATTTTAAAATATACTCTACAATTCCACTTCTTGTTTGATGAATGCATTTTTAAGTGTTGCAATTTTCCATTTTATTTTTTCACATTTCTTCTCCATTCCTTCTTTATTACCACTGCCAAGTTAAATATCTTTTTTTTTTTGTCTCACTCACCTTTTTCTCCATCGTTCACTTGCTTTTTTTCTGGACTCTCCATCTGAAGAGCGACTCATATATGGCAATAAAAAAGGTACAGACCAGACAGAGTAGGAATGTTTTGAAATATGATTTCACAGAACCTGACAGTATAAAGCATTAATGAGAAAATACCTTTCAATTGAGAGATATTATGTAGTATTTTATGATTATTACACATTTTAATGGGAATTTTATAAAGACTTGTGTATTTTGTTATCAGAAGTCATATTTCAAGACATCTGTCTTTCTGTGCATGGTTTTTTTTTTCCTCCTTTCTTCATTCCTTCTTTTTGTAGAATTTCATTCTTTTACCTACTTCTAAGATTTTATCTTTGGTCCTGCATGTGTAGGGAACTTTCAGTTGTCAGTCTTGCTCTTTAATACTTTCCTCATGAGCTGTTTTCTTAAGGTTGTGCATGGAATGTGTTTATACAATGTTCCAAAACCTGGTTTGTGTAGTACATTTAGTCTTCTTAACTGAGATGTCAAAAAAAGTACTTCTTGATTTTCTGTGCTATTTGGAAGATGGCTGGATACAAATTGTAAAAGGAAGTGTACTTACTAACTGAAATTCATGGTCTATCATCTGTTTTTCAGAAATCCCAGGGTAGATAGTTCTGTACAGAGAAATTCTTCTGGCTACTATTTGCCTAATAATCATTTTGCTCTTTGTATAAATTTGTTGGTTCCAGAGAATATTTCTAATACTTGGGAATGCATTAGATTATAGAGATGTTTCCAAAAGTTCTGTTTGGGACATAACAGCACCAGCATTTCAGAATTTGTTTCTTGTGCAGGCATTGGGAATGGGAAATGGAAAAGTTCTTTGTCATATATCGTGTAATTTAGGGTGTAATTAAGACATTGGTCTACAAGCAGATGCCATCTTACTGTCTTCTCTCAGTAACCAGGATTCAGTGGCCACATTAGTGCAGCGCTGCAGCCTGGAGTAAGGCGTTTGGCCTTTTGCCTTGGCTGTGTTGCTTCTGGAGGACCAGGACAATGAGAGATCATCTTACGAAAAAAACCCCAAAACCAACCAAAAAACAAAAACCCAAACAAAAAAGAAAAAGAAAAACCAAACCAAAAAACCAAACCAAACCAAACAAAAAAACACAACAAAAACCAAAACACAAAAACCCAAAACCCAACAAACAAACCAACCCCCCACAAACCAAACACCAAAACTACCCCCCAAA
The DNA here is from genome assembly GCA_013400915.1 of Pardalotus punctatus. Classification (NCBI taxonomy): domain Eukaryota; kingdom Metazoa; phylum Chordata; class Aves; order Passeriformes; family Pardalotidae; genus Pardalotus; species Pardalotus punctatus. The sequence continues at coordinate 108,466 of VZTX01023485.1, forward strand.
GCAACCTTTCTCACTTTAAGGCACAGGGTCCTAGCACTGCCTGAAATCTTTCCAGCTGTCGTGTTACAGCTTGGCATCAGTGAGGCCTGCAAATTGATGTAGGTAGAAGGCGAATTGAGGAACTTGCAGAGAAATATTTGATGGCCCCCTTAGCCCTGACCTTTTCAAAAACTCTAAAAAAAGTCCCCTTCTCATTCCAGATTCTCAAGCGGTTGCTCAATAGTGTTTAAAAAGAGAAAGTAAATACTTCTAGAACTTTAAAAATTGAAAGTTAAAATTTCAAAGTAATTATTTTCAGTACAAATTGAATGTTTCATACTATGTTATTCTAAGTTTTTCCTGAGCCACCTGTTTTGTCACTTTTTTTAGTTTGATGTCTGTTAAAATTGTAACTTTGTCTAAAAAAAGCTTTACTCAGCAGTTCCTGCCTTTTTCATTTTGTTTAAATGGAGTGGCAGATATTTGTCATACCCCCAGTTTCTTTCATTGTGTTCGTACAAAAGTTGTCTCTTGCCCCCTTTTTTTCTTTGTCACTATACCTTTTTTGTCTTTTGTGGCTTTGTTGGTGTTTGCCCTTATATGCTTTATATTCTGTATTTTGTTTGGTTTGGTGTTCAGGGTGGGAAGTCTACCCACTTCTGTGCCAGAGAAGGCCTTGTGTTCTTGCGGCTGTTGTGCCTGAATGTCTGTACCCTCCCAGGGAAGCCCCACGCTAGTGAGCGGGCATGGAAAACAGCTTCTTCCACAGCTCCCTTTTGGAATGCAAGCAGGTGAATCGGTGGACATGTGGCTCTCCTCTGCTCGTTTCTGTGCTCCTCTCTTCTACATTCTTGCAATTTAGTTAGCAACTTCTTACTGTGTACCTTTCTCCCAAGACTGAACAGCACTGATACATGGAAGTTCTGGAATACCTAACCGAGCTGTCTGAGCTTGTTCACTCTTCATCCCCTGTGGTTCAGTTCACAGTATGACTGAGTTACTCTTACCTTGTTGTGATTAATGCTCTCCTTCCCCAATGGCTGAAGAGAAGTAAGGATTTTGGTTTTGATACCTCCTCATCTACCTCTGCTCTTTTAATGGAATTGAGGAGTTGGCAAAGGGAAAGTGAGATGGGGGAAGGGTGACTTTTATACATTGAAGAAAACCAGCAACACTTAGTGTTGGAGGAAGCTCTTTCTGTTTTCATGTCAAGGCAGGCAAGTTGGCTCTCCTTCCTAGTCACAAGCCTCCTTTCAGAGTTTTGTCTTCACTTTTGTCTGTCACAAGTGGTATCACTCTGCCATGTGGAATATGCAGTATTTACTCCAGATCTTTGGTATTTGTAATTTCTGCAAATGATACAAACCTAAGATGATGTGGAACACAGACTTAAGTGGTAAGAAAGGTACCACTGCAATTTTTTGCTTTTTTTATTTTCTGGGTGTTTTCCATGCAGTTGGGTTTTGGGTGGCTGACAAAAAATCCGGGAAACCACTGTTTTCTCTTGAATAGCTATGTAACAATTAGAAAATCTTAATTTTTTTTTTTTGCTTTAGTATCTCTGGCTTCTATATTGGGCCACTTGCCTACCTCTTGATATACACAGATGTCAGTACTAAGAATTTAAAGTGTAAAGTTTAGGCAAATGAGTTATGATAGTTACTGCACTGTAGTGGTTGGTAGTTCAGATGCTTATTAGCTTTAGGAAATCACTGTGGACAATCTAAACTTTTTTGTGTGTGTTTTGTGGACATAGAGGTGATGGTGGGTTTGATGGCATTCTGAAGCTTTAATTTGATAACATTGTTCCCTTAAGTGTTTGGGTACTGACCTCCTGTGAAGAGCAGTGAACGTAAAGAGTTGTGTTAAATTTGATGCACTTTAAAACGATGACCTTCTAAATATTTATGAGCTTGAGACTCTTTCTTATTCTATTGAAAGTAGGTACAGCTGCCGCACGGAAAGAAATTATCAGAAACAAAATTCGTGCAATTGGCAAGATGGCAAGAGTCTTCTCTGTTCTCAGGTACATGCATGATTTCTGCATTGCTAAACCTGTTATGTATGTAAGGTAAATATCTCTGTTTCAGGATAATGAATGCCAAGCATTTTTCAGGGAGATCATTGTGTGTCAGAATCTTGTTTGGCATATTGGTGCACCCTGTTGATGTTGGAATTTCTGGTTAAAGAATAATTTTGAGTTATATTTGAGACATGTTTCAAGAAATTAGAGAATGTGATCTTTAGTTGTTTGTCCAGCTGTTTACTAAGAGTGTTGGAAAGACTATACCAGATAGACTGAAATCAAGGGTGTAATGGAAGAGGTCAGGACTGACTCCTAAAATTTCTGACATACCAGAACTTTGAGGAGTAGGGGTTTTGTTTCCAGTTTTTGTTTGTTTCTTTTGAGCTATTTAAAAAAATATCCCATCCTCTTTAAATCTAGAGATTTCATCATCCTATTTACCCAAAATGTATAGTTTTTCCACAGATCATAATTGCTCAAATAGGGGTACTTTTCTTAAGTTGTTACTTCCCAAAGTAGAGACACTTAAAACAAAATTGGGGATGGTTTTATGGTACTGAGATATGTTCGGTACCTCATGAGGCATTCAGTGCTCGTTTCAAAGCTAATGAACCTGCATGTGTATAACTGTTCAGAATTTGTTTCAGAAGTAGCCAGCATTTATAACTCCTAGGCAAAGGAGACTGGTATGGAATAGAATTATTTTCCCCTTTTAAATTGTTTGAATTTGAATTTGCATTCAGTCTTGACATGCCTAAAGCACAGCAAAACTAGGCTCTCCCTTTCCCCATCCATTATTTTACTTCAGTGCAAGTTTTCATGCACAGATACTTAATGCTTTATTGCTGTTTTTTTTTCACACCAGGGAGGAGAGTGAAAGTGTGCTGACACTCAAGGGTTTGACTCCCACTGGAATGTTACCTAGTGGAGTGTTGGCTGGAGGACGACAGACCCTGCAAAGTGGTAATGATGTTATGCAACTTGCTGTGCCTCAGATGGACTGGGGCACATCTCACTCTTTTGCTAACACCACACATAATGCATGCAGGGAATTTCTTATGCTTTTCAGTTCTTGTCTTAGCGGCTGATACAAGCATAGTGTTATGTGTTAATCAGGCAATGTGAAATGGATACTTAACCAGGGTATAAAACTAAAAGCCAATTAGTTCAGCAGTGTCAGGCTATGTTTTTCAGACTCTGAGCTTCCTTAGTTCACAATTTTTCAGGTGGGGTGACCTTATAGATCTCGTATTGAGGCATTTGATCATTACAGATACAAAAATGGCAGTGTAATTTTGCATCATTACTTGTCTGTTCTCCATTAAAATGGTTTTATTATAGCCGTGTTAGTATTTCCATTGACAGTGTCAAATACTTGTTGATATTAATATTAACGAACAGCTACAGACTGCATAGTTCCATATTACACTCCATTGACAGATTGGAATGTGCTATGTTTTGTACCCTGGTAATTAATGCCAAAGTTTGTTCTCTATGTTGTTTGTCAAATGTTCTATGTATAATTGACCTCCCTGAATTGTCCTTGTAACATGCTGTTTCCTTCCTCTGCAGATGTAGCTGCTTTCTTAGATCTGTCTGTCTCTCTCTAGGTATAGATGTATGTCTGTATAAGTGTTAAAATTAAACCACTATCCCAGACACTTGTCTGTCTCTTGATGTAGAAGCAATGTTGTAGCACCTTGTTTTTGAGGTTTGCTGCATTTGCTGCTGCACATTGTCTGTGCATTTTGAACGATAATGTACTTGAAAAATATTCAATCATTTGTTATAAAATCAGTTGAGAATAAAGGGATTGAATTTAAAACTTGTAAATAAATCAAAATAAAAGGGTGTTATTAAGTGTGCATATATTTTTTTTTGCATGAAAATAAAAAGAACTCTATACAAAATATACCTGTAATCTGGCTCATTGAATATTTTGTAAAATGTTTTTATTCTTTTTATAGTTTGTTGAATCATTGGATTGTATTTTTCACAAGGCCCATAAATGATTAACTAGGATCAGGGAGAATGCTATGAGCTTGTACCAAGTGTATTAAAAGATTGAAGTCCATGTTTCTGTTCACAGTGGTGAATAACTAAAATATACCAGTCTGAAACTGGACTTCATATCAGCAGCACTCTTGACATAAATTATTCAAAGACTTTTTATTGGCCACCTTCAGGCTTTACTAGAAAGTATAAAACTTTTGTATGGGACTACTGATTTTTATAACTATTGAAAGATTGTGATATATGAATACCACTTTTTACACAATCTATTTTCCAGGAGAAGCTGCTTTTCTCATTTCATTATTTTGACCGTTTATTTGAATTCCTTGTATTTTCTATGTAGGTTTTTAAAACCTTTCACTGCATTTTCTATTAAACTATCAAAGCTGTTTTTTAATAGCTTTGAAACACAAATGTCACATTTTAAATCAGTTTTCAGTGGACATATAATGTCTACAAGGAAGTTTATATGTCCAGTGTATGTATGTGATTGTTTTGTGAATGTCTATAACAAGAAATGGTGTTTGTTTCCTAATCCATTCAACTATTCCAAAAGCACATGTTCCAGCTTTAATTTTCATTGTTTAATAAGAAACTTTATTATGCTTTAAAAGTGAGTCTGCATTCCTCTCACTCATTTAACAAATTTTTATCCATGTTGCATTACAAATACCAGAGAGGATCAAACTGACTAGAAAATTTTTTTTTACATAAAACATATGACTTTCTACCATTACTGAAAGCGTGGGACATTTGGGAAGTACGCAAAATGCATTTTGGACTTTTGTGGGTGCGGGTTTTTTCTTGACTAGAACTTTTGATGGCAATATTCCTTGATGCACTACATTAATACACCTCATTTGTTTTAGTCATGTGGATTGTTCAAAATAAATCATGTTAACTGTTAGTTCTTAAACTGAAGTAACTTCTTTTTACTGATAAGCATGTTAACTGTTTCAGTCTTAAATGAGTAGTTTTCAAATTATAATGCTCAATTGCAGAGGTAGAAGTAAACCAAAAATAAAATCAAACTTCGCTAACTGACAATTTTTTAAACCACTGTAATATCAGAGAATTTTTATTCTTGACAAAAATATGGTCACTGATAGTATAGTAGGATTTCTTACTACAAATATTTAATTATTCTTGAAAGTGTTTTGTACTATGTTGATCAGTATACTATCAATAAATTAAACTAGTCTAGGCTTGCAAAAATAAAAGAACATAATATTAATTGATTTTTTTATTCTGTTCTTTTGTTTGCTTAAAAATACACAGAATTGACCAGTATGTCATGGGTTTTCCTGGTTTCAGTCTTACAAATGCTCATTTTTCAATGGCACAATGAGGAAAGGTCTAGTTATGCTGGTTGCTATTAAACCTATAAGCAGCTTTTAAAATTATAAGAAATTGGAGTGTAGATCTACATTTCTCTGGAGAGCTGGGCTAAAATTGTTTTACCAGGGCAAATAGATACATGCATTACATATATCTAGGTGTAATCACATATATGCAATTTTTGCCTATATGCCTACTATAGCTCTTAATGTCAGTAACCTATTACCTAGTGGGTCTTAGCAAATGCCACTGTTCTGTCAGGACTTTGTTCAGTGCAGCTGCTGAGTTTTGTGAGCTGCTGGCTCTCCTCGTCCTCCTCGGAGTGGTGCCCGGTGGCTTTGCCATCCCGCCCGGCAGTGCCGGGACAGATCCTCGCTGCAACATAGAGCAGCCCAAGGGGGAATGGCAAATGCAAACGGTAGCAAAGGGCTTAAACACAGGCAAGTCAGTTCAAAAAGATCATTCTGGAAAAAAAATGCAAATCTACATCCTATGGGAGAAGTTAATCTATGAAATTTTTTTATGAATATATGGATGTATTTTTAAGAGACTAATCATAGATTACTTTTGGATAGCTTTAATGTGTTAGGATAAAAACAGACTTTTGGAAATCATGGCCTTCATATATTTCTAAGTTTTTTAATGTAAATTTGTTTTTTTTATTTTTATTGCTTGCATTATAGTAGCTGAAATATTAAAGACCATATTAAGCATTGTTATTTAAAATAACATTTCCTAGTGACTTCTTCTGTGAACTGAATTAAATAAAATTAGCTTCCAAACTGAGCCAACATCTGTTAAAAAAACAACAAAACACCTAAATATTTAGCAACATACTAAACACAAGTCTAAATTAAAAATTTTAAGTACTTTCATGGACAACAGTTGAACTGCCTAAATACTTGCCTTTCATTTCTGCGCCTGCTATTAGTCAGAAAGCAGTTAAGATAGTTTTTTAGGTTTATGTTGAAAATTGGCAAGGATTTTCCATCACATCCATCCATTAAGTAAAACAAGAGGAGAGCTGAAATTCAGGATGGGAATGCCATTGAAACCGGTAGTTTAAAATCTGCTCTCAAGTGAGAATTTTCAGAGCAAAGACTTCAGGATTACCTGTTAATATGATCCAGTATTTATTTGAGTTTTATCAAAGTCTACAAAGAATAAAGTTTTAATTTAGATGTACCTGCCAAAGAGAATCCAAAAAAATTGTTTTCTAAATTGAGTCTGTACAGGTTTTTTAAGTGCTTGTATTTTCCAGTCAGTTTGTTCTTTTATGTCAAATTGAAAACTATCTTTTTCTTAACTGTGATGTATATTCCAAGGTCTTTTTGGAATAGTAGTACTACAAGTAGAGTGAATGAGGAGTAAATTTTGAAACTTGTATTTATGACCAAGCTACATAATTTGCAGAGATAAATCAGTATTCGTGATCTTTGCAGGAAAAGATTGAAAACAAAGACTTCACAGGTAACAGGAAATGGTGGAAAGAGGTGGTTTTTCGCCTAGTTTTGTATTTGTATGGCAAATTGATTATAGTATGAAAGTATGTATTTGGTGACTTTATAAAACAATTCTTAAACTAATACATTTTTAGAAATAGAGGAAGTTTCTTTCCCATAAGGTAAACATAAAAATCCATCAGTTCAAGTGGCTTTTTTATTTAATTCTGCAATTGCCCTTGTCTACGTAGATTTAAGTGCAGAAATGTTTCCATTTTTAAAAATTTTTTGTGTCATGGAAAGTGCAGTATATGAAGTTCAAAATGCTGCAGTTCCATTAAGTATTTCATATTATTTTACTAGCACGTAATGCAAGTATCCAATTTTTTTTTAGACTATCTCAGTAAAAATTAGAATCTTATACAACAGTGAGCTTAAAGCATAGTGTAAGCAATTCATACATGACATAGTGTAGGCATAGTGTAGGTGATTGGTTTTGTTGGATAGGAAATGAGAAGTAATAAACTTAAATCTCTTTAAAGAATTCTATTCTGATCTAATGCCCTATTTTCTTATAGAGCTATTTTCCCCAGCACTTGCTTGAATACTCTGGTATGATTTTTATTGTTAACAGTATGTATAAAGCACTACACCAGTAGGTTTACCATTTTGTAAGCTACTTTTTGTTAATATTTCTGAAATGGTGGTGTTAGAGGCATGGCAAATAGTAGGGGAGGTAAAAAGTTGTTCCTATGATTGACTTAGCTACAGTTCAGGTTGTAATAATAATAACCTTACATTAAAGCTTTACCTTCTAGAGCTAAAACTATAAGGAAAGGTCTTCCACATAAGAAATCACAGCAGATGCCATAGTTATTTAGTTAGAAAAACAGCTAGTAAGCTAGATTTCTTTTCATATTCACATTAATTCGCCCACTAAGTCTATGTTAAACCCAGACCTCTTCCTGCTGTAGACTTTGTTGTTGATTCAACTAAACAATTCACAAGACTTTGTAAATATGACTTGCTAGATTTGTCTTTTGTGGCTTAAATTTCATGATTCAGTTCCCAGAGATGCGCATTTTAGCTTAAAATATTGTGAGAAATTGAAGTGCTAGTTAAAATTCAGGGAGCTAAAGATAAAGAGAAAAACAATTTCTTATGCTGCTGGTGTTATTTTTACACCATCCTTCCTGGTAATTTAATGAAGCTCACTAATGCATCTTAATCTTCAGAAATAGTCTCAAATAGATTTTTAGTATTTTTTTTAAACCAAACCGCAACTTTAACATCTGTTGAAGTTTTCTGTTGCTGTCTTTAAAAAAGCCAAAACAAAAATCACAATCAAAACTTAAAGAAATGTATAGTTAATAATATCAGTTAAGTAGTCTTACTTTGATAGAGTTTTAGTTGATAAATTGTATTAGTTAAAATTTAGGAAAAGTTTCACTTAGACTTAAAAACATACCCCCAAAAACTTAATTGTCATTTTAACTAATTGTAATCTAATCTGGCGTAGCATACTATATTAAATTGATCATTGCCTTTTCTGCTATGCGATATTACACTCTTCATCTTTCTCATTCATTTTGCATGCATCTGCTCACTTCTGTACAGCCACTGTAGAGGCAATTGAGGCTGAAAAAGGTATGATCAGAGTCTTTGCCCTTGGCAGAGATCTGTGGTGTCTGGGAGGGATTTCAAAAGTACTCTGTGTGGGTGTGTTTTATTTTCAACTTGCACAAGCAGAGATGAATCAACTGCATTGATTCATCCATTTTACATGTAACATTCATTTCTAGCTTTAGGATGATGATTATCTTTAATATTTTAGGGAAATTCCTGGGGTTTTTGGTCTCTTTTTGTTTGTTTTTTTAAAAAATATGCTGTAGGTTTTTGTATAATAGCATGTTGTGACGTGGTGTTGTCTTGAAGTCCTTAAAAATAGAAGTGTTTAGTGGTTTTTTTTCTGCATTCAACTGAAGGTTTTGTTTGATTTTGGGGAGGGGATGTTAAATGTCGAAGGAGGATTGTTTGTGCATGCCTTTTCTCATAAAATCTATTTAATGGCTTTGAACTTTTTTTTAAAACTTTCTGTGATATCTGGTAGTGTAAGACATAGAACTGTTTTTTTTCTATAGATTTTGAATATAATGTATTTTTCAAATTTATTTCCAGTATTTATGAGACATATTAAATTCACTGGATTATCAGTGCTTCTGTGCTAAATAAGTTTTATATACGTTCTATACGTCCTCTGCTAGTGGTATTGAGCAAAATGCCATCAAATTACTTGGTTCAGAGTATCCAACCTCAGACCGCTTCTCTTCAGAGAGATTTTGGTTTCTTTTTGCTCAGAATTCGATGAAGTGAATGGCAAAGAGTGTAGCAGTTGAGAGAGCTGCCTTTGGGGTTTTTCAGCTTTAGTCACAAAGCACAATTTAATGACTGTATTCTTTGTTTTTTTAATTAAGGAAGTCAGATGTCCAAAAATATAAACAAGTGCCATATTCTGTTCTCACACACACCTGCAAGAGGTCCTGTTGTTGTGAGTGGAAAGCTGTACCTAAATCTCCAAAGAATTACTTCATCCCAAAGACTTCAGTCTTATTATGTGGTCAGCCATTTTCAGGTGTAAATTCAGCTACAGACCTCATTCATCAAAATAATCAGTAGCAAAATAATACCTATTTTCTATACTTATTTTAAATACATCTGTATTTAAATGACACCATTGTTGAACCACAGTGCTAACTTGGTGATTGTGGTTGTGTCCATTTCCATCATCCACATGATTAGCACAGTGTGAACCACATCCTGCAGTTTTGCCTGCATGAAAACTGCAGGATCAGGCCATCGGTGCGTGTGCAGGATGTAAATCTGCTACTACTTTTGTAACCCTTTGCTGCTTTGCCTCCACTGCACTTGCTGTGCTGCTTAGATCTTACTGACATTGCCCCGAAGAGAAGGGGGATGTGAAGATTAGCCCGATGAGCTGGGCAGCAAAAGCACAGCAGTGATAGCTGGCCCCACCAGAGGCATCCAGAAGCAATCAAGTGGGCTTAAACCCCTTGATTCCTACTTGCAGAATATTTGCCATACTTTGTTCTTTTTGTAATGAACTGAAATCATGATTGCCGTGAGCCTTTCAGGAAAGCAGGTTAGAGAAGCTTTTAGCAATACATTGTTGCAGGGCTGTAAGTTTCTCTGGCTGATTTCTTACCCTTTTTTAAACATCATTTGTTAGAAAAAGTATATGCTTTCAACTTATTTTTCCATTACTGACATATCAAATTTGCATTTTGTTAAGCAATACGAGGATTCTCTCCGCAACATAAAATCTGCAGTTTTGAAGAAGCAAAAGGTTTGGATAGGATCAATGAGAGAATGCCACCAAGAAAAGATGCTCTTCAGCAAGATGGTATTAATACTATAAACACAACAAATGCCAATGGAAACAATGGAACTGGCAACAACAATGCACAGTGACCACATCAGCTTCTGGTTTACTCACTCATGTTCTGCCTGAGAATTCCTAGATTACTGCTTTTTGATGTGACAACAAATGAAATAGGGGGATCACTTGAAGTGACTACTTAATACGAGGTGGAAAACCATCTGACTTGATCCCACTGAAGAGAGACCATCATGCTTTTGGGACAACAGCCCCTCTCTTACACAGTGACCCAACCTCCTGGGAGTGTGTGCCTCACCCTTTTACACAAACATCCATCACTGGCTGCTGGAGCTTCGGGAGAGATCTGGGGGAAGAATCGGGCTGTTCTCACTAAAGCACACCTAGACTAGCATCTTATGCTTATCGTTGTCAACACTTTTAAGTTTACAAATGGGATTTTTCTTTCAGTAGAGGTAGCTTGTTTGTTTGTTTGTTTATTTGTTTTTTTAAATCAGACTTTCAAATACAACCCTAAGAGCTAACTATTTATTAATGGACATCTGTTTCATGATATTTCATGTCTTTAAAATGATAGATTAGAACGGTCTTAAAATATCTGAGGCTGCAAAAACTGTATTTTAAATAACAGAAAAAATGCCAAAAAATTTCAGTTGGTCATTCTGTAAAATGCTGACCTCAGGTTTACTCCTTAGATGTTCCTAATTCTATATTGTATTCACTGTATTTTTTAGTTACAGCTTATCAGAAGATTTCTATGTAGGAATGTTTATTACTTGAACACAGATTTAAAAAAAATATTTAATTTAGAAACTTTTTTGCCCAGCTTTTTCAAGACTTTTCCCCACCTTGAATTAAAAAAAAATTATATATACTAATTTTAAAAGTAAGAAAAATATGGAAGTGTTAATTTTAAGGTACTTTTAATTGAACTTTGTACATTGTTTAAGTAAATTTTGATTCATATCAAGTCTGTAAAGCTTGGCATTGTATTTTGTGTATGCATGTTTTCATTTTGCAAATATTTAATATATAGACCTATGATGTACATCTATAGGTTACCTAGATGTTATGGGTACTTTTAGTTTATTGTGAGTATTACGGTTGCATAAATAGCTAATAATCACTGAGCTGAATAGCTGCAAGCTTTTTATTATTTTTAAATCTGTAAAGGAAACTGAACCTGTATTGGACATACTTTGTGTTTAAGCAAAGCAGCGCGTAAGCAATTGCTCTGTTCAACTGCTAAGGCATTAGTGAAAGTGTAAACTTGAGACTGCATGTATTTTGGTATCTACAGGACTGCTTGGTTAAAATAAAAATTGAAGCCCTGTGCTAATTTGTTCACAAATAATGGACTGTACTGATTGCCAGTGTACTTTGTTATATATTTTGACATTTGCTACATGTCCTCTCATCCCCTGGAACACGACTTGAAACTTATGTCACTAGAGTTCATCTCCCTTTTTTTTTTTTTTCTTTGTTTGCCATAAAGTACAATCTGTACATACCCCTAAGTTGGAAATTTTATGCATGTTCTGAACTATTCAAGTATTTTATAAACAGTAGCACACAATAAATTTTGTGCATGGGCTGCGGCTCCTATCACTGTGTATTGGTTTTATTTGGTATACATAGTCTAATCTGACCTTGAAAATTGTTTAGAAATAGTCTTCAATATTTAAGCTAGTCAAAAAAATTGCATAAAAGGTCAGATTTAGCTTGCAGAGAACTAGCTGAATGTAAACACAATTTAATTTTAATTTTATTCCTGCGGGTTTTTTTTTGTTTTGTTTTGTTGTTTTTTTTTGCTTTTGAGTTCTCTCTCAGTAACATTTTGTGTCTGGTAAACCAGACATCCACTTTTGATTTGTACAAGCTTGTCACAGCAGGGTTAGTGGACTCTAGAAAGCCTTTTAAGCATAGCTGTCTTTCATATATTGGTTCAAACTAAACATTTGACTACTGAATTGTGTTGGGGCAGCTTTTTGGGCAGAGGGGGAGAATTGTTTGTTTTGACAATCAGTACAGACACGTGAATTAGCCTTTTGACATATTCTTTTTAAACTAAGGACAAGCTGCTGAACAGGATGAAAATTAAGATAAGTGACACACTGTTGGTAAGGGAATTTTAATATTTGATTTTACTTTATTGCAGATGCCTTCTAATTGGAAATTCTTCTCAGAGTTTGAGTGCAGAAAATCAAGTTAAAAATGGTAAGTTTTTTGGCTTTTTTATGAAGCACTCCCAATAGTTGTGAGCTGTACAGTCTGCATATGGTGTCATATTAGAGCAGAACAAAAACCTTTTATGAAGTATGACTGAAATTTTATGTGATGAACGTGATGATGGTACCTTTCTCCTTGTAAGTGCTAGTGGAAAATGTCTCAACCTCACAAGAGAGTATTTGTCCTGATTTGGTACTCAGATCTTGGTTGTGATGAGGATTCTGAGTAGCTGGAATTGTGTTTGTGAAGAAATACAATCTTTGTGTGGAAAGACCTCATTGTAATTGGAGAGAACTGGTTCAGATACTTGTGTGGCAGTAAGTGCCCAGCAGCAATGATGTTCTCTTCTGTGAGGATTCCCTTGCAGTATCCATTTTGCTGCTTTAAGGACTCCCTTGCAATATCCATTGTCTGTAGTAGTTTTTGCCAGATACGAAGGCAGATCTGCAGTAAAGGAAGATTCACTGGGTAGTTGTTGGCCTGATTTCTCATGCTGTGTTTCTCCTGCCACCCTTTAGGCAAGTAGTCAGGTAACAGGGTTGTGTCTGGGGGTGTTGCTGTTTGTAAAGTAGGCACTCATTTTTTACTACTGTGTTTCTGAAAGGTGGAGTCTGGAGCTGTCTCTAATTCTTATATTGTTTGGGAGAAGAAATTATATCCTTACTCCCAGAAAACTGTAAGTAGTTTGCATTGCTCGTTTTGTGCCTTCAGCATTTTAAGGAGGGGAAGAAAAAAAGAAGTCGCCTGTATGTCCTTAGTCTGTTCTTGGGTAGGGAGGGGAGAAGGCTTGGAAATAGCTTTGACAGCCAAAGGAGACAGGCAGCAAAAGCTGCAATAGGCGTGACAGGTTCCTGGTTTGAGCTGGAGTGGTCAGTGCCTCCCTGCCCTGGTCTGGGCAGACACTAGAGGTCACTGCTTTCCTGAGCTGATGGGGGGGGGACCCTCATCTGTGGTGTGAGTGCCTGGAGGGCACCGGCAGTGAGTGTTCAGGGATGGGCTGGGGACTCAGACTGCCCCGAGGAGTGTAACTGTTTTGGTGGGACTGAGAAGCACAAGTACAGACTGTGCTGGGTCAGGTTATTGGGGGTTATTTTCCACCAGGGACTTGGGCTGTCAGGGAATGTGCTGCTATTTGCTGAGCCAAACAGGAAAGAGCAGCCAAGTTCACAACCTACCTGTATCCAGTTTAATGGCAAACAAACACCTTCACCTCCCAAAGTTACAGTGTGAAGCAACAGCTTTCCTTTCAAAGCTTAGTAAATTGAATTGTGAAACAGAAAAATTGCTCTAGTCACATCTCTTGAGTAGTGAAGATTGGACCCCTTGCAAAAAGCAAAATGGTTGGGATTGAGGCTGTTTTTCTCTTTAGAAAGAGGGAGGTCTTTTCTGGTGTGTCTGAATGCTTATGGAGTGAAGACTCTCATAACAGCTTGCTTTTTTCTAATGTTTAATCTGAAAGCACTGTTGCATAAGTTACATAGAAAATTAAGGCTTTTTCAGAGGCAGGATAGACAGTATCTGTTCAGTCTTTCCTTGCCTATTTTTTGCTACAATTTCATTGTCAGTCATTCAGTTCGTGCTACCCCTTTAACAATTCTTTGTTATGTTACTAGCATGTAATGAAAATATTTTTGCTGTAAAACAGGTGAATGTTATCAGAACATAGAACCCTATTCATCTGTTCATTTTCTTTTGATAGTATATATGTGCCAGATTTAATCAATATTCTGCCTTGAATGACAAGTGAAGTAGTAGGGATTTTTCAGTCACAGAAAAAGATACATAGGCATTAATATGCTTTAATTATTGTTAAGATGCTTCACTTGTAAGGAAGTTAGTTCAAGAAAAAAGAAATGAGAACCAAAGCTTATAAGAATCTTGGTCAAGCTTGGAAAGCTATTGCCAGATAGATATCTATATACACACATGTGTATCTATCTCAGTGGACATTTGCACCAACGATGACCAAAGTAGTGCAGAGTAAAATGTCTTTTAGTCTCTCCCGATCAACTTCCATCTATTTTGTATTTGAAATAATTAATTTTATTCTGACCCAGCAGAACTGTATTTCTCAGTTTAGTATCAGAAAAAGTTTATAGTCTAAAATCAGATTTAAGTTGCATACCACTGATATAAGTGAAATACATAAGCTTTTTTGGTATGGTGCACTTGATAATCTGTTGTTCCTGTGCAAAAACCTCCATGTACATGCTGTGCCGAGTGAAAGATTTGTCATATTGGAACCAGCTCTACCAGTCCTAGCAATTTTTGTCTGAGAGATACAAGAAATAGGTTTTTGCTGTTTGTGTGAGGGTGTCCTATAATACAATTGTTATTTGTTAAAGCATTGCTGAAGGAACACACTGCTTACTATTGCTGGACTTGAACTTTCTCTTAAATTTACGTCTGGGGACAGATGCACTGTGGCTTTCTAAAAGAAACAAATGCGCTGTTCAAAGTTGTTCTCTTTAAATCCTTTTAAAACATCCACATAGTAATTTATACGGTGTAGGTCACAACTGCTTTGCTTTAGATTTACAGGTTAGCATTAAAGGCTTTTTCACTGCTCCGTCAGCTGCTCTATAACCCACTCCTTCACAAGGAGAGACTTCAAAATCAGATCCAAGATGATTTCTCCTTTCCATTGCTGCCTTAAGCATAATGGTAACTAACCACTAATTTAAGGAATTTAGTAGGGGGTGTACAGTCAGATTCTGCCAAAGCCCCTAAACTGTCAGTGTATTGTGACTTAAACTGAGCACTTGCATGTTTTTCAACATTATGAAGGAAAGACATTAAAAGGGGAGGGGGTGTAATATGCTTTACATCGCAGCCTCAGGCTTTTTTTGTCTTCCACAGTAAGCTCAGCAGTTAGGTGTTTCAGGAAACTTGTTGCATGCTGGAGCTTCATTTGGCTGAAACAGTTGACTCCTGCAGAGACTCATGCAGGAGTCCAGTAGAGGGGAAGTGGTTTTGTCTGGTTTTGTCTGGGTCAAAAAACCTAAGGTTTAGGGTCTAATAGATAAGATACATCTTTTATTATACAATAAAGAATATTATGTGCTGTAAATTAAGGCATTGTAAAGTGCAAAAAGCATACTGAATCATCAAGAAGGCATATTTGATTATGGAACCTTTAAAATTATTCTTTTACAAGGATAGTTAGTATCTACTTAAAACATGTTTCATGTCCTTCAGTTTGTTTCAAAAAAAAAAACAAACCAAAAAACCAGATAACCTTCTTCTATTGCCCAACAATTGCCAGCAGCAACCGCTGGTAATCACCGCTTGTATCACTTGCTATCATTGTAGCCAAAGTCTTCTGATACATCTGTGTGAACATCTGTTTAATTTGCACAAGGTCAATCTGTGCAAAGACAAAAAAGAAGCAGAAAATGTAACCACAGTGTATGATTTAAATCTAGACAGTCACCCCACATCTCCTCCCTTGCGAACTAGAGGACACATGCCAAGGGTGAGATGTGCAGTGGACAAGCCAGCTGGTCCCTCCAAGGACAGAGGAGCAGCTCCCAAAGCAGAGTCCAGCAATTGTTCCATGCTTTGTTAGGATTGTGCTGTCCTAACTCTGAACAGGTGAACTTCTCACCTGGAGGTGCTCACTTGATACACAGACAGGCAACAACAATTAAAAAGGGAAACGAGCAGTTACTACTATCTAGTCAGTTAATTAAATTACTACATGAAAGCTGGCTTTAAAAGTAATCAACATATTCATCTAAATGTGTGCCCCATAAAAGCTTCATGCAGTACATGACTTTACAGCTGTGAAAGGAGGACTAAGTGACAAGGTTGGGTAGATGGCTTTCTGCTGTGTGACTTGTACACAGGAGAACATTTCTTACCTCACTGCGAGTGACAACAATTCTGATGAGGGTA
Organism: Pardalotus punctatus; assembly: GCA_013400915.1. NCBI lineage: Eukaryota > Metazoa > Chordata > Aves > Passeriformes > Pardalotidae > Pardalotus > Pardalotus punctatus. Next base: position 124,805 of record VZTX01023485.1, read on the forward strand.
GAATCATCTGTCCCAGCTCCTTTCATAGAATAATAAAGTCTTTCTGCGAAAAAGGCTGGGCGATTTAAAGCACATTGCACTGCAATAAAGTATAGTGTTAAAATTAGTTCAGTGTTTTATCCTGTATAGTGATACCTGGCAGGATCAACTCAGGATTTTGGCTGTAGACAACTAGAGGTTGGTCTCAGTGAAAATCCAGTTACTGTGGATAATGGGACCTGTTTATAAACCTAAGCTTATGTTCAGGTTGACCAAATGAGTTATTCCTTCACACAAAAACTTAATATTATTGGCAGTTAACTCCTCTGGAAGTGCTTTTTAAAGCTCTCTGAAATCTTAATTCTCAAACAGGTAATTCAAAAATGGTTCTTCTCCTTGGATAGCTGATACTGGGACACAAGGTATTTTACTCATGTTCCATAGCTAGAATCTCACTAAGAAAAGTATGGATGTAGAAGGTTCTCACTCTAGTAGTTACAGAATGGATCTTGTTTCAGTTAGATTGCTCACACTCAGAGACAAGCCATTATTCTTCCACCTGAATCTCAGACCTGAATTTTTCCCACTAAACTGTTGAGTAGAATATACTCAGGGAAGTTTTTGCTTATTATGGCTACAGAATTGCTGTCATTTGGGTAAGCACTGATACGAATGGTGTCTCCAGATTTACTGCTAATAATTACTGATTATCAATGTCAGTTAATTAGGCTGAACTGTGTTGAACTGATTTACTATAACAAGTCAGTACAAAAAAGTGAATTCAAAACAGGTCTTCTATTTTGCTAAGCTTGTCCTTAGCCATAACTGAGATTTTTTGGGTAGACGGTGGTGGGGAAGGGGGTGGAAAGGGAACTGTACCTTCAGTAGCTTCATGTTGGCTCTGAGGTTATCTGTGTGGGTGGCGCAGCTGTCTCTGCTGAGAAGCTGCACACCCAGTCACAGCTCTGTGACACTGGTACCTCCTTTTGCAGAACTTGAATTATACAGCTACAAGCACTAACCAGTGACCCTTAGTTCTGTGCACTTGCCTGCCTTCCCAGAGAAGTGACAAGTAGTTTCTATGTCGCCTTTTCTTATTTGAAACTGACTTCTTCATGGTGGATGCTTATTTTCTTCATTTAAGTGCAAGATGAATCATTTGAATAATTGATGTTACTTCTGTGCTAGCAGAGTCTCTGAATATGTGTCATTTGCCATATGGCCAGTGCTGAATTGGATTCTTCTTCGGTTACATTTAGGTTTAATTCGTAAAGGATAAGGGGGGAGGGGAGAATATATAACTTACCAATAGCCTTCAAACCACGTTCCACGTTTCCAGAAAATTCTCGGTCAATGCTGCTTAATAAATCACGATTAGCAATCTACAAATAAATGAGATTAATATGTGAATGATGAAATGCTATAACAACTGGAACCTTAATCTAAAATACATTGACCAAGCTTATTTGAAATCAGTGAAGAACTCCTACCCTGGAATATGCCTCAACTGTTGCTTTCAGTTGGGGAAAACTTCTGCTTGCCAGAACCATATTAAAGCAAGATTCATCAGTCCCAAGTTTTCCTTCACCTGCTTGGTACAGACGCTGAGCATCTTCTTGAGCTTTTTGATAATCCACAGTTTGATTCTCATCACGATTACCCTTAATGCAAAGACAACAGATTTCAAATGAAATTTCACAGAGAAGGCTATCCTTTAATTACTTGCAGTGTACACAGACCCCAAGCATGTATCTTCAACACTTGAAGCAGAAAAATAGCAGTTTGAAATGCGTGACATTGCTTTAAAACTTCTCTTTGATTTAATATTCCTTATAGGAAACAAATATAAAAGTGGCTCAGAACCCTATCTGTAGGACATGCTTTAAATTGCAGATACACTGACTCAGATAACTTCACCCCTACAAACCATCTCATGGTTCTAATTAAGTACTGTACTTAATTCTCTGTTTTACTTAATAATGGAAGCTTTCTCTTCATTTGTTTGTTTCTAGGCTTCAAGTTGCAAAGACTCTTCCCAAATGAACTAATGAATTATCTTACTGAATATGCACACCTGAAATATCTCAGGTCTCCCTCCTATTTTATTTAGAAGTTGCTTATTTCAAGTAAGCATGTCTCCAGAAAGCACTTCCTACACTTGTGTCAGTAGGGCTTATATGACATTTTATATGCTTTGGTGGTTGTTTTGATTTTTCGCTGCGCATTGCATGGATGGATACTGCTAAAACATACTGGCTGAGTAGGCTAAATACATGCTCTCAAATACTGTTGTATCTATAGTGGTTAATATACTATATAAATGATGTGGTTGTCAGTTACTGTAAACTACTGGATTTATCAAAATAAAAATCAGCAGCATGAGCTTCTCCAGGTTTGCTTTCTTGTGGATTTTGACTTTTAACCAAATATTTAGAGCATAGCTGAACTCTCACAAAGGTAGAAGTCAATGAGATAGAGAAGTGTCATAGAAATTCTAACAGAAATAGGCAAATTGATCAGAGAACTGTGGGAAGTTGCTTTAGTTACATATTTCTTCCTAAATATGGGTAACTGCAAGTTAACTATTCTTCAACCCAAAACAAGCCCTAGAAAATTATGTAAGATAAACAAGCTCCAGTGGTCACCTGATTTCAACAGCAGCACCTCCCTAATTCTGGTGATGTGAAGGGAAGGCAGGCGATGGAGTAACTTGGGAGGGAAGTTTTGCCATGTGGCTTGTCTTATCTTGTTCGTAGGGATTCTCACAGGTGTTCTACATACCACAGAGGTTATCCAATCAGCTTCACCCTGATTACTTTGTTAATGTATGCAAAAAATAAAAAGCATCTTGCTCTAACAACAGTGTAGAGCACTGCTTTAGAGAACCACTTGGTTCTATCTGCACAGTATTTCCACTTAAGTTCTGATATTAATCGAGGGTGCTAAATTAGGTCACACAATTCATCATGGACTTGCAGATAAGAAGTAGTTCTTGAGGAGGGACTGGAGTGTCATATGGTAGGGAATAAATTAATGACCCAGGGCTAATTTCTTAAAAACCTGCCTCTTGCTAAGCATACACAGGCTATTTATGGAGCCATTATGACTACACACATCAGACTGTACACTGTTATTAAAAAAAAAATAAAAATTAAAGCTCACTTGGCACATAGATATAAGTAATCGTTCAAAGTGTCCTGAAGTGTCTGATCTGATGTCTTGTTCAATGTCCCTTCCAAATTCTGATTTATAGCAGTTCACTATTTCACGAATTTCCTGGTTTGTCCTTGTGCAAAGGATCTCAATCAACACACTCTCCTGAGTGCCTGCTCCCTGTAGGCAGAGAAAACAAAGGTGTAACTACAGAGCACTACCTATGCAGTTTTCTTCAACTGTGAAATAAGGCAGTCATCTGGTATTTCAAAACTTAATACAATCTATATTGTAAGAAAGCATCCTTGCATTGTGAAAGCACCAAATCGACTCTATACTTAAAATGGAATGAAGATTCCTCAAACATGCCATTCTGCACCAGTTCAGAAAAACATACCAAAACTATACACAGTGACATTGGCCAAAGTTAACTGGAAAATGGTTTAGAAAGGAAATTCTTTGGCAACCTTGATCTGGAAACTTACTGAAGGAAGGTAGAGTCTCATTAAAGTCAAAAGTACACGTATAAATTCAGTTTTGGACAGTACACAGGTGTGTTCCCTATCCAAATGTGGCTGCTTCCTCAATGTGGAACTTTTCATAGATGCTTCCCTCTCCCCAGAATAAAAGTTAATTGAGATTTCTCTGTATAGGGGGATTTACTGGAATGGTCATCTCAATTCAGACAAGGATTAGGCAGGAGAGGGGATGTAAGTGAGACTTCTAGGTAAACTTACATTATAAATTTTTGAAAATGGTTGAGTGGCTATTCTCCATTAAAGGCAGATCTTCATTTAAGCTCCATGTTCTCTAGAAGGTGTGCATTCATACATGGGTTGAGTTACTCATTTCCACTATCAGCCACCTGCTAGCTGCTTCAGCTCAAACAAACAAGGCATTCCAGTAAACTGGATGTACCGGTTTACCTGAGTTAAAAAGTTTAAAACAGCTAGCTCACCTAATCTCTAAATGCTGCCTTTATTCTTGAACAGATACACCCATCATCTGACCATCAGAAAGCATTTTTTCATTGCCCTTTTGTGGGGAAGAAGGGATAATCCAAAAATACCCTTCAGTAGCAAAGTTTTGTTCCTAGCAAGGAAAAGTATGTAGTTTAAACTGTGGTTATGGTTTTAACAGCACCCTGGCCCTTTCGAGGTTCTAGTAAAAATTATGCCCAAGTGGTAGAGAAAAAGGTTCTGTCGTGTGCTATTTCATCCTCTACTGAATGGACATCTGCCCTGAATTGGCTAATCCTGCAGAAATTGTCTGGAACTGGGGGACACAGCAGAAAAGAATTTTAAGCCCTGCAATCCCAGGATTTGTTTGACACTAGCAGATTTTTCAACAATACTGAGACCAGGTATTCTTAGGTGAGCAATTTAAGATAGTTTTAAACTGTTTTCTTCACAGGAATACCATACCTTCATTGCATGACGTAAACTCCAGGCATCATAGTAGGTACTAGGCATGAAGAGTGCTAGAATCAATTCTTCCACATTACCACTTAACTCAGACTTCAGATCTTTAATTAAATCCTGTTCAATTATAAACACAAAAAGGGCTTTGCAGAGTGTTAGGCATATATAGATTATATAGCAAAGAAAGATCAAACTAGAACTTACTTTTATGACTTATTTCTACCTTTGTGCTGTTTTTCTTGTAAAGTTTTATTTCTTACTAAGAACTTCCCTCTGTCCGAAACTGTGACAGCTCAGTTCTTCCCCATTATCTCCTCACTAATTAAGACCTAGTTAGGACCTGAAAAATACCACAACTACAAAATGCAGTTTTGCTTTAAATTGCAAAAATGACAGAGGAAAGATGTTAAATTAACCTGGACTTTTATTTTCTATCCAGTCCTCTATTAGCTTCTCAGTTTGTTTCTTGGGAAAAAGAAGATTTCAGTGCTGGTTTATGTGCATAAAGAACTCAGCCATTTCAGATACTAATACAATGGCAGTTTAAGCTTGATTGTTTTCTATCAAGCTTTAGAGAAGCAGAGAAGCTTCTTGTGCGGTCAGGTACAGAGAGAGCCTCCAGCCCTGGACAGCCTCCAGCCTTCCCCCACCCCTGCTTCTGCCAGCTATCAGGACAACGCTGTGTCAAACACCAGAGATGGCTCCCAATACACAAGGAATATAACCAAAAGAAGTGCATTTTAAAAAATGCCCAAATCACCCCCCAGGACTAAAATGCAACCAGGCAGTTAAAGCAGCAACTGAAAAGTTTGGTTTTGTTTACTAATTCAAAGAACTAGTGAACGTACCTTGCCATACATAGTCTTGAAAGCTGCCTTGATTTTTTGCCTTTGATCATTGGAGCGGTTAGCCACAACATTTATGATGGCCTGCTCATCAGTTCCTTGGAAACAGAAGGGCAATGTCATGTAAGAATGTAAAATAGTCCCTCCGAGACTGTGCATTTTATACTGTTGCATCTGTGCATAATTACATAACAAGTGCCTACAATTTAAGTCTACAAAATTTTCTGTTTAACTTCATCTACTAAATAGCCCAAGCCATTTTGAAAGTAACTTTTGAAAAGCCTGGGGGACAAACTATAGTTAAATAAAAACTGAAGAAAACAAAATGGCATTAAGAAGTTAGATCAATAGGAACTAAAACTTCTATTGTTTACTTACCAAAACCCTTCATAGCTTTGCGGAGAACTTCTGCATCCCTTCCAGCATCGAAGTTTGGAGCAGCTTGAATTGTACCCTGGGTATACTGAACCACTGCAGCAGGCTGGAAATAAGAGTCACATGTAACTAGATATCCTGCACAATATAAATTCAAATTAAAATCACAACTCTGCAATCAGTACTTCAGAAGGAGCTGTCTGTTCTCCATTTCTTTCCTTAACACAGAATCAGGGCAACATTGCTCTGACGGTAGATGGAAACTCCTGATGCAGAACACAGTGTAAACCTTCAGAAATCAGCTGTAAAAACATTAAAACTACAGAAGCCACATAAGATTAATTATAGAAGAGAAAACAGCACATACCGGACCAGGCATTGGGGATGGTACTTGTCCACCAGGAAATCCTAGTGAAAATAAAGAACAAGGTAAAAGAAGTTAATTAGGTCTTCTCTTACTATGGAAGTGCCATCTAATCTGAATATAAAGCCAGACCTACCACTGCACACAGCCTGTTTCCTAAGTAATTATACCTACCATGATCAGTCACTGAATTTCTTCCCTTGGGAATAATGGGAAGAAGCACAGATGCATTTTGGTACATGCACTAGCAAGGCACTTCTAAAAAGACTAAATTTACTGGTGCTGTGGTAACTGGAAGGATCTCTCCTTATTAAATTCTGCTGTTTTTGACAGAAGCCAAGATAGCCCACACAAATGAATGTGTGTCCCCTGCTCTCTTTAAAAGCCGTTATATGTACTTTAAAATGCCTAGCATGTAAGCAGTAAATATTCAGAACTCATTGCTGCAAAAAGGATTGAAGGAATCTCATTTTGTGATCAAAAGCACTGTAAATACAAAAGTTTAAACATTTTTTTTTTGGTACTGGAATATTATTTTTATTCATAATATGTATGCACATTCTTTATCATTTTAATAGCAACTTAGTACCAGAGTTAACAAAACAATCATAAAACAGAAGGGTTTTGCTGCTTTGAATTTCCTTAAAAATCAGCTGATACATTCCAGGACAAAAATCATCTCTGTAGTAACTGACCACTCGAAGCATTACAAACACTGCACTGCTTTTAAGCAAATATGTGCATTCTCCTTTCCTCTTTCTCCAGTCTGCCAGGGATCACTGTGAACACACAGATTTGAAAAACACAATTGAGATTAACCAAACTGCTAGATACTCATCAAATGTGGACTCTGGATTTCACAGTTCTCATCAGATACTTGCAGTTTGAAAGAGGACAAGCACCTAAACCACTACTATTGTGATCATTAATTAAAGGGTAGCCATCCCTTTTGGATGTAGCACCTATGGAGCTGGTTCTCATCAGCCCTTCAGTATCCTGGTCAGGAAAGGTGGCAGGAGGTGCACAGCATAGAAGCCTCAACAGCTACAAGTAACAAAGGTAAGGGCCCAATTTGTCACTACCTATCGTGGAGTCTCTTGGTTTAACCTTGAATGCTTGAAGTTTCTTATATATGACATACCTGGAATTTGTGCAGGTCCACCTCCAGCATAACTTTGTGCAGGAGGCTGTGGATAGCCACCAAAACCAGGGCCAGTGGGAGGTGCAGCAAAGCCAGGGCCTGGAGGAGCCAGGGAAAAAAACCCAGATTTTAGCATGCTTAGTATTTCGTACTTGACTTCTTGACACAACATGAGCCACCTTATTGAGCAGAGCTACACAAGAGGCCAATTTCTCCGTGTCTGTGCAGTGACCCAGAACCACCAAGGCTCTGCCATCAGCATGCAGGTATTTACTGCGGGATGGCAACCTGGCTGGCTGCCTGATCACTGAACAAAGCTGCTTTTCTTCACTATTTCTAATGAGCACAGGGAGTGGTTACACTGGAAATCACTCCTGATTGATACTCTAACAAAGGATCTTACCTCCAGGATAAGGTGGCATTCCGCCAGCCTGGGGAGCTCCAGGGAAGCCCCCTGAAGCAGGGTAGCCCCCCAGGGCAGGATATCCTGCTGCCCCTGGAAACCCAGCATTCGGTGGTGCTGCAGGATAGGTCCCTCCTCCTGATGGAGGGAATCCTCCAGGAACGGCAGGATAGGAGTACTGACCAGCTGGTGGATAGACAGACTCTTGTCCTGTCGGCTGAAACACAAAAATGGGATGTCTGTGTGCCTGTTAACAGGATATTAGAATAAAAAATCCCAAACTGCCAAAATGTCCACGGGTATAACAATGTGAATTATACAATTAGACGTAGTGCTTGAAGCAGCAGCAGCAGAATTTCTGAAGCCTGGGTGGGGTCCTCCTGGTTGGGTTTTCTGATACATCTCCTGCGTTGACACAGAATCAGTGCTGCAGGGTGGAAGTCACCTCTGGATGGCCTGTGATCCCATCCACCTTCAAAGCAGGGCCAGCTTTGGAGTTGGATGAGGTCATGCAAGGCCTGATAGTCCAGTTTTCAGTATATATACGGAATGGCAAATGCACAGCCTCTCTGAGCTCTTGTTCCAGTTTTTGATTACTCTCATAGTGAAAAACGTTTTCCTCAAACCAAATTGCAATTGCAACCTGTATTTGCCCTTTAACTGTGTACCTCTGACAAGAGTTGGCTCCAATGTCTTTACTGCTCCTTCTCACCCAGCAGAAGACTGAACAGATCTGTGCTTAGCCTGCTCTTCTCCAGGCAAGCAGCCTTCCCCAGACATGGTCCTCTTTGTCTGTGTCTCTGTGGTACTGGGAGGCCACAACCTGACACAGTATTCCAGAGGTGGTCTTATGAGCAATAAGCACAGAGGAGTAACCATTTCCCTTAACCTGCCAAGTGCTCTTGCTAAAGCCTGGTGTGTCATTAGCCTCCCTGAAGGCTCACAGAGCTGATCTACGCTCCACTTGTCAGCCACTGGGACACCTGGTCCTTTACTGGAAAGCTGCTCTTTATATCCCACACAAGGAAGAGGTGAGCTCAGCTCAGCTTGCTCTCTATGAATCATTCAGAGCTCACCCCCTGTTACAAGACTTTAAAGAGCATAGTAGCTTTGAAACTTCTGCCTCTCTTGCATGAACAGTATTTTCAAACGTTACAGGGTAAGTACTTGTTGGTGTGTTTTTTCCCATTTTATTTGGAATCCAGGTTATAAAGCATGGACATTCAATGACTAAATCTGGATCTCTGAGTCAGACTGAACACCTGTTACAGGTTTTAAACAAAAAGAACAAGTCCAACGCCTACATATTTGTTTTGCTACATGTATATGATATATCAGCCATACCACAAAGGTTGCTATTAGCATTAACATTATTGGAAATAATTACTTGAATTATCTGAGTCTCTAAGGAAAAGCCCTCTATGGTAAAAGACATTATATATGATCTTAGAAATCAGGTATTTAAAATCAGCATAATATATGAACCCATTACTCACTTGCTGGGAATCATCTTTACCAACTAGGTTTAGAAATACGGGTCACACATCACATATGGTACACATTCATTCTTGACCCCAGAAAACAGAAATAAAGTGCAAAGCAGCAAAGCCTAGCTCAAATGTTTTCCTTGGGTTTGGCTGCCCCAAGATTTCTACCCCCAAATTTCTGTGCCAAGGCTATATAATATTCTTTTCCCCAGAGGTACAGTCTAACATTTCTCTGCCAGACTCAACAAAAAGATTTTATTGGAATTTAGATTCACAAGTCCAAAATTAGGATCCTCAAAAGCCCTGCTCAGATAACTACCAGTACTGCAGAAAAAAATAATTTCACATACGTTTTTTTAATTGGCTGTCATGTTGGGCATCATCAATGAGACTAGGAAATAATTTATAACAAGTCTAAAAAGTCTTTTAAATTAATTCATTGAAGTTGGCTACTTTTTAGATGCTAGCTAAGAAAAAAAGATATTTTCAGATGTAGTTAAAAATAAACTACAGCTAAAATCATGAGGGTTCAGCAGAACCTTGAGGGGAGAAAAGAAATCCTGGAGCTAAGTCTTAGTTAATAGCTTCTAACATGTTTGTCTTTAGTTTGACTGACTTTAGTGTTTGAGAGGAAATAACAGTAGATTGTAAAGCAAAAGCATCAGAGAATTTATTGCATGTATTTATATGCATGTATTTATATCTTGCATGTATTTGTAACTCTTCAGTATCTTAATGGCTTTCAGGCTGAGCTACATGCTTAAATCCAGTTCTGTACAACATAAAACACAGGTAAAAGTCCCACAATTACAGTATGATCAGTGCCATAAAAGCACAGAGATGAATATAGCTTTGAAAAATATTGAAGGCATATCAAAAGGACTGCAGTATCAGCCATACATGATACATTTCAGCCTTCCATTAAGTTTCATTTAAATTTTTTGTCCATTCAGTTGTGAGCTGAACGTGGAACAGTCCTGTGGACAGGATAGGGGGTCCAAGTCAAGATACAGTGTCCTCTGTCCTCAGAAAAATATTTACTTAGTGTCATATGAAAGCTGGGCTACTTGAACAGTGTTCCAAGCTCTTCCTGACAGCTGTGACCACTGAAGCTTGTTCAGCATCTCTGTAAATCCTGGGATACAGCTGTGTGAGTATTTGGTACAGATTGGTTCAGACATGACCTCTAACACCACATGTAAAGTGCCTCAAAGTTATAGAAGAAACTTTAAAAAAAACCAACAAACAAACAGAATTGCTGAGATAGCTATATTGAAAAAAACAAACTCACAAGAAAAAGGTAAAATAAAACAAGACCAAAGAATTAAAGACCTTTCTGGAACAACAGGCATTAAAAAAACTAAGCTTCCTTCTTGGAATTCTCAGATATACAGATGAAAACAAAGACCATAATCACTAAAGAATATGGTACATGAACTAACAGCTACTACTTACACATTCCTGGAGCACAGTAACAAGGGGTATTCACAGAATATAAACGCATTAGCAATGCAACACATTCAAGAGCCACACTTACAGGATAACCTGGGAAAGCAGGGTAGCCATCAGAAGGGGGATAACCTGGGTATGACATTCTGGGGAAGAAAAAGAAAAGTGTATTTTCACTGTGAAGCAGTATATATGAGTTTGTAGTAGGTATTTACTAATTACCTGTTAAATCACTTGAATAATATGTTTAGTAGCTTTAGAATTGCTCGGGAGTACTAGACAGCTATTAACCCACAAAACCTTTCCTTTTTTTCCTCTCATACATCTGACCATAGCAATCAGAATTCAGAAGAGAAGCATCTTCAACTTCGTAATTAACTATCACTCTTATTTAGGGTCAGACCGACATTTAAGCATGGTAAGAGGCTCACACCTCCAGAAAGCTCTGAATTACAGGATACACTCCGAGGTGCCAGCAGGAGGGAGCTAAACCCTTTGCCAGGACAGAAACAGTGCAGGCCCCAAGCACCTGTATCCATCATCCTGCACTGCTTTGCTCACAGGGCTAGTTCCTGGGAGAAGAGCAGTACCCTGTGTATCCCATCCCTCAGCATTACTTCATTGGTGGAGCAAATTTGTGTTTCCTGACAGTAACTGTTTACTTTAGTCACATTTTTAACAGAGGGACTTGGGGAGTAGGGGCAGAGATCATCCCATCCCGCAGGTTGCCAGCCAGTTGGGCAGGGATATTCGAGACCATTAGCCAGGTTATGAAACGTTTAATGGCAGGGGAAAAATGGACTTTAAATTTGGCACAACCATCCTCAAGGTGAACAGCGGCTCTGACATAAGTACTTTTATAACCAAAACAACAACAAATTATCCCGTCAAACTGTAGTTTTCCCCGCTGTCCCCGGACGGGCACGGGGCGGGTTAAGCCGGGGGCCGGGTGTGAGTCAGCTGCGCCGCCGGCCAGCGGTGAGGCATCAGCGGGCGCGCCGCGTTGGGTGCGCTGGGTGCATTGGGCGGGAGCTCGGCCGGTAACCACAGAGAAAGTCTCCCCATTGCGGCTGCTCCGCCGCGGCCCGGCCCGGCCCGGCCCGGCCCGGCCCGGCCCCGCACCGCACCCGAGGAGGCGCCATCCAGGGCGGGCCCTGCCCGCACTCCCCGCACTCCCCGCACTCCCCGCGCCCA